>LR738713.1:441841130-441899605 GCA_902687465.1 Secale cereale | reverse complement strand
CCGCTATGTAGAAAGAATCCTCGGGTAGCGCTAACTCCCTATGCAATTAATTAATTTAACTAAGTTTTTATAATGAGCAAATTAAAACAAATGTTGGGCCTTGCTGGAGGAGTTTTATTCAAAGACGAACTGTCAAGGGGTCCCCATATACCCAACCGTGTAAGGAACGCAAAAATCAAGGAACATAACGCCGGTTTATCGGCTCCTAAGGTGGCATGAGTGGAACAAAACACCGAGCAAAAGGCCAAGCCTTCCACCCATTGCCAAGTATATAGGAGTGTTAATAATAATAATAGATATTGTGATATTCCCAAAGCGTCAAGTTCCAACATGGAACAATCTTCATCTTCACCTGCAACTAACAACGCTATAAGAGGGGCTGAGCAAGCGGGTAACATAGCCAAACAACGGTTTGCTAGGAAGGTGTCCAAGGTTAGAGGTTTCATGGCAACAAGGAGAGGCTGACAATAAATGATGGGCAGCGCGACACATAACGATAGCATCGAGACAACTAAGCATGGCAATGATAGTAAAGGTATCCAAGGTGATGGTCATCTTGCCTGAGATCCCGCAAGGAAGAAGAACGAATCCATGAAGAAGACGAAGAATAAGCCTCGAAGACGAACCACATGTAGACGAACGAATCCTCACGAACGCAATGGAAAAGAACTAGCGAGAAGAAAGCACACAACACGGTAAACACACCACTCAAGAACATGACAAGAAGCTCAACCAAGTAAGATGCAAGACAAGTCTATATGATGCAATACATGGCAAGGGATGAAGCACACAAGAACAACACAAACCAACAAGTTTAAATGAGGCCGGAATCAACATATAGTAATTCCGGTAAGTCCTCATATGCACATCTTGAAATTGGTCCAGATCTGAACAAAACTTAAGTTAAAGTTGTTAAACAGCAAGTTAACATGCACCATGATGATCTACACGAAATTCTAGTCAAGTTTCATATAAAGTTTGTTTAATTCGGAGCTACGGCCTAGAAGATATGAGCAAAACAAGACAAGCATGGCAACGGTGCAAGAAGCACCCAAACATCAAGCAAACACACTCCAAACATGAAAACAACATGATATTATGCTTCTACATGCAAAATCACACAAGTTTCATATAGGGCATGCTCAAAACGGAGCAACGGTTCATCACATACACACGAAACAAGATATAACAACAAGCTGCCAAAAACAGCAACATAGCAACTTTGGAGCAAGGTAAATATATGCTACAACACCCAAACATGATAACAAGAGGCATGGATGTGAAATAGACATGATACTTAGCAAGCATGAACTTAGAGCACACCCAAAAGCTTGCTGGAACACAATCAAACAAGCATGGCAAGTTGCAATAAATTTATCCAGACTTAGTCAAAATCTGGGAAGGCAAAAACATCATCACGATGCTGCTTTCGGAGGCAAAAAACAACAAGCATATCAACTCTACTAGGTATATAAATATCATGGACATGTAGTAGACATAACATACACCAAACAACTCCATTGAAGCAACTACATAGGAGGCATGGATCAATAACAACAAGCTTCACCAAATTGATCATGCTGATAAAAATCTGACAGGTAAAATTTATAGCAACTTGAGAGCAAGAAATAAATAAGCTACAACAGGCCATACTTGCAAGTAAGGGCATGGATGGATAGAAAATAACATGGACAACAAGACATGATCATTGGCCACTCCAAAACAAGCATGGATTTGAGTGGGGCATCAAGCAAACATAGCATCAGGTTTAACAGATTCCAGACTTGACAGTTTTTTCACTAAGTATAAAACAGCAACAACAACATGGCATGTTCACAAGCTTGTTTAAGTCACCTCAAGGCATATCATGGAAAAAGAATTGAACCACAACAAAGACCATATGATTGTGCTTCTAGAACATATAGAAATGTGGCATGAAGACAAACACACTAATAGCAATGAGCAAGTCAAATCAGCATCTCACAACAAGTGTCATCACTTAACAGCCAAATGCACTTTTGCAACAGAGATTAACATGGCAATATGACACCTAACATGCATGCTACAGCAACCAACATGTAGAGCACTTCACAATGAACATTTTGACATATCATATGCTCCATTTGGATAAACATGCACAAAGTTATCACATCTCAAACATGCTAACAAAATTACAGTTAACAGCAGTTTTAAACATATAGCACTCTTGCAACAGAGATCAGGGCATCTAGATGAACCCAAACAAGCATGCCACAATGGAACAAAATGAAGAGCATATCACCACGATCATTTTCACATATTACATGCATCAATTGGATAAGCACACTAAAAGTTACACGCAGATGAACATGCACCCAAAATTACAATCTCAGGGACTTAGTGGGGAAAACAACATCGGGGAATGGACATTGTCTGGCCTGCATGGACATGTCCGTCGGTGCTGACACACGGGGCCCACTTGGAAGTGACACGGGCGAGGAGGAGGTCCTGGACATGTCCGTGACCAACCGGACATGTTCGGGCGGTGAATGGACAGAGGAGGTCCTGCGGTGCGGCCGCTGTACTCCGGCGAGGCGGCGGTGGTTGAGGGAGGACTCGAGGGGGCGGATCCAGCGAGGGGAGCCCGTCCCGGCGAGATCCGGCAACGGCGGGGCCCGACGGGCGACCGGCGGTGAGCCAAGGCTTCGGCGGGGAGAACCGTCGGGGAAAGGAGCCCGCAGCGAGGCGGGGTCGTCGGCGGCGGCATGCAGGGAGGAGGCCGGCGAGGGGAGGCTCGGGCGGCATGGCGGGGCGACACATGGAGGCGATGGCGAGCGGGATCCGGCGGGGAGGAGGACGAAGTGCCGGATCCAGGGCCCAGCGATGGTCGACGGCGGCAGCAAGGTCGCCGGCGGAACGACGACCGACGGCGGGGTCGAAGGGGCTCGAGGCCCCTGGCTCGGGAGCTGGGCGTGCTGCGGGTGGGCGGTTGCTGCGCTCGGGCCCGGTTCGCGTCTCGGGCGGGCCGCGGTGGGAGGGAGGAGCCAGGACGCGGGAGGTGACGTGGCTTCGCCACGTGGAGGCCCCTGGTTGGCTGGAAACGGCGGCGATGCTGGGGTGGCAGCCGCCTACTGGTCAGGGGCAATGCCAAGTGGCGGGCTGCGGCTGGAGGCGCACGGAATGCGAGGAGGAGGGGAAAAATGGCTGCGGCTGGAGGTAGGGGAAGGCTAGGGGATGCCCAAAATGGCATGGGGGACTGATTATATAGGAAAGGGGGCTAGGGTTAGGTGTTTTGGGGGGTTTTTGAGCCCTACGATCTCGATCGGACGGCGCCGGTCGAGAGGGGGGTAGGATGGGCCTAGGTGGAGGTAGTGGGCTGTGTAGGAGGGGTAGCGGGGAGAGAAGAGAAGAGGCCCGCGGGGGATTTTCGGAGACCAAAAACGTGTGACGTTTTAACCGGCGACTAGTGCCGCTATATAAATCCGTTGGGCTATCAAATAGACTCCGAATGCGACGAAATTTGGCAGGCGGCCTGTCTACACTATAATAAGACCACACGCCAAGTTTCAACCCATTCCGAGAACATTTTTAGGCCACTCATAAAATAAATATTCGGAGGCGCCGCGTGTGTGTGTGAGTGTGTCTGGGCTCAGAACGGACAACGGAAAGGACGAGGGGAACCCGAACGGATGCAAGTTTTGAAAACATGATGATGCAACACACACGATGACATGGCAAGATGCAACATGCAAGCAGATGACATGGCAACGACGACGAATAACTGGCTGACACCTGGCGCATCGGTCTCGGGGTGTCACAACACTCCCCTACTAACAAGAGATCTCGTCCCGAGATCTTAGGAACGAGACGGAAGATAAAAAAAGAAGAAGGTGAAACCAAAGAACCTTGAAAGGTTGAACAATTTGAAAGAAACGATACAACGGAGATAAACGAAGTTGTGAAGACTTTGTTAAACAAGAGAAACAAGGAATACGACGAGAATCAAGGAGGTTGAAAGCACGAAACAAGAGCTGAAGGAACGAGAATGAATTCGAACCACTCCGGTTGCTAAGAGATAGAAAGGAATCTCCACGAAGGAATTCGGGCAGCACTCCGGCTAAAAATGGAAGGAATAGGACATCGGTTGAACATGAATGGAATGGAACAAGAACTTGAAAAGATGAAATGATACTCGACGAGAGCAACAACACAATGCCTCCGGAAGAATGGAAAGAATGCAATGAAAAGAACAGCTAAGAAGATGATAACTTACACCACGAATGAATTTAAAAGAACATCCTCAAAGAAAGACTTGAACGGAGTTGTTGAGAGAATCAACAACAAAAGAATAAGCTTGATGTGGACTTATGGAAATCATCCCGAAACCTGGGGTGAATTATGCCGCAACCAAAAGATTGAATAGATGAGATGAAGGAAGGAATGCAAAACTCCACTGAAAAGAATACGGAGAATTATTTGCATCTTGAGACACAAAAGAATAAGAATGCTTGCGCTGCTCCAGAATAAGTAGATGAATATTTGAGGAATGAATTAATCGTGATGAACCACGAGGAAGAACTCCGGTAACAAAAGATGAAGATATAGAAATGACGGATGAGAGGAATAAGATTAAAGCCTTGCGATGATTAGTCAGGGTTCAGACGAGATAGCCGAGAAAAACTTTGAACTCTGGGAAAGAAAAGATTAAAGCACTTGGGATTAGAATTTATTCATCAAGAACAAACTCTGAATGAAGGGATAATCAACTTGATGAAAAGAATGAGAATTATGTTATACTTATCCTCCACCAATTAAATTGATGAGAAGCAATGGATTTGCATATCACTCATTCGCGATGAATTGATTAAACATGAATATATCTCAAACTTGAGAAAGTCTTCATGAGCCACCGATAAGATAGGAATGAACGAATGAATTGATAAGATAGCACCGGAAAAGAACTGTTGAGAGAATCACCGTAAAGAATTAAAGCCGAGTGAAGAAAAGAACAAACCACCGGTAAGAATTAAAATGAGTGGTGAAAGAGAACGACCATCGTAAGGAATAAAATTGAGTGAATACAAGAGAATGAATCTCCGGGAAGAATAAAGCACTTGAGGAAAAAAAATCGGATGATGAGAACGAAGAGATTGTGAACTGATTAAAGAATACTTGAACGAAGCACTGGAAGAATGTGAGACAAACGAAGAGACATCAATGAAGAATATTTGGAGGACGAAGTTGAAAACTGAGAGCGAAGAAATCTTCTGAATGATGGCCTTCAGAAGAACACAATGAAAAGAATTCATGAAAAACTCTGGATGGTTGAGGAAAGAATTTGACACGATCGAAACAAGGCGGATGAGATACTCCGGACGAATGAACAGAGGAAGGTTGAACCAACACGAAAGATTTTGAAAGCGATCTTGAAGAAGGGCTATGACTGATGGAATCCATACTTAAGTCACACTTGAAAAGGATTTAGGAATACTCCGGGAAAATTAGAAGAGTCAGGTAAGATCCTGGAAATAAACCTGTGGGTTATGAGCCCACCGAAGAGAAAACACCGTTGAGAAGGATGTTTGAAAGAGATAAAATGCACCGGAATGATTGAAAAACTCGAATGAGGTGACAACCTCGAATTAATTAGAACACAGACGAATCTCCTGAGATGTCTTCGGAACTCCGGAACGATTAAATGGCGAGAGGCAAACGAGCAATTGGAAACATCTGAGCCGAGGGAAAAGAATATGATAAACATCGACAATTTGAATTGAATTCGCCGGAAAATAAAAGAGATGAAGAAATATCAAACGAGGGGAGAATTCATCAGAGAAGAAAAGAGAAGAATGATGACGAGGTAGACGAGAATTCACCAGTTGAAATAACTGAGGAAGAATGCAAAGGATTCAAACGAGTAGGATGGATACTCGATTACGGACTCTGGCTCCGAGAAGAAAAAGGGTGGGCGAGTGGGAAAAAGAAAGACAACTTCAGACGGGGAAAACACCGTCGATTGAAAAGAACTGAGGGTTGAACTTGCAAAGAAGAAGAGGGTCGTGTCCACTTTACGAGAGATGCACCAGATGAAAGAACTGACAACGCAACGAACGAAAACTAACCACATGATCCTAAAAAAAATTTGAAGGGGAAGAGGAGTAATTCAAAACACCTACGTCAAGATTCCTCACTAGAGCGACGAAGGGGTTGAGGAGTAAAAAGAATTCCTACTCTCCGATATAACTAGACTTCGAAAAAAGTTTTCTGCTAGACTCGACAACGGCCAAGCTACGATCAATCAAGGGGGCTCCTATGGTCGGTCGAAGCTCTCTGATACCAACTTGTGAGGCCCAAGATGCGATTCTATCCCGATCACATGACACTTACGTGATTGGGGCACAACCGCATTTTGGGCGCTTAGCAAGATGGATATCATTACATCGTACCATTACATACATACATGGGGGATACAACAATTCATACAAGTCACATGAATACAACAACATCCATACAAGACATCTGACTACAGATGCAAACATGAAAAGCACAACGACATCCATCTGCTATCCCAGGCTGCCGACCCGGAACCTAACCCAAGACTGAAGAAGAAGAAGAAGAAAAAGAAGAAGAAATAACTCCACACAAAGGACATCGCTCTCGCGTCAAGTCATCGGAAACCTGCACCTGCAACTGTTGTTGTAGTATCTGTGGGCCACGAGGACTCAGCAATCCCACAACCATGGGTAACAAGACTAGCAAAGCTTAATGGGAAGGAAGAGGTAAAGTAGTGAGGTTGCAGCAGCGGCTAAGCATATGTATGGTGGCTAACTTACGAGTACAAAAATAAGATGAACATCTATGCAAACGGTCGCAAACTAGTGGTGATCGCTAAAGATCCTAAACTACCTACGAGTCAAACATAACCCCACCGTGTTCTCTTCTCAAAGTGAAAAGAGACTGTCACGGTTACTCACGCAGTTGTGTGTTTTAACTCGGATCCTCTGTCAAGTTTTCTACAACCGGATATTAACAAATTCCAATCTGCCACATAACCGCGGGCACGGCTTTCGAAAGATCATAACCCTGCAGGGGTGTCCCAACTTAGCCCATCACAAGCTCTCACGATCAGCAGAAGTAATAATAACATTACCCCTTATCTTAGGGAAGGCCCGATCAGACTCGGAATTCCCGATGCACAAGACATTTCGACAATGGTAAAACAAGTCCAGCAAGACCTCCCGACGTGCCGACACCCTGATAGTAGCACGCGTATCTCGTCTCAGGCCACAACCGGATGGGCGATTCTACGAGTAAAACCAGCCCTCGGGTTTCCCCCAGGTGGCCCCGCAGACTCCCTGTTTGGGACCAGCACCATCAGCACTGGGCCCCCTGCTATGTAGAAAGAATCCTTGGGTAGTGCTAACTCCCTATGCAATTAATTAATTTAATTAAGTTTTTACTATGAGCAAATTAAAACCAATGTTGGGCCTTGCTGGAGGAGTTTTATTCAAAGACGAACTGTCAAGGGGTCCGCATATACTCAACCGTGTAATGAATGCAAAAATCAAGGAACATAACGCCGGTTTATCGGCTCCTAAGGTGGCATGAGTGGAACAAAACACCGAGCAAAAGGCTAAGCCTTCCATCCATTGCCAAGTATATAGGTGTGTTAATAATAATAATAATAGATATTGTGTTATTCCCAAAGCATCAAGTTCCAACATGGAACAATCTTCATCTTCACCTGCAACTAACAACGGTATAAGAGGGGCTGAGCAAGCGGGTAACATAGCCAAACAATGGTTTGCTAGGAAGGTGTCCAAGGTTAGAGGTTTCATGGCAACAAGGAGAGGCTGACAATAAATGATGGGTAGCGCGACACATAATGATAGCATCGAGATAACTAAGCATGGCAATGATAGTAAAGGTATCCAAGGTGATGGTCATCTTGCCTGAGATCCCGCAAGGAAGAAGAACGAATCCATGAAGAAGACGAAGAAGAAGCCTCGAAGATGAACGGCGTATAGACGAACGAATCCTCACGAACGCAACGGAAAAGAACTAGCGAGAAGAAAGCACACAACACGATAAACACACCACTCAAGAACATGACAAGAAGCTCAACCAAGTAAGATGCAAGACAAGTCTATATGATGCAATACATGGCAAGGGATGAAGCACACAAGAACAACACAAACCAACAAGTTTAAATGAGGCCGGAATCAACATATAGCAATTCCAATAAGTCCTCATATGCACATCTTGAAATTGGTCAAGATCTGAAAAAAACTTAAATTAAAGTTGTTAAACATCAAGTTAACATGCACCATGATGATCTACACGAAATTCTAGTCAAGTTTCATATAAAGTTTGTTTAATTCGGAGCTACGGCCTAGAAGATATGAGCAAAACAAGACAAGCATGGCAACGGTGCAAGAAGCACCCAAGCATCAAGCAAACACACTCCAAACATGAAAACAACATGATATTATGCTTCTACATGCAAAATCACACAAGTTTCATATAGGGCACGCTTAAAACGAAGCAACAGTTCATCACATACACACGAAACAAGATATGACAACAAGCTGCCAAAAACAGCAACATAGCAACTTTGGAGCAAGGTAAATATATGCTACAGCACCCAAACATGATAACAAGAGGCATGGATGTGAGGTAAACATGATACTTAGCAAGCATGAACTTAGAGCACACCCAAAAGCTTGCTGGAACACAATTAAACAAGCATGGCAAGTTGCAATAAATTTATACAGACTTAGTCAAAATCTGGGAAGGCAAAAACATCATCACGATGCTGCCTTCGGAGGCACAAAACAACAAGCATATCAACTCTACTAGGTATATAAAGATCATGGACATGTAGTAGACATAACATATATCAAACAACTCCATTGGAGCAACTCCATAGGAGGCATGGACCAATAACAACAAGCTTCACCAAATTGATCATGCTGATAAAAATCTGACAGGTAAAGTTTATAGCAACTTCAGCATCTCACAAAAAGTTTCAGCACTTAACAGCCAAATGCACTTTTGCAACAGAGATTAAGATGGCAATATGACACCTAACATGCATGCTACAGCAACCAACATGTAGAGCACTTCACAATGAACATTTTGACATATCATATGCTCCATTTGGATAAACATGCACAAAGTTATCACATCTCAAACATGCTAACAAACTTACAGTTAACAGCAGTTTTAAACATATAGCACTCTTGCAACAGAGATCAGGGCATCTAGATGAACTCAAACAAGCATGCCACAATGGAACAAAATGAAGAGCATATCACCATGATCATTTTCACATATTACATGCATCAATTGGATAAGCACACAAAAAGTTACACGCAGATGAACATGCACCCAAAATTACAATCTCAGGGACTTAGTGGGGAAAACAACATCGGGGAATGGACATTGTCCGGCCTGCATGGACATGTCCGTCGGTGCTGACGCATGGGGTCCACTTGGAAGTGACACGGGCGAGGAGGAGGTCCTGGACATGTCCGTGACCAACCGGAGATGTTCGGGCGGTGAATGGACAGAGGAGGTCCTGCGGTGCGGCCGCTGTACTCCGGCGAGGCGGCGGTGGTCGAGAGAGGACTGGAGGGGGCGGATCCAGCGAGGGGAGCCCGTCCCTGGCGAGATCCGGCAACGGCGGGGCCCGACGGGCGACCGGCGGCGAGCCAAGGCGCGGCGGCGGGGAGAACCGGCGGGGAAAGGAGCCCGCGGCGAGGCGGGGTCATTGTCGGCGGCGTGCAGGGAGGAGGCCGGCGAGGGGAGGTTCAGGCGGCATGGCGGGGCGACGCGTGGAGGCGGCGGCGAGCGGGATCCGGCGGGGAGGAGGACGAAGTGCCGGATCCAGGGCCCAGCGATGGTCGACGGCGGCGGCAAGGTCGCCGGCGGAACGACGACCGACGGCGGGGTCGAAGGGGCTCGAGGCCCCTGGCTCGGGAGCTGGGCGCGCTACGGGCGGGCGGCCGCTGCGCTCGGGCCTGGTTCGCGGCTCGGGCGGGCCTGACCCGGGCCGGGCGGGCCGCGGCGGCTGGTGCAGTGGGAGGGAGGAGCCAGGACGCGGGAGGCGACGTGGCTTCGCCACGTGGAGGCTGATACGTCCAAAACGTATCTATAATTTCTGCTTGCTCCATGCCTCTTTTGGGTGATATTGCTATGATATTTATACACTTCCATACACTTTTGATCATATTTGGACTAACCTATTAACTCAGTGCACCCCAGTGCCAGTTTCTGTTTTCTGCTGTTTTTGTATTTCAGTTTTTCCCATTACGAGAACTGCCAGAAAAATCCCGGAAAAATTATATAAAAAATCAGCGTTCCAGAAGGTTCCCGGTAGCCAAAGTACAACCGGGGGGGGCACCAGGGCTCCAGGCGCCCTGGTGGCGCGCCCCCTGGGCCGCGCCGGGGGGGGGGGGCGCCTGGGCCCCCCGAGCCTCGTCTGGTGCCCCCCTTTGGCATATATTTAGACCGTCTCCCAAAACCCTCGAGACGGAAACCCTTTTTCGCGATCTCATCTCTGTTCCGCCGCCGCCGCCGCTTCCAAGATCGGGAGCACCAGGAGAACCCTTCCCGGCACCCTACCGGAGGGGAGGATCACCACCGGGAGCTTCTCCACCACCATGGACGCCTCCCGGATGAGTTGTGAGTAGTCTCCCTTGGACCATGGGTCCATGACCAGTAGCTATGTGATGATCTCCTCCCGTTCTTGTGCTCCACTAATTAGTCCTCGTGAGCTGCCCTACATGATCGAGGCACATATGTAATCCTTATGCTGTTGCTATGATGAGTTTGCTGGGATCCGATGGATTATGAGATTATGTTCAGATTGTGTTTGAGTAATATATTTGATTCACCTCTTTTATATTTATGTTCGTAAGTAATTCTTGCATGTTCTCCGTTGTTATTTATTGCTTTGGCCAAGTAGTAGGTAGTGACTCCAAGAGGGAACGTTATGCTTGATTGTGGGTTCATGCCCCTCGATGACTAGCTTGAGTGACAGAAACATGAGTCTAGGGGATGTGCTGTTGCCACAAGGGGGAAAACAACGGTGCTTGTGCCCGCGGGTGCAAGGATTGTTTACTTTACGCAAAGTTCTTTTAATGCAGTTGTCTGTTGCTTTGAGTTTACACTATGGGTGGGACTCGCAACTTAATACCAGCGAGATGTTTTGGATAGATATCTCAAGGTGGATGATTAGTAGTAGATGCAGATGGATTTCGGTCTACTTACCTCGGCGTACCGCCCATGCTTTGAACCTCTACCTTTCTTGCAACATAGTTAGCATTGGTTTGCGCACATAATTCTATCAATTGCCCAGCTGTAATTCGTTTACCTCACATAGCTGTTTTATCGTCTTTTGGGAGAGAGACATCACTAGTGAACATCATGAGGCTCCGGTCCATATTACCATCATTGATCACATC
The DNA here is from genome assembly GCA_902687465.1 of Secale cereale. Classification (NCBI taxonomy): domain Eukaryota; kingdom Viridiplantae; phylum Streptophyta; class Magnoliopsida; order Poales; family Poaceae; genus Secale; species Secale cereale. Next base: position 441,888,158 of record LR738713.1, on the reverse strand, counting down.
CACTATTTACATTACGCTTTTACTTACTATTGCAGCATTACCTATCACTATTATCACTTGCGTTTGATCCTTTGTAAACTACAAGGCCGGAGGGATTGACAACCTCTCTGTACTCGTTGGGAGCAAAGTTATTTGTATCTGTGTGCAGGTCCACGTTGATTGCTAATATCTGGCGCCGTTAGCAGTTGACACCTTCTTGTTGAAACTGGGAGTCTCAGGGAAATCGATCCTTGGTATTGCCAAGGGAAAACTTCCGCTACACTGCATCTCAAACCTTCCACTTGGGGTAACCAACGAGGGGCGAGAATCCATCAAGCAAAGTTTTCTGGCGCCGTTGCCTGGGACTCCACTCTTCAGGATAGGGGAGTTGCACGCTATCTTTTACCTTTGCTTTTTAGTCTTGTTAGTTTACCTTTCAGTTTTGCTTTAGTATCTTTTATCGAAAATCCCAAAAATAGTTATCTTGCTTGCTTGCTATTATGGGTTCCACCGAGAACACCAAGTTGTGTGACTTCACTAGTCACAACAACGATGACTTTATCTGCACACCTATCACTACACATGCCACTTCAGCACCTTCATATGAAATTAAACCTGCTTTACTGAACTTAGTTATGAAAGATCAATTCTCCGGTGCTGGAGATGATGCTGCTTTACACTTAAACAACTTTGTTGAACTTTGTGACATGCAAAAGTACCAAGAAATAGATGGTAATATTGTTAATCTTAAGCTTTTTCCTTTCTCTTTGAGAGGAGGAGCTAAAATTTGGTTTCAGTCTTTGCCTAGAAACAACATAGATTCATGGGACAAGTGCAAAGATGCTTTTATTGGAAAATACTATCCACCTGCTAAAATTATCCAACTAAGAAGTAACATAATGAATTTTAAACAATTGGATAATGAACACGTTGCCCAAGCTTGGGAACGTATGAAATCTCTTATCAAGAACTGCCCTACTCATGGTTTGACTACTTGGATGGTTATCCAAACTTTTTATGCAGGCTTGAACTTTACCTCGCGGAACTTGTTAGATTTGGCCGCGGGAGGAACTTTTATGTCAACTACACTTGGTGCTGCCACAAAGCTTCTCGATGAGATGATGACCAACTATTCCCAATGGCACACCGAACGCGCTCCAATAGGTAGGAAGGTAAACCCTATCGAGGAGATTTCCTCCCTAAATGAAAAAGTTGACTTGATCATGTCTCTACTTTCGAAGCAATCTTCTGTTGATCCTCGTGATGTTCCTTTAAATTCTTTGATTGCTCAAGAACAAGTAGATGTGAACTTTATCTCTAGAAACAATTTTAATAACAATGCTTATAGGAGTAATTTTGGTAGCAATCCTAGACCGTTCCCCTCTAATTCTTATGGGAACAACAATGCTTATCCTAGCACCAAGAACTCCACTACTGAACTAGAGATTATGCTTAAAGATTTCATCACTACCCAAAAAGCTTTTAATAATAGTGTAGAAGAAAAACTAAACAAACTAGGTGATCTCTCTTCAAAGGTAGACAATTTAGCCAATGAGGTAGAATTGCTTAAAATTAGAACTTCTCCTCTTGAGGAGAGGAAGGTCACTCCTATTAATGCTATTCAAGTGCAAATTAATGAAAACATTAGGATGATGGCTAAACTTAAAGAGAGATGGGCTAGAGAAAGGGAGGAAGAAGATAGAATTAAGAGCCTTCCTACCCACCACATTGTTGCTATTATCCAAGTTGTTGAGGATATCCAAACTCTTAGCACCCAATGCACTCCTGGTCCCGATGTACCTATTAATGGTGATGCTATGACTATCGAAACTACCAAACAAGTGAAGCTAAAGGACACCACTACCACCTTACTTGATAGTAGTGACCTCGATTCTGACAATTGCACTCTTACCGAAGTTATTGATTTCCTTCACAAAATGTCTAGAGATCCCCGCACTAGCACGATTAACCTTGCCTTTACAGAGCATATCACTAATGCTCTTATCAAAGCTAGGGAGGAGAAACTTAGAGTAGAAGCCTCCATACCTAGAAATCTAGAAGATGGTTGGGATCCTATGATAAAAATTAAGTTGAATAACTTCTCTTGTTATGCTTTATGTGATGTTGGTGCTAGTACCTCTGTTATGCCCAAAAGAATATATGATATGCTTAAATTGAAACCTTTTGATTCTTGTTCTTTTGGTGTTCGTCTCGTTGATTCTTCCATAAAGAAACCTTTGGGGAGGATCGATGATGTTCTTATCATTGTCAATGACAACTATGTTCCCGTTGATTTTACTATTATGGATATTGAATGTGAACCTTCTTGTCCAATTATTTTGGGACGTCCTTTTCTACGCACCGTTGGTGCTATCATTGACATGAAAGAGGGGAATATAAAATTTCAGTTTACTCTCAAGAAAGGGATGGAACACTTCCCTCGAAAGAAGATTAAGTTACCTTTTGAGTCCGTTATACGGGCTAGCTATTCTTTTACTCTTGATAAAACTTGATCTCTATGCATTATGCCTAGCTTAAAGGCATAAAAGAAAGCGCTTTTGGGAGGCAGCCTTGTTGTGTCTTGATGTTGTTACTACTGTAGCATCATCATTGTATCTTTGCTTTTCAATTTTGTGCCAAGTATAGCCTCTGATTGCAAGAAAGTTCAAAAGTTGTGACGTGTTGTCCAGGAAACAGATTCTGTCCTTGGATAGAAAAATTCGTATAAAATCACCAGATCATCTTTTTGGTCTGAATTTTTTCGACAGCGTGCTCTATATAATTGTCTTTCGTGCATCTGTTCTGAGTTTTTTGATTAGAGTTGCAGAAGTGCCCCGGAAAAATCATTTACTACCTGCTGTTCTGTTTTTCACAGATTCTGTCCTGTTTTGCCTTTCCTTCATTTTGCAAACCTAGAGCTTGCTTTTTCTTTGCAAAAACCTTTTGGCAATCTAGAGAAATAGTAGAACTTCAAGAATATCTTTATTTCCAGCAAGGAACAATTATTTTATTATAGGTACTAACCTCGCTAATCAGATTATGATGAGTTATGTATGAAGGGAGTTTTCAAGTGTGCGAGGGAAGATGATAAAAAGATTCAGGAGGGTCAAACGCTCAAGCTTGGGGATGCCCCCGTGCACCCCCAAGAAATATTCAAGGAGACTCAAGCGTCTAAGCTTGGGGATGCCCCCGTGCATCTCCTTCTCCATCAACATTATCAGTTCGTCTTTCGTTCCACTATATTTTTATCACTTCATGTGTTATGTGCTATGCTTGGAGCGTCTTGTTTTAGTTTTCCTTTTAGTTTTCTTTTAGATTTTCATAACGAGTCGGAACTCAGCTTTCTTTATGTGGGAGAGAAACACGCTCCACTTCTACCTAGAACATAACATAGAATTTTCATGTCTATCCTTGCTGTGTGTGTTCTTTGTCTTTTAATAGCTACTATCATGCTTAGCTCTTAGTATTCATGCTTATCTTTTTAAAGAGCTTTTGTTTAGTTGGTTGCTTGAACTCTCTTTAGTTATTATGCTTATCTTATTAAGAGAGTTTGCTTCCGTTGCATTGGTTAATATGTCTATGATAAAGATGCTACGTGCATAATGGCGCTTAGTAGTTCATGTTTTCTTATGGTTAGTCTCAAATAGCTGGGGGGTTCCCGATGTGTTATTGGAGTACCAACATGATTTGTTTGCCTATGATGTGGTATGGTTTAGTAATATCTTCCTTCGAGAATTTATTTTGATTGACTTGGCGTATGCTCACGCATATTTAAGACTGTAAAGAAAGTCTGTCAAGCCTTGATGATCTTTTGTTTCTGAGTAGCGATATAACTTCCATGCCTGATTCAATGTTGCTTTGTCGCTCTGCATGATTATGACCGTCATTGCTCTCTTAGTTGGTCGCTCCCAGTCTTTTGCTAACCTCCACCTGTACTAAGCGGACTGACTGCTTGTGCATCCACATTCTTTTATACCAGTTATGCCATATGAGTCCACCATACCTTCCTACATGGTATTTACCTGCCATTCCTAACGGAGACTTGCATGTACCATCTCGAAATTATTCAAAGAAAAGCATTCCTATTTTGTGCCTCTGTTGTAAGTCCATGAGGAAGTAGTAGTTAATTCATAATATTTTTAAGTTGGACAAGCTTCACCCCGGGATTGCATGTATAATGTGCAAACCCATAATACGAGAAGGAACTGGCATTGAGTGCGCCCGGCTCAAAATTAATATAACAAACAAACCCTCCTTCACGCTTTGTTCATGAGAAATCAGAAAACTTTGGCAGTGATAAACAAAGGAGATTAAGAGGATGTGATCGTCCTCATTCGGGAGCCGTTCCTCGAAACTTGTCCATCTCAAGAAGTGATTGAGTTGTCTGCTAGCATTCGTTGACGAAACATGCATGATCTAAAAAAAATATTACCTCTGTTTTAAAACCAAGAGCTCTGGTACATGTTTTGTCTTTGTTTCCGACTACGGGTTTTCAACCTTGCCAACAAAAGCCACGGTTCGAGAGTCTCCACCTTTTTTTAAAGCACCAACTACTGAGAGCATGATTGTCATTCTGAGTGTAATGTGCATTGTCCCAAAGTAGCATTGTCTTTTGCATGATTGTGATATCGTTTATTCTGAAATCATTGTATCTAGTCATCACTTAAACCTTGGAGGTGCCCCTGCATTTATGTTTTGCTTCACTAAAGGGGGCAAGCGAGATATCACTTTATCATATTTGCACACCATGTTCATTACAAATCTATTTGATGTTTCAGTATCATATTGTAAAACTTTCAGTTCTTTGTGATTTTCTCATGAGGCAACTTAATTACTATAGATTCATTGTCTCAGTAAGCTTTTGTCATATGACTATGAAAAAGTCCTATATGGTTAATAGCATGTCACCACAGAAATTATTCTTGTTATCATTTACCTACTCGAGGACGAGCAGGAATTAAGCTTGGGGATGTTGATACGTCCAAAACGTATCTATAATTTCTGTTTGCTCCATGCCTCTTTTGGGTGATATAGCTATGATATTTATACACTTCCATACACTTTTGATCATATTTGGACTAACCTATTAATTCAGTGCACCCCAGTGCCAGTTTCTGTTTTCTGCTGTTTTTGTATTTCAGTTTTTCCCATTACGAGAACTGCCAGAAAAATCCCGGAAAAATTATATAAAAAATCAGCGTTCCAGAAGGTTCCCGGTAGCCAAAGTACAGCCGGGGGGGCCACTAGGGCTCCAGGTGCCCTGGTGGCGCGCCCCCCTGGGCCGCACCGGGGGGCGCCTGGGCCCCCCGAGCCTCGTCTGGTGCCCCCCTTTGGCATATATTTAGACCGTCTCCCAAAACCCTCGAGACGGAAACCCTTTTTCGCGATCTCATCTCCGTTCCGCCGCCGCCGCCGCTTCCAAGATCGGTAGCACCAGGAGAACCCTTCCCGGCACCCTGCCGGAGGGGAGGATCACCACCGGGAGCTTCTCCACCACCATGGACGCCTCCCGGATGAGTTGTGAGTAGTCTCCCTTGGACCATGGGTCCATGACCAGTAGCTATGTGATGTTCTCCTCCCGTTCTTGTGCTTCTCTAATTAGTCCTTGTGAGCTGCCCTACATGATCGAGGCACATATGTAATCCTTATGCTGTTGCTATGATGAGTTTGCTGGGATCCGATGGATTATGAGATTATGTTCAGATTGTGTTTGAGTAATATATTTGATTCACCTCTTTTATATTTATGTTCGTAAGTAATTCTTGCATGTTCTCCGTTGTTATTTATTGCTTTGGCCAAGTAGTAGGTAGTGACTCCAAGAGGGAATGTTGTGCTTGATTGTGGGTTCATGCCCCTCGATGACTAGCTTGAGTGACAGAAACATGAGTCTAGGGGATGTGCTGTTGCCACAAGGGGGAAAACAACGGTGCTTGTGCCCGCGGGTGCAAGGATTGTTTACTTTACGCAAAGTTCTTTTAATGCAGTTGCCTGTTGCTTTGAGTTTACACTATGGGTGGGACTCGCAACTTAATACCAGCGAGATGTTCTGGATAGATATCTCAAGGTGGATGATTAGTAGTAGATGCAGATGGATTTCGGTCTACTTACCTCGGCGTACCGCCCATGCTTTGAACCTCTACCTTTCTTGCAACATAGTTAGCATTGGTTTGCGCACATAATTCTGTCAATTGCCCAGCTGTAATTCGTTTACCTCACATAGCTGTTTTATCGTCTTTTGGGAGAGAGACATCACTAGTGAACATTATGAGGCTCCGGTCCATATTACCATCATTGATCACATCCACTATTTACATTACGCTTGTACTTACTATTGCAGCATTACCTTTCACTATTATCACTTGCGTTTGATCCTTTGTAAACTACAAGGCCGGAGGGATTGACAACCTCTCTGTACTCGTTGGGAGCAAAGTTATTTGTATCTGTGTGCAGGTCCACGTTGATTGCTAATATCTGGCGCCGTTAGCAGTTGACACCTTCTTGTTGAAACTGGGAGTCTCAGGGAAATCGATCCTTGGTATTGCCAAGGGAAAACTTCCGCTACACTGCATCTCAAACCTTCCACTTGGGGTAACCAACAAGGGGCGAGAAGCCATCAGAGGCCCCTGGTTGGCTGGAAACGGCGGCGATGCTGAGGTGGCAGCCGGCTACTGGTCAGGGGCGACGCCAAGTGGCGGGCTGCGGCTGGAGGCGCACGGAATGTGAGGAGGAGGGAAAAAATGGCTGCAGCTGGAGGTAGGGGAAGGCTAGGGGATGCCCAAAATGGCATGGGGGACTGATTATATAGGAAAGGGGGCTAGGGTTAGGTGTTTTGGGGGATTTTTGAGCCCTCTGATCTCGATCGGACGACACCGGTCGAGAGGGGGTAGGATGGGCCTAGGTGGAGGTAGTGGGCTGTGTAGGAGGGGTAGTGGGGAGAGAAGAGAAGAGGCCCGCGGTGGATTTTCGGAGACCGAAAACGTCCAACGTTTTAACTGGGGACTAGTGCCGCTATATAAATCCGTTGGGCTATCAAACGGACTCCGAATGCGACGAAATTTGGCAGGCGGCCTGTCTACACTATAATAAGACCACACGCCAAGTTTCAACCCATTCCGAGAACATTTTTCGGCCACTCATAAAATAAATATTCGGAGGCGCCGCAGGCGTGTGTGAGTGTGTCTGGGCTTAGAACGGACAACGGAAAGGATGAGGGGAACCCGAACGGATGCAAGTTTTGAAAACATGATGATGCAACACACACAATGACATGGCAAGATGCAACACGCAAGCAGATGACATGGCAACGACGACGAATAACTGGCTGACACCTGGCGCACCGGTCTCGGGGTGTCACAGGTATGAATCATAGAGAAGTTGGAATACAGTAGGTTTAACACCAATATAAACAAAGAATGAGTTCATTACAGTACCTTTGAGTGGTGGTTTGTTTTACTATACTAACGGAGCTCACGAGATTTTTGGCTAAGTTTTGTGTTGTGAAGTTTTCAAGTTTTGAGTATGGCTTTGATGGACTATGGAACAAAGAGTGGCAAGACCCTAAGCTTGGGGATGCCCAAGGCACACCAAGGTAAAATTCAAGGACAACCAAAAGCCTAAGCTTGGGGATGCCCCGGGAAGGCATCCCCTCTTTTGTTTTCATCTATCGGTAACTATACTCAGGACTATATTTTCATTCACCACATGATATGTGTTTGCTTGGAGCATCATGTATAATTTGAGTCTTTAATTTTTAGTTCGCCACAATCTTCCTTTCTGGACACAACTTTTGAGATAGATAAATATGATTTAAAATTTATTAGAATAATCTATGTGCTTCACTTATATCTTTTGAGCTAGATAGTTTTGCTCTAGTGCTTCACTTATATCTTTTAGAGCACGGTGGTGGTTTTATTTTGTAGAAATTGTTGATCTCTCATGATTCACTTATATCTATTTGAGAGTCTTTTAGAACAGCATGGTAATATGCTTTGGTTATAAAACTAGTCCTAATATGATAGGCATCCAGGATGAGTATAGTAAAAAAATCATATAAAGTGCATTGAATATGATGAGAAGTTTGATACTCGATGATTGTTTTGAGATATGAGGATGGTGATATTAGAGTCATGCTAGTGGAGTAATTTTGAATTTGAGAAATACTTGTGTTAAAGTTTGTGATTCCCGTAGCATGCACGTATGGTGAACCGCTATGTGACGAAGTTAGAGCATGAGGTATTTATTGAGTGTCATCCTTTGTGTGGAGGTCGGGATCACGCGATGGTTAAATCCTACCAACCCTTCCCCTAGGAGCATGCGTTGAATACTTTGTTTTGATGACTCGTAGATTTTTGCAATAAGTATATGAGTTCTTTATGACTAATGTTGAGTCCATGGATTATATGCACTCTCACTCTTCCACCATTGCTAGCCTCTCTTGTACCGTGCAACTTTCGCCGATACCATATACCTTCCTCAAAACAGCCACCATAACTATCTATCATGGCATTTCCATAGCCATTCCGACATATATTTCCATGCAACTTTCCACCGTTCCGTTCATATGACATGCTTCATCATCATTCACATAGAGTCATATTTTGTTATAGCTTCAAGTCATAATCTTTGAGTTGTAAGTCAATAAAAGTGTGATGATCTTCATTATTAGAGCATTGTCCCATGTGAGGAAAGGCCAAAAAAAAGATGGCCCCCCCAAAAAATAGGGAGGGGCTAATAAAAAAAGGGGAGCCCCTTCAAAAAAAATTAGAGAAGAGAGAGAAGGGACAATGCTACTATCCTTTTCCACACTTGTGCTTCAAAGTAGCACCATGATCTTCATGATAGAGAGTCTCTTGTTTAGTCACTTTCATATACTAGTGGGAATTTTCATTATAGAACTTGGCTTGTATATTCCAACGATGGGCTTCCTCAAATGCCCTAGGTCTTCATGAGCAAACAAGTTGGATGCACACCCACTTAGTTTCTTTTGTTGAGTTTTCATACACTTATAGCTCTAGTGCATCCGTTGCATGGCAATCCCTACTCACTCACATTGATATCTATTGATGGGCATCTCCATAGCCCATTGATACACCTAGTTGATGTGAGACCATCTTCCTCTTTTTTGTCTTCTCCACAACCACCACTCTATTCCACCTATTGTGTTATATCCATGGCTCACGCTCATGTATTGCGTGAAAGTTGAAAGGTTTGAAAAAAAACTGAGTATGAAGACAATTTCTTGGCTGAAACTAGGGTGGTGCATGATATGCATATTTTGTGTGATGAAGAGGGAGCATAGCTGGACTATATGATTTTGTAGGGATAACTTTCTTTGGCCATGTTATTTTGAGAAGACATGATTGCTTTGTTAGTATGCTTGAAGTATTATTATTCTTATGTCAATATAGACTTTTAGCTTGAATCTTTCGGATCTGAACATTCATGCCACAATAAAGAAATTACATTGAGAATTATGTTGGTTAGCATTCCACATCAAAAAATCTGTTTTTATCATTTACCTACTCATGGACGCGCAGGAATTAAGCTTGGGGATGCTTGATACGTCTCCAATGTATCTATAATTTTTGATTATTCCATGCTATTATATATTATGTTTTGGATGCTTAATGGGCTTTATTATACATTTTATATTATTTTTGGGACTAACCTACTAACCCAAGGCCCAGTGCAAATTGCTGTTTTTTTGCCTATTTCAGTGTTTCGCAGAAAAGGAATATCAAACGGAGTCCAAATGGAATGAAACATCCGGGAGAGTTATTTTTGGAACCGTATATACCTAGAAGACTTGGAGTACACGTGAGGGAACGAGAGAGGTGGCCACGAGGGTCCAGGGCATGCCGAGGGGGGGGGCAGGCATGCCCCCCACCCTCATGGGCCCCCTCTGGCTCCCCCGATGCCCTCCTTCCTCCTATATATATCCATGTACCCTGAAAACATCGAGGCAACAGAGAAAACCCTAATTCCACCGCCGGAACCTTCTGTTCCCGTGAGATCCCATCTTGGGGCCTGTTCCGGAGCTCCGCCGAAGGGGGGATCCATCACGGAGTGCTTCTACATCAACACCATAGCCTCACCAATGAGTTGTGAGTAGTTTACCATAGACCTTCGGGTCCATAGTTATTAGCTAGATGGCTTCTTCTCTCTTTTTGGATCTCAATATAAAGTTCTCCTCGATCTTCGAGGAGATCTATTCAATGTAATCTTGTTGCGGTGTGTTTGTTGAGATCCGATGAATTGTGGGTTTATGATCAAGATTATCTATGAACAATATTTGATTCTTTTCTGAAATCTTTTATGGATGATTATAATATCCTTGCAAGTCTCTTTGAATTATTGGTTTGGTTTGGTCTACTAGATCTATAGTTCTTGCAATGGGAGAAGTGCTTGGCTTTGGGTTCAATCTTGCGGTGTCCTTTCCCAGTGACAGCAGGGGCAGCAAGGCACGTATTGTATTGTTGCCATCGAGGATAAAAAGATGGGGTTTATATCATATTGCTTGAGTTTATCCCTCTACATCATGTCATATTGCTTAAAGCATTACTCTGTTCTTATGAACTTAATACTCTAGATGCATGCTGGATAGCGGTCGATGTGTGGAGTAATAGTAGTAGATGCCGAATCGTTTCGGTCTACTTGTCACGGACGTGATGCCTATATATAATGATCATGCCTAGATATTCTCATAACTATGCGCTTTTCTATCAATTGCTCGATAGTAATTTGTTTCCCACTGTAGAATTCTGCTATCATGAGAGAAGCCACTAGTGAAACCTATGGCCCCCGGGTCTATTCTCAACATTTTAATCTTCCATCTACTTTACTTTCCTTTATTTACTTATTTTTCTTATACCAAAAATACCAAAAATATTATACTATCATATCTATTAGTTCTCACTTTCATAAGTGACCGTAAAGGGATTGACAACCCATTATCGCGTTGGCTGCAAAGTTCCTATTTGTTTGTGAGGGTGCGAGGGACTCGCGCATGGTCTCCTACTGGATTGATACCTTGGTTCTCAAAAATTGAGGGAAATACTTACGCTACTGTTGTGCATCAACCTTTCCTCTTCGAGGGAATACAACGCAAGCTCAAGAAGTAGCATAGGGTTTTACCTCCATCAAGAGGGCCCAAACCTGGGTAAAATCCTGTGTCCATGTTACCATCGCTCCAAGACGCCTAGCTTAGGACCCCTACTACGAGATATGTTGGATATAGAACCGACACCCACCGTATAGGAAGTATTAGACCCAGATACGACGCACAATTATTGTGGCACTCCGAAGTCAAATTCCGCATTAATGTATTCACACTTAGAGGGTATGTCTTCATGAATTGAAGACATACGTTACTTTGTGTGTTGCACACCTAAGTCATCAATATGCATAAGCATTAGGATGTGTGTCCATTCACAGGACATTCGAGGATTTTAAGACATTTTGCTCACAACGCAGCCTGCAAAATCTTTTCTCATACAAGTGCTTTGTGAAGATATCAGCCAATTGCTCTCCAGTGTTGATGTGAATGATATCAATGTCTTCCTTTATCACATGATCTCTAAGAAAGTGGTGACATATCTGAATGTGCTTTGTCTTCGAGTGCTGAACAGGATTGTGAGCAATCTTGATGGCGCTTTCATTGTTGATGTAGAGAGGCACCTTCTTCATGTAGATGCCATAGTTCTTGAGAGTTTGCTTCATCCAAAGAAGCTGAGCGCAGGAAGATCCAGCAGCAATATATTCAGCTTCAGCAGTGGAGAGTGATAAACAATTCTGCTTCTTTGAAGACCAACAGACAACAGATCATCCAAGAAGACATGTTCCTGATGTGGACTTGCGATCAACCTTGTCAGCAGCATAATGAACATCTGAGAATCCAACTAGATCAAACACTAAGCCCTTCGGATACCATAATCCTAGCATTGGGGCGTGAGCCAAATATTGAAGTATTTGCTTCACCGCAAGGTGACGCGACTCCTTTGGTGCCGCTTGGAATTGGGCACACATGCAAACGCTAAGCATTATATCTGGCCTAGATGCACATAGGTATAGTAAAGAACCAATCATGGAGCGATATAACTTTTGATCAAACTACCATTGTCGTCGGAGCACAAATGACTTTTGGTTGGCGTTGGCGTCGTTTAATCTTTGCAGTCTTGGATTCCAAACTTCTCCAGGCAATCTTTGAGGTATTTTTCTTGAGATATGAAGATGCCATTTCTCTGTTGACGGATTTGAAGACCAAGAAAAAATTTCAGCTCTCCCATCATGGACATCGGATATTGCTCTTGCATCATATGCCCAAACTCACCGCTGTATCTTTTGTCAATGCAACCGAAGATAATGTCATCCACATATATTTGGCATACAAATAGTTCACCATCATATGTCTTCGTGAAGAGGGTAGGATCTAGTGAACCAGGTTTGAAGCCTTTGCTCTTCAAGAAGTCTTTGAGAGTGTCATACCAAGCACGAGGAGCTTGCTTGAGGCTATACATTGCTTTGTTGAGTTTGTAGACCATATCGGGACGCTTGGGATCTTCAGAACCAGGTGGTTGAGAAATATACACTTCTTCTTCCATTTTGCCATTGAGGAAGGCAATCTTCACATCCATTTGATACATAAGTATATTGTTTTGGTTAGCATAGGCAAGCACTATGCGAATAGCTTCAAGCCTAGCCACAGAAGCAAATGTCTCATCGAAGTCAATTCCCTCAACTTGTGTGTAGCCTTGAGCAACAAGACAAGCTTTGTTTATGATGAATTGACCATGCTCATCTTGTTTGTTGCAATATATCCATTTGGTGTCGATTATATTGTGCTTGTGCGAATCAGGATGTTAGACTAGCTCCCAGACGTTGTTGAGCTCAAATTGTTAAAGCTCTTCTTGCATGGCTTGAATCCATTCAGGTTCCATGAAGGCTTCATCAACTTTCTTGGGTTCCGATATTGAGGTGAATGCAAAAGGCCCACAATAGTTTGCTAGTTGTGTAGCTCTTGATTGAGTATGCGGACCAGGTGCTTTGATGCTATCAATGATCTTCTCAATCTGAACTTCATTAGTGACCGAGGATGAGCAGGGTGACACGTCTCCAACGTATCTATAATTTTTTATTGTTCCATGCAATTATATATTCTGTTTTGGATGTTTAATGGGCTTTATTATACACTTTATATTATTTTTGGGACTAACCTACTAACACAAGGCCCAGTGGAAATTGCTGTTTTTTGCCTATTTCAGTGTTTCACAGAAAAGGAATATCAAACGGAGTCCAAATGGAATGAAACCTTCTGGAGAGTTATTTTTGGAACCGTATCAACACAGAAGACTTGGAGTACACGCGAGGGAACGAGAGAGGCGGCCACGAGGGGGCAGGGCGCGCCCCCGCCCTCGTGGGCCCCCTCTGGCTCCCTCGGTGCCCTTCTTCCTCCCTGGCGCCATAGAATTCTGCTATCATGAGAGAAGCCAATAGTGAAACCTATGGCCCCCGGGTCTATTCTCATCATATTAATCTTCCATCTACTTTACTTTGCATTATTTACTTTCTATTTCTATATCAAAAATACCAAAAATACTATCTTATCATATCTATCAGATCTCACTCTCGTAAGTGACTGAGAAGGGATTGACAACCCCTTTTATCACGCTGGCTGTTAAGTTCTTATTTGTTTGTGCAGGTGCGAGGGACTCGCGCGTGGTCTCCTACTGGATTGATACCTTGGTTCTCAAAAACTGGGGGAAATACTTACGCTATTGTGTTTCATCACCCTTTCCTCTTCGAGAGAATACAACGCAAGCTCCAGAAGTAGCAAGAAGAATTTCTGGCGCTGTTGCCGGGGAGTTCTATGCAGAAGTCATATACCAAGTACCTATCACAAACCCTTATCATTCACATTACATTATTTGCCTCTCATTTTCCTCTCCCCCACTTCACGCTTGCCGTTTTATTCGCCCTTCTTTTTCCGTGTGTTTATCGTTTGCTTGCTTTCATGTATGAGATGGGGGAATATGTCGTTGAAAAGGGTAGTAATGTTGAGGGCAACTTCTATGTTGACCCTCTGGATGAAACTTCCACTTTACATACTAAGAAGTTCCGGGTTGGTAGTGGTAATATTATTGGAAAAGGAGTTCTTCAACACTTCTTTACTTGTGCCGGTGCTTTACCCACTATGGGTGGATCTATTCTTCATAGAACTAGTAGCCTTGCGGATGCCATATCTATGCTTGTAGTTGAAACTGAAAGGCAATTTATCCATATGCATCCTTGCATTCAGAGAATCTTTCTGGAATTTTCCAATATTGAGCATTCTTCTGTTAAGCGCGCAGCTACTATCTTTTTGGCTCATGAGTTTAGATTCATAATGAAGGAAGCCAAAGAAATCTTTACGCATTATAGAGTGGATGCTCGTCGTCCTCCCATACAAGCTATCTTATTCAATCAAGAGGACATAATGCGCTTGCAATCTTTAGATCATGTTGCTTTTAATGAAAACCTTAGGAAAAGGGTTCCTACGGATAATTGTTTGATAGAATTTCTGAATTGAATGATGATTTTGCTATTCAAAACAATGGGTTAGGTTTTTTCCTTGAGCGAAGGCTCATGACCTTTTGCCAAAAGAATGCTTATAATGATGAATTGGTTGTGCAATATGAAGGGCCAAAGGAGGAACCTATACCTCCTGAGCTTGATATGGGGGACTTTTGTCCTATTAAATTTAGCCCTTTTGATTATTTTTTCTTGCCACAAAGAAAACTTGTTGCTGAACATAGGGAATATGAGATGAGTTTTCGCGATCTACCTTATCATTATGGCAATACCTAGATCTATTCTTGTATCGTGCCTAGCTAGGGGCGTTAAATGATAGCGCTTGTTGAGAGGCAACCCAATTTTATTCTCTTTGTTTTTGCTTCTGTTTAGGAATAAATATTGCATCTAGCTTCTGTTTAGATGTGGTTTTGTGTTTTAATTAGTGTTTGTGCCAAGTAGAACCTTTGGGAAGACTTGTGTGAAGTTTATATGATCATGCTGTAAAAAACAGAAACTTTGGCGCTCACGAGATTGGCTGTAATTTTATACTGGGGAGTGCTTTTTAGTTGATTCTTTTTGCAGATGATTAATAGAAAAATTCCTCACGTCCACCAATTTATTTCAATTTTTTTGAGTTACAGAAGTATTCGAAAGTTATAGATTACTACAGACTGTTCTGTTTTTTGACAAATTCTGTTTTTCATCTGTTGTTTGCTTATTTTGATGAATCTATGAGTAGTATCAGGGGGTATGAATCATAGAGAAGTTGGAATACAGTAGGTTTAACACCAATATAAACAAAGAATGAGTTCATTACAGTACCTTTGAGTGGCAGTTTGTTTTCTTATACTAACGGAGCTCACGAGATTTTTGGCTAAGTTTTGTGTTGTGAAGTTTTCAAGTTTTGAGTATGGATTTGATGGATTATGGAACAAAGAGTGGCAAGAGCCTAAGCTTGGGGATGCTCAAGGCACCCCAAGGTAAAATTCAAGGACAACCAAAAGCCTAAGCTTGGGGATGCCCCGGGAAGGCATCCCCTCTTTCGTCTTCGTCTATCGGTAACTTTACTTGAGACTATATTTTTATTCACCATATGATATATGTTTTGCTTGGAGCGTCATATATGATTTGAGTCTTTGCTTTTTAGTTTTCCCCAATCATCCTTGCTGGAAACACCTTTTGAGAGAGATAAATATGATTTAGAATTTATCAGAATACTCTATGTGCTTCACTTATATCTTTTGAGCTAGATAGTTTTGCTCTAGTACTTCATTTATATCTTTTAGAGTACGGTGGTGGTTTTATTTTGTAGAAATTATTGATCTCTTATGCTTAACTTATATTATTTTGATAGTCTTTTAGAACAGCATGGTAATGTGCTTTGGTTATAAAACTAGTCCTAATATGATAGGCATCCAAGATGGGTATAGTAAAAACTTTCATATAAAGTGCATTGAATACTATGAGAAGTTTGATAGTTGATGCATGTTTTGAGATATGAGGATGGTGATATTAGAGTCATGCTAGTAGAGTAGTTGTGAATTTGAGAAATTGTAACGCCCAGATAATTAAACTACAATAATACTCTGCTAATGATGCCACGTCATCGCTTTTACAGTTACTAGAAGCCACGTTGTTGCAAACCGGTTCGAATTCAAATTTAAAATAAAGTCAAACAAGTGAAGTTTTCGAATGACAAAACTAAAATGTTCACAGTGTTGCAAATATTCCATAGGTATTGATGATGGTGACCCAACACTTTTGTAAAGTATTTAAATGCCCTGTTGTGAATATAACAGTGGCTAAAAACAATTGTTCAATGCTTTTAATTAATAAACAAATATAAACGTATTATATTAAAGTGTAAAAAATTTTGTGGCAGTGGGCTAGTTATTACTACTATTTTAGTTGCTAAAATCATAATCTATAAAACTAAAGATAAAAGAAACTAAATTGAAAACATAAGTAAATAAAAGGAAAGACAAAACAGAAACAACAGCAAAAAAGGAGAAGCGAACCAAAGCCCCCCTTCCCCAGTGGGCCTTGGCCCAACTCGCCACATGCGAGCCCACCGCGCCCCTCATCCCCCTCCTCTGTTCACACAGGATGCGTGGACAGTGCTGATGTCCGCCACGGCCTAGGCCATCACCGTGGCAACCATCCGACGAGTCGGCTCGGCTATTTAACCGGTGCCCCTCTCCCCGTCGAACCCTAGCTCCCTCCCTCGCCCACTTCTCCTCTCCCCTGGTTCCCCTCCTGGATCTGGACCCCCGAAGCCGCCGTCACCACGCTCGCCGTCCGTCTCCGCCGCCGTCCTCACCTCCTCCTCAACTCGGCTTCGTCGAGCCTCGCCGGCGTACCCCGACACCGGAAGTGAGCCGTCGTTCTCCACCCCTTTCATCTCCCCTGTAGGTCGAACGCGCCGCGCTGTGGGGACCCCGACTCATAAGTCGTGATCACCGAATGCACGTGTACAGTGATCCCAGAGATCAATGCTCACTGAACACACAGAAGCTGAATAACAAGAGTCTTACATCAATACATACCGTATTACACAAATAGGACCATTAAGGTCAAATCTTGAGTGTATCATCGCAGCGGAAATCTTCAATAACAACTTGGACCCATGCCATCTGCCTTAACCCTATAGGCATTCTGACTGGGAAGCATCCTAGCTCGCAAGCTCGTCACCAAGAAATTTTCATCATATCCTGATCTCTCCTGCCTGGCCAATAAAATAACCAGTGGCAAGCCAATGAGTACTTTGAATGTACTCACAAGCAACCCAAGTGTGATGACAGAACAATTATGCAAAGCTCTACTGCTAGATTGGCAGTTTTGCGGAAAGCTAGTTTTTCATATGCAAGTATGATCAACATATAACATGGACATGCATGTGTCTGCAACAAGTATCAGGGGGTTTCAGACATCAATGTCGAGAAAGAGCCATGAACAACTCTTGCTCACGCTCGTCATGACTTTCTCACAATCACACCAACAGATTCACCAAACCGTGTTGTTTTCCAAAAACTTATGGACATAGTCTAAGTAGCACCACCCAACTGTCCTTGACCGCGGACACGGCTATTCGAATAGTTTTACACTCTGCAGAGGTTGCACACTTTACCCACAAGATCCGGGGAACTTCCGTGTCATTCACGACCCGCGGTACCTCAAGTACCCGGGGTAAGCACCCGATCACTATCTTTCCCTAGACGACACTAACATAGAGTCCACTCGATTGGTAATAGCCCCGTGCCAAACATTTCACTTATTAAAATCACATACCACAAGCACGGGGTACCAACGGTGTGTCCGGTGCCCTGTAAAGACAGTCATGGCCGCCTATCCAAGCACGACCCCGTCCTGAGAGTGACCTCATGTCACCCCCGTCACTAGTAATGCGGGCACCATGCTAGTATCGACCTAGGTAATCAATAATGCCCTTTCCCATATAAGGGTAGAGTGGTTGAGCATGTTTGGTTCGGACGGTAGTCACACCTAAATCTAATCCATCTCTGTAAACAACACTCTCATCAAGCCTCGGTACACTACTTCTTCACCAAGTAGTGCCCTAGTTCTCATCATCTCCTAGGGGCATTAGTGGCACCCACTGGGTTATTTGCAAGTATGTCAAACCACACTTGTTTCACTCAATGCATAACCCTGACCCATTTTGCGTAGCCAACTACTATAGCATATATTTATCTACTCCCACCCACATAACCCTCATAGGAAGGTAGGGTCATGTTTGATGCAAGTTCAATAGCAAAGTAACAAAGGTACCAACCAAGGTGGTCACCTCTTCTACATGATTCCGATGCATTGATAATAAGGTGCTATGAGACATGCATAAAAAGGTTTCTCGAACATGGTCAAAGGGCTGCTTGCCTTGTCCTTCCGAGTCTTCAAACCTTCTGGTCCATCTCCGAGTACTCCGTTTATTTCGTCAACTAATCGATGGAAACAATCATAATAAGCAACACAACAAAGCAAAAATAAAAGTGCTCTAAAAAATAGGAATTGGACCTTTCTAGGATACCTCTGGTCATATGAAAAATAACCAAATTGGTTTCATTGGAGTATGATCAATGAATGGTTTGGCGCACTTCAATATGATGGAATCAAGGGGTTTATGGATTTGGGAGAAGTGTACAGAAATATATTTTTGAATAATGAGCAAAGGCACCCATTAATCAAGTCATGATTTTAGAAGCATCTAGGAGTTGGTCTCACTAGATTTGTAGTCCAAATGAATTTCCTAGGATTTTGCAAAGTTGATAAATATGAAGAAGTGGCTCATTAATTGGTGTGGTACAGAAAGTATTAATAAAAATGTTCCAAAACTAAGTTTGGATATGACAAGCATCTAGGAATTTGAACCGCTGCATTTGGATCAAATTTGAGCCCTCTGTGATTTTCTAAAGTTCATCACAGAAAATGGAATAATGGCATTTGATAATTATTTGTGAAGAAAAAGTCTCTGGAAAAATGTGCATGTTGCACCATGTGATAGAGAATGATTTATGGAGCCAGAAGAAATTTGAATCATCCAATTTGGAGTCCAAATTAATTGTTTATGGATTGATGAAGTTTACAGAAAAAGAAAAAGGGAAAAGGGGAGGGGTTTTACCCTTTACTGCGCACAGGGCGCGGTATTGGGCCGCAGTGCACTAGGCCGGCCCAACTGCACAACCGCGCGCAGGGGACCTGGCCACGTCGAAGGCGCCCTCGCGCACTGCGCCTTCACTGCGGGGACGCGGAATCAGGCGAACCCGCCTCCACTTGCCAGCTTGGCCTGATGGCTAGGCCACTTACGAGCGGGGCCCGCCTGTAGGGCCTCAGTCTTCTTCTTCCTCCCGCGCGCTCACCTGGCCGAGGGAGCAGAGGACCCCGACGGCGATTGCCGGCGCTACGGGGCACTGATACGTCCAAAATGTATCTATAATTTCTGCTTGCTCCATGCCTCTTTTGTGTGATGTTGCTATGATATTTATGCACTTCCATACAATTTTGATCATATTTGGACTAACCTATTAACTCAGTGCACCCCAGTGCCAGTTCCTGTTTTCTGCTGTTTTTCTATTTCAGGTTTCCCCCATATTAAAAGTGCCCTAAAAATTCCGGGAAAAATACAGGAAAAATCAGCGTATCGGGAGCTTCCAGAAAAACCAAGGCATGGCCAGAGGGGAGCCTGGGGGGCCCAGGCGGCCACCCGGCGCGGCCCCACCCCTGGCCTCGCCAGGGGGGCGCCTGGGGCCCCACCTCCGCCTCTGGTGCCCCCCTTTGGCATATATTTACCACGCGTCCCGAAACCCTCGAGGACGAAACCCTTTTTCGCGATCTCATCTCTGTTCCGCCGCCGCCGCGCTTCCAAGATCGGGAGCACCAGGAGAACTCTTCCCGGCACCCCACCCTGCCGGAGGGGAGAATCACCACCGGGAGCTTCTCCACCACCATGGACGCCTCCCGGATGAGTTGTGAGTAGTCTCCCTTGGACCATGGGTCCATGACCAGTAGCTATGTGATGTTCTCCTCCCCTCTTTGTTCTTCATCGATTAGACCTCGTGAGCTGCCCTACATGATCGAGGCACATATGTAATCTTTATGCTGTTGCTATGTTGAGTTTGCTGGGATCCGATTGATTATGAGATTATGTTCAGATTGTGTGTGAGTAATATATTTGATTCACCTCTTTTATATTTATGTTCTTGAGTAATTCTTGCATGTTCTCCGTTGCCGTTTATTGCTTTGGCCAAGTAGTAGGTAGTAACTCCAAGAGGGAACGTTATGCTTGATTGTGGGTTCATACCCCTCGATGACTAGTTTGAGTGACAGAAACATGAGTCTAGGGGATGTGCTGTTGCCACAAGGGGGGAAACAACGGTGCTTGTACTTGCGGGTGCAAGGGTTGTTTACTTTACGCAAAGTTCTTTTAATGCAGTTGTCTGTTGCTTTGAGTTTACACTATGGGTGGGACTCGCAACTTAATACCAGCGAGATGTTCTGGATAGATATCTCAAGGTGGATGATTAGTAGTAGATGCAGATGGATTTCGGTCTACTTGCCTTGGCGTACCGCCCATGCTTTTGAGCCTCTACCTTTCTTTACAGCATAGTTAGCATTGGTTTGCGCACATAATCCTGTCAATTGCCCAGCTGTAATTTGTTTACCTCGCTTAGCTGTTTTATCGTCTTTTGTGAGAGAGACATCACTAGTGAACATCATGGGACCCCGGTCCATATTACCATCACTGATCACACCCGCTATTTACTTCCTGTTCTTATTTACTAGTTTCAGTCATACCTATCACTATTATCTCTTGCGTTTGATCCTTTGTAAACGACAAGGCCGGAGGGATTGACAACCTCTCTGTACTTGTTGGGAGCAAAGTTATTTGTATCTGTGTGCAGGTCCTGTCAAGCAGAAGTTTCTGACGCTATTGACACCTTCTTGTCAACCCTCGGAGTCTCACGGGATTCGATCCTTGGTATCTTTGCCAAGGGAAATTTGCCGCTATGCTACATCTCAAACCTTCCACTTGGGGTAACCAACGAGGGGCGAGAAGCCATCAAGCAAGTTTCTGGCGCCGTTGCCGGGGACTCCACTCTTGAAGATAGGGGAGTTGGACGCTATCTTTTATCTTTGCTTTTTAGCCTTGTTAGTTTGCCTTTCAGTTTTCTTTATGTCTTTTCACTAGTTTTGCTTAATGGAAAACAACAAAAATATGAGAGAGCTTTATAAGCTCTACCTTTCTTTGGGACATGATGTGTTTGAAGAGAAAATTAAAAAACCTATGGAACTTTATTATTTGCATAACAATCATGATGGTGGTGATGTTATTAGTATGCTTTCTTTGAATATCAATATTGCTAATGACATGGAAAGCTCTAAGCTTGGGGATGACACGTTTGATGAACATGATATTTTTAGTCCCCCAACTTTTGAAGAGAGAATTTACCTTGATGATAGTTTGCTTCCTATACATGATGATTACAATGATGAATATGATGTTTTCAGTCCACCTACTATTGAGGATAAAATTTATTATGATTATGATATGCCTCCTAAATACAATGATTACCATGATGGTTATGATTGCTTTACTCTCACTATCCCTAATAAGAAAGATTTTGCTTATATGAAGAGTAATGATACCTTTTTGCATGTGGATCATGGTAACTATGCTTTATGTGATGCTTATATTGTTGAGTTTATTCGTGATCCCACTGAAAATTATTATGAGAAGGGAATATATGCTTATAGATATTTCAATAATATCAAGTTCCCTCTCTTTATGTTGAAGGTTTTGAAGCTGCACTTGTTTTGTCTTCCTATGCTTATTGCTTTGTGCTTCAATGAATTATTCTATTGCAATATTCCTATGCATAGGAAGCATGTTATGCTTAAATGTGTTTGGTATTTGCTTCTTAATGCTCTCTTTTGTTCTTCAACTCTTATTCCTACGAGAGCATCATCAAAGTCTTAAGCCTATCTTTATGCCTATAAAGAAGGAGCTCTAGGGAGACAACCCTTGTTATCTTTGCTTTCAGTTTTTAGTGGTCTTGATGTTTGTTAGTACAGTAGCATCATCATTGTATCTTTTCTTTTCAGCTTTGTGCCAAGTTTAGCCTCTGATTGCAAGAAAGTTCAAAAGTTGTCACGTGCAGTCCAGAAAACAGATTCTGTCCTTGGACAGAAAAAGTCATATAAAATCACCAGATCATCTTTTTGATCTGAATTGTTTTGACAGTGTGCTCTATACAATTGGCTTTCGGGCGTCTGTTCTAAGTTTTTTGATTTGAGTTGCAGAAGTGCCCCGAAAAAATTATTTACTACCTGCTGGTCTGTTTTTCACAGATTCTGTCCTGTTTTGCCTTTTCTTCGTTTTGCAAACCTTGAGCTTGCTTTTTCTTTGCAAAAACCTTTTGGCAATCTTGAGAAATAGTAGCTCTTCAAGATTATCTTTATTTCCAACAAGGAAAAAATATTTTATTGTGGGTACTAACCTCGCTAATCAGATTATGATGAGTTATGTATGAAGGGAGTTTTCAAGTGTGCGAGGGAAGATGATAAAAAGATTCAGGAGGGTCAAACGCTCAAGCTTGGGGATGCCCCCGTGCACCCCCAAGAAATATTCAAGAAGACTCAAGCGTCTAATCTTGGGGATGCCCCCGTGCATCCCCTTCTCCATCAACAATTATCAGTTCGTCTTTCGTTCCACTATATTTTAATCACTTCATGCGTTATGTGCTATGCTTGGAGCGTCTTGCTTTTAGTTTCCTTTTTAGTTTTCTTTAGCTTTTCTTGCTGTTCATAACGAGTTAGAACCCAAATTTCTTTGTGTGGGAGAGAAACACGCTCCACTTCAACCTAGAACACAACATAGGATTTTCATGCTTATCTTTGATGTGTGTGTTCTTTGTCTTTCCATAGCTACTGTCATGTTTAGCTCTTAGTTTTCATGCCTTTCTTTTTAAAGAGCTTTTGTTTAGTTGGTTTCTGAACTCTCCTGAGTTTTCATGTTTATCTTGTTAAGAGAGTTTGTCTGTTGCACTAAGTTGTGTGTCTTAACTTAAAGTAGGTAATTGAGGTTGCTATTTAATTTTAGTAGTAACTTGCAATAGTTTTGAGTTATTGCCATGAGTAATGTCTGAACTTTTGGTGTCAAGAGCTTTAGCCTATTAGTGATAGATGTCGTATTTTGGGCAATCCGTGTTTATTTTCGAAAACCTACAAAATAGTTGAGAACTTTAGCTACTAAATGGATCACTAATCTTTGGAGGGATCGAATATTAGAGTACACTCACGTATCATGAGTCGAGGATGCGCAAGGATAACCAAATCCCCATACACTCCTCCTCGGGGTACTTGTCTCTTTGTGAACCTCCTAATTAGATTGAGAGTTACCGATAATAAGTGCATGAGTTCTTCGGACTAATGTGAGTATTCGAAGGTTGACACTTCCACCTAACCATATTTTTCTAGCCTCTTCGGTACCGTGCATTGCCCTTTCTCACCTCGAGAGTTGGCGCATACTTCGCCGGTGCATCCAAATCCTTGGCACGATACGCTCTGTCATCATAAGCCTCATTATATCCTTCCTCAAAACAGCCACCATACCTACCTATTAAGGCATTTCCATAGCCTTTCCGAGATACATTGCCATGCAACATCCATCTTCTCATGACTTGATCTTCATGTCATACATGCTTTTTGCTTGATCGATGAGCCGCATGCTAGTTGGGCCTTGCCCTAATCATTGCTACATGACGCGCTAGTATCATTGCATATCCCGCTACACTGGCAGAGGCATACATTTGCATACATCATGATAGTTTCATTTTATTTATGTTGAGTACTTTTGTAAAGTGTGAAAGATCTTCTATACTTCTTGTAATACATAGAGTGTTGCCCCTAAAGTGAGGAAAAGATCCCAAAGAGGACAAATCAAAAGATCCCAAAGAGGACAAAATCAAAAGATCCCAAAGAGGACAAATGAGAGATAAAGAGAAAGAGCCATTGAGGCCACAAAAAAAATAAAAAAAATAGAAAAAAAGAAAAAAATATATAAAAAGAGAGAAGGGGGCACACTACTATTTCTTTTGAGAGATCCACACTCGTACTCCATCTTATACCTTGTGCTCCATAGAGATTATCATTCATGCATATAGCTATGTGGGGACCTTTACACTATAGAACTTGGCTTGTATATTCCAATGATGAGCCTCCTCAAAAGAGCTCTAGGTCTTCTTGAGCAAGCAAGTTGGATGCACCCCCACTAGTTCCATTGGAGAGCTTACCTTAGCTCATATGTGCATCCATTGCATGGCAATCCCTACTCCTCACATCATATCTATCATTTGGCTTTCTCTCGCCGATGATTGTCCTCATTGATGTGAGCCTTTCACACCTTTTTTTTTCTTCCCCCTCTATCATTTTTCTCTCTTTGCCATCCTAAGTGTCGACTTTCTTGCTTACGCTCATCCATTGCATGAGTGCTCAAATATCGAAAGGGAGTGGATCATTTTGACTTGTACCTGGCTGATGGTCTGGGGATGAGTCAAGATAAGATTCCAAAGAAGACCAAGTGTGAAACTTTAGTAGATTAAGTTCTCAACAATACAAAAACTATGTTTTACTCTCTCATATATCCCTATCCCCTTTCTTGCACGCAAACACCATTTGGAGACATTCGAGTCACGGACAGCGAGAGCTCTTGCACCTTTATGTTCTTATGTTACTTGTTACAATGCTAATATAGACTCTTGCTTGTTATGACTTGAATTGAATTACATGCCTTGATTGCTTTACTTAAAAGTTCTTATATGGTTGATAGCATGTCACCACAAAAATTATGCTTGTTATCATTTACCTACTCAAGGACGAGCAGTAATTAAGCTTGGGCATGTTGATACGTCCAAAACGTATCTATAATTTCTGCTTGCTCCATGCCTCTTTTGTGTGATATTGCTATGATATTTATGCACTTCCATACACTTTTGATCATATTTGGACTAACCTATTAACTCAGTGCACCCCAGTGCCAGTTCCTGTTTTCTGCTGTTTTTCTATTTCAGGTTTCCCCCATATTAAAAGTGCCCTAAAAATTCCGGGAAAAATACAGGAAAAATCAGCGTATCGGGAGCTTCTGGAAAAACCAAGGCAGGGCCAGAGGGGAGCCTGGGGGGGCCAGGCGGCCACCCGGCGCGGCCCCACCCCTGGCCGCGCCAGGGGGCGCCTGGGGCCCCACCTCCGCCTCTGGTGCCCCCCTTTGGCATATATTTACCACGCGTCCCGAAACCCTCGAGGACGAAACCCTTTTTCGCGATCTCATCTCTGTTCCGCTGCCGCCGCGCTTCCAAGATCGGGAGCACCAGGAGAACTCTTCCCGGCACCCTGCCGGAGGGGAGAATCAACACCGGGAGCTTCTCCACCACCATGGACGCCTCCCGGATGAGTTGTGAGTAGTCTCCCTTGGACCACGGGTCCATGACCAGTAGCTATGTGATATTCTCCTCCCCTCTTTGTTCTTCATCGATTAGACCTCGTGAGCTACCCTACATGATCGAGGCACATATGTAATCTTTATGATGTTGCTTTGAGCTTGCTGGGATCCGATAGATTATGAGATTATGTTCAGATTGTGTGTGAGTAATATATTTGATTCACCTCTTTTATATTTATGTTCTTGAGTAATTCTTGCATGTTCTCCGTTGCCGTTTATTGCTTTGGCCAAGTAGTAGGTAGTAACTCCAAGAGGGAACGTTATGCTTGATTGTGGGTTCATGCCCCTCGATGACTAGTTTGAGTGACAGAAACATGAGTCTAGGGGATGTGCTGTTGCCACAAGGGGGAAAACAATGGTGCTTGTACTTGCGGGTGCAAGGATTGTTTACTTTACGCAAAGTTCTTTTAATGCAGTTGTATGTTGCTTTGAGTTTACACTATGGGTGGGACTCGCAACTTAATACCAGCGAGATGTTCTGGATAGATATCTCAAGGTGGATGATTAGTAGTAGATGCAGATGGATTTCGGTCTACTTGCCTTGGCGTACCGCCCATGCTTTTGAGCCTCTACCTTTCTTTACAGCATAGTTAGCATTGGTTTGCGCACATAATCCTGTCAATTGCCCAGCTGTAATTTCTTTACCTCGCTTAGCTGTTTTATCGTCTTTTGGGAGAGAGACATCACTAGTGAATATCATGGGACCCCGGTCCATATTACCATCACCGATCACACCCGCTATTTACTTCGTGTTCTTATTTACTAGTTGCAGTCATACCTATCACTATTATCTCTTGCGTTTGATCCTTTGTAAACGACAAGGCCGGAGGGATTGACAACCTCTCTGTACTCGTTGGGAGCAAAGTTATTTGTATCTGTGTGCAGGTAGTTTCTGACGCTATTGACACCTTCTTGTCGACCCTCGGAGTCTCACGGGATTCGATCCTTGGTATCTTTGCCAAGGGAAATTTGCCGCTACGCTACATCTCAAACCTTCCACTTGGGGTAACCAACGAGGGGCGAGAAGCCATCAGGCATCTCCGGCAATGCTCCGGCTATGAATGGGCTCAGCAAAGAACGCCGCTTCCACTCATGTATGCCACGGCTGCGAGGGATGATCGAGTCGACGGCGGCTTGGACGCCGGCGGACGGTGGTGTTGGCAAGATTTGGGCATGGTGCTATGATGCGCCCTTCGATGAGAGGAAGAGCGTGGGAGGTCCGCCTAGCTCAGGGGAGTCCGCTGGTGGGGGTAGGGAGGCAGAAGAGCTTGGGCTGGCAAGAATTCGAGTGGAGGTCGGCGGCGGGACTCCGGCCAGGGAGGTGGCTGTAGGGCACGGGGAGAGCAATGGGTTGGCCTGGGGGCGTACGGGAGAAGGAGAGGGCCAAAGGAGCAGCAAGGGGGCTCGGGAGTGGCCTATAAATAGGTGGGCGGCGGTCCACCGAGGTCTCGTGCGCCGGCGAGCCTGTTCCCGTCGCTGCAAGCCACGGGGGCGCCCGTGGGCGTGTCTGGGGCGCTCCTGGGGTTGGTCTAGGGCGAGGGGAGAGAAGAGAGGCAGTGGGGAACGGTCAGAGCATCGCGCGTGTGGGGCTGTTCACTTGGGCGCTCGGGCGGCCCTGGCGCGCGTGCGAGCAGGGGTGAGAGAGGGGGAGAGAGGAAGGGGCCGACCATCCAGCGTGTCCCGGACGCCGAGGCGGCCTCGGGGGACACAATCCCATCGCCCCAGGCTGTCGGGTGCGGCTGATTGGGGGTGGCTACAGTGCGCCAGGGCACTGTAGCGTGCTCCAGAGCGCCCGTTTGGCCGGCATGGACGTGTCCTCGCCGCTCTGGACGCGTCCACCTTGCCCAAGGATGTCTAGGGGGTCGAGGGAGTAGTAAAAAAATTTGTGATGGTCTTGGATGCCATGGAGGGCCACTGGAGTGAGGAGGGAGGTGAAAGAGGAGGAGAAAGCTGCTGACCAGAAGAGTAAAATGGGGTTTTACCCCCTCTAATGATTAAGCCGAGGCATGGGTGAGTTACAGGGGGTAGAAGATGATCAAGTTTACCTGTGGTAAGAATTTGAGGTAAAGGGAAATAGGGGAATGGGTCAAAACAATGGTTTTGGTAAATTGGCAGAAGGTGTTTGATCAAGTTTTGGGAAAGCAAATGACTTTCAATTGACATGGGACTTAACAGGATGGAATGTCACATACATTTAGGCCCTTCCACCAAATTTGAGCTCATTTGGGCAAAGTTGCCAATGTAACTTTGGTGAACCCTAGAAATCAACAGAAATGGTTTCACCATGTTTGAGTTAATCTAATCATCTCCCCTTGATGCACCACTTGGTGTAGTATCATCATTTGGGGTTATGATCATGCCCACAAAGTTTGAAGCCCTAGGTAAAAAGTTGGTAATGTAAAGTTGTTCAAATTTGAATTTGAACAGAAATGGTTTTGGGGCACTCAGATCAAGTTAAGCTTCTCCAAAACTTGTACCATTTGGCATAGATGCATAATTACATCTTTTTAGCATGTGCACCAAGTTTGAGAGCATTTGGACAAGTTTGGCAATGTAAAGTTGCTCAAACTTCAAAATGGACAGAAATGGTTTTGAGGGGATTAGATGATGTTTTCTTGATCTTCAAGGCATGAGGCTTTGCAAGATCATCAAATATGTCATGTTTGACATGACAGAATTTCCCTGGAATTCTTGGATAATATTTCCTTTGTAAATACTCCAAAAGCTTGAAATATCCAGAAAGGGTTTTGGAAGGATTTGTCCAATATTTTGAACATGACCATGTGCTGAAACTCTTATATATGGACAATATATGTCCTATGAGTTTCCCTGAATTTTGGCAAATATTTTTGAAATAGTTAAATAATTTTTCCCTATTAAAGACCATTTCTGGCCTTAAGAAAAAACTTTTAAATAAAATGGGAAAATAACTTTTAAAATTATAACTTTGTGGTTTATGGGAGTCCTACACCTAATAGGATTCAAATATACCTTTTGAAAGATTTTTCACACCCTAAATAAGGTACTAGCAGTGCAAACCTCAATTCAGGGGTTTTTGGAAAACTAATTTTTAGAAAATACTATTTGGCCAAAATATTTTTATAAGAAAATTCTATACTGGTCTATACACATGGCATGGTCATTGGGAAAATGTTTTGGATCAAGGAGATGAAGTATAAGAGTTGGAGGATTTATTTGATTTTTAGAGCACTAGCAAACAGCAGACAGAAAATCAATCAAGCAAAGTAAAAAACACTCAAAAAAATTTGTCAATCCACATTTTTAGCATGATTATTAGCTTAAGCAATGTGGCATGAAAAACAGGGTGTGACAGACCTACCCCCCTTACAAGAATCTCGTCCCCAAGATTCCCAGACTAGGCATGGAAAGGAAATACAGAGTCTTGGATATGGGGTAGTCTTCACTTCTTCTTGTTGGTTCTGCTTCCGGGTGGTGCTCCATGGAATCTTGAAGTACTTGGTGGTGTTGGTCCTTGTTTGTTACCCTCTTTGATGCAGGTTGCTGAGGGGTCTCTTGTATAGGTTAGGTTGGGTTAGTTGTCAAAGGCTTGGTGATGTCCTTGTGGGGACTGGGCTAGTTACGAAGTAGGAAGTACTTCCAGAGTGGTGACTCGTGGAATATTGGTGCACGGTGGGTATCTCAGGTGGTAAATCTAGCTGGTAGTCGTCTACTATTTGACTGGCACTGAACTTGAAGAAGGTCGATAAATCTTGGCGTGAGCATCCCTTTGACATGGAAACGCTCGGTCCCTACGAGAGGAGTGGTTTGCAGATACGCTCGGTCTTAGACGTAGAAGTTTACTTCTTGATGACGGTGGTCGGTGTAGTTCTTCCTCCTTGACAGGGCGGTCTTCAAATGTCTTCTATCCAGCTGCACAGCTCTTCCTTTGTCTTCGGGTAGTCAAGTATGTTGCCAATAAAGATGACAACTAACTCGTCCAAGTACTCCATGAAGTCTACGGGGTACGCAAGGTAGGCTGTGGTATTGGTGGTGATCTCCGTTGGGTGTTGGTAGAGGTCTTCTTGCTTAGAGTCAAGGCCCGTGGTCGGAATCTGACCCTGTTGTGGCTTGGTGGGGCTTAAGAGTTTCAAGGATTCTAGTGAGTGAGTGAACGTATATTATCTTGTCCTTCAGCATGGTTTCTGAGATGCCAATAGCTCCATCTAGTATTCCAAATGAATAACCTTATACCACTAAATGCATCCTCTCGCATAGGCTAACTCCAATCACCACTCATGCCATATATATCCTCATGACTCCCAAGAGGCGGTCTAACAAAATTGTACTTGTCTACGATCCCCAATTCCATATGTATGTCTACCCCTAAAATCCATGGGTAAACCATACATGCTGCCAAGCTTAAATTAAACTCCACAATCCAAGCACTCAATCTATTCTTGCAAGGCTCACGATAA
This sequence comes from Secale cereale, assembly GCA_902687465.1. Taxonomy (NCBI): domain Eukaryota; kingdom Viridiplantae; phylum Streptophyta; class Magnoliopsida; order Poales; family Poaceae; genus Secale; species Secale cereale. Next base: position 441,858,188 of record LR738713.1, on the reverse strand, counting down.
TGCATCTCTATTATAAGGAAACACGTCATATGCCACTCCAAGATTTTGTTTCCTTCCTATAGATCAACTCCAATAGCCCGGTAATCTTCCATCAATCACCACATGATCCAACAATTCTACGAATCTGATGTCTACGGTGTTCCACAAGATCTCAAGTCCCTATAATACCCAATACTTGGAAGGGCTATGCACTACGATAGTAAGTCCACCAATTCCCACCATCAGGGTCAAGTAATCTCCACGGTCATGATTATATAGATCCCTAAACCAACTCCGACAAATAATCCAATCTCCTAGTTTATTGTCCACCGAGAAGCATGATATCATGATCGAGACCATCAGTCTAAATCTAGTTTACTCCGAACCATGCAGACATATCTAGCATCTATACCCAACCAGAATCACCTACTTAAATCCAAATCTCAGGTCCAACGAGAATTCCTACATGCTTCCCCAAAGTCATGATCCCACCAATATGAAATCTCACAATCCATCAAGGTCTCAGATAATTCCTCGAAGTCACTGATATAAAGCCACCAAGTCATCTGCCTTATATCGCCCAAATTGGTCTATCTATGGCATCATCAGTTCTCGTGCTATATTAGGATGAAAATGTGCTCACTCACTGTGTCCACTAGTTCCATTACGAACCCAGTGTTGTGCAAGGTTACAAAGGCTTAACAGGTTCTCTCGCAATTCTATGGGTTAAGCACATGGTTAAGGATTGTGCTGGAGTGTCTTCATTGCCAGTTGGCTGCCGAGGTAGATTCCTTGGTGCATCTTGTCTTGCGGGTCTTCAGTTGGGACTAGCCAAGAGAGGGAAAAAGTAGCATAGAGGAGGGGAATGCCTAAGGGGGGTTCTATAGTGCAGGTGCAACAAACAGGTGCAAAAGGCCGAAACAAAGAAACAAGGCAAGGAAGGTGATATAGCCATGCACTTGTTGCCTAGGGAAAAAGTGCGACTTATATCAAAACACAAACAAATAAAAGCAAACAACACACAATCATGGTTCTATTCGAACCATCATACGGACTCGACTGCGCATAGGGGGTACACGACTCATCCTACCCTAGGGGTTCTCGGACTCAGTGTCGTGACTTGTGCCTCGTGCAGTCTCCTGAGTTTTCCGCAGGTGTTGCTATATCCCTTGTAGTTGCTTGATGAACGATCCGGGTTGAGCCTGAAGAATCTTCAACAATTTCTCGCCTGATGAGGTGATGTGGTGAAGGTGCCTCCTTGTAGCTGGCGTTGACTTGGTCTTCTCTTGTCTCTTTAATCATGACGATGCCTTGTGCCTTCTGGGGCGTCGAGGGTACTAGATAGGCAATCCGTATGCAATGACAATTACAAGGCATAATAGAGGTTCAACATGTCGGTTATGTTGATGACAACATCGACACCAAGAGCGGGGGACGAAGAGAACCGTTTTCCTGCTCACTATAGTGAGGCGGACCAATGGCGAGGTTCTCATCCACCGGTGGTTGCCGATACAACAACGGTAGTGACAGGATTACTCTATTAGCGATGTATATCATGATCTTGCATAACCTATACCCTGGTCATCGTAGGCCAATGTTGCATCATCCTGGGGCACTGTCAAGGGTGTCACCATCTTCTGGGTCTTCATGTCCTCATTCCTCGAGGATGGATTTTCCGTTGACATCGTCTTGTCGTGGTGTCGCCAATCTTGTGTTCAGAGGTGGGTGAGTGTTTGGCAAGGTGTACTCCACAAGGATTATAGAAAATCCAGTGGTCCGGGGTATAGGGGTTCTAACGACCAAAAGTTTTGAAGGGGAAGAGATCAAGTATAGCCTAGTTTTTGAAAACTGAGAAGGGAGAGAAGTATATATATAGTTTTGAAAACTAGTAATAGTTTTGAAAATAGTTTTACCCTAACTAACGACCATGCTAACTAAGGCTTCCTACAGTCAGGATGGCTCTGATACCAGCTCTGTGGGGACCCCGACTCATAAGTCGTGATCACCGAATGCATGTGTACAGTGATCCCAAAGATCAATGCTCACTGAACACACAGAAGCCGAATAACAAGAGTCTTACATCCATACATACTGTATTACACAAATAGGACCATTAAGGTCAAGTCTTGAGTGTATCATCGCAGCGGAAATCTTCAATAACAACGTGGACCCATGCCATCTGCCTTAACCCTACAGGCATTCTGACTAGGAAGCGTCCTAGCTCGCATGCTCGTCACCAAGAAATCTTCATCATATCCTGATCTCTCCTGCCTGGCCAATAAAATAACCAATGGCAAGCCAATGAGTACTTTGAATGTACTCGCAAGCAACCCAAGTGTGATGACAGAACAATTATGCAAGGCTCTACTGCTAGATTGGCAGTTTTGCGGAAAGCTAGTTTTTCATATGCAAGTATGATCAACATATAACATGGACATGCATGTGTCTGCAACAAGTATCAGGCGGTTTCAGACATCAATGTCGAGAAAGAGTCATGAACAACTCTTGCTCACGCTCGTCATGACTTTCTCACAATCACACCAACAGATTCACCAAACCGTGTTGTTTTCCAGAAACTTATGGTCTTAGTCTAAGTAGCACCACCCAACTGTCCTTGACCGCGGACACGGCTATTCAAATAGTTTTACACTCTGCAGAGGTTGCACACTTTACCCACAAGATCCGGGGAACTTCCGTGTCATTCACGACCCGCGGTACCTCAAGTACCCGGGGTAAGCACCCGATCACTATCTTTCCCTAGACGACACTAACATAGAGTCCACTCGATTGGTAACAGCCCCGTGCCAAACATTTCACTTATTAAAATCACATACCACAAGCACGGGGTACCAACGGTGTGTCCGGTGCCCTGTAAAGATAGTCATGGCCACCTATCCAAGCACGACCCCGTCCCGAGAGTGACCTCATGTCACCCCCGTCACTAGTAATGCGGGCACCATGCTAGTATCGACCTAGGTAATCAATAATGCCCTTTCCCATATAAGGGTAGAGTGGTTGCGCATGTTTGGTTGGGATGGTAGTCACACCTAAATCTAATCCATTTGTGTAAACAACACTCTCATCAAGCCTCGGTACACTACTTCTTCACCAAGTAGTGCCCTAGTTCTCATCATCTCCCAGGGGCATTAGTGGCACCCACTGGGTTATTTGCAAGTATGTCAAACCACACTTGTTTCACTCAATGCATAACACTGACCCATTTTGCGTAGCCAACTACTATAGCATATATCTATCTACTCCCACCCACATAACCCTCATAGGAAGGTAGGGTCATGGTTTGATGCAAGTTCAATAGCAAAGTAACAAAGGTACCAACCAAGGTCGTCACCTCTTCTACATGATTCCGATGCATTGATAATAAGGTGCTATGAGACATGCATAAAAAGGTTTCTCGAACATGGTCAAAGGGCTGCTTGCCTTGTCCTTCCGAGTCTTCAAACCTTCTGGTCCATCTCCGAGTACTCCGTTTATTTCGTCAACTAATCGATGGAAACAATCATAATAAGCAACACAACAAAGCAAAAATAAAAGTGCTCTAAAAATAGGAATTGGACCTTTCTAGGATACCTCTGGTCATATGAAAAATAACCATGGTGGTTTCATTGGAGTATGATGAATGGATGGTTTGGCACACTTTAATATGATGGAATCAAGGGGTTTATGGATTTGGGAGAAGTGTACAGAAATATATTTTTGAATAATGAGCAAAGGCACCCATTAATCAAGTCATGATTTTAGAAGCATCTAGGAGTTGGTCTGACTAGATTTGGAGTCCAAATGAATTTCCTAGGATTTTGCAAAGTTGATAAATATGAAGAAGTGACTCATTAATTGGTGTGGTACAGAAAGTATTAATAAAAATGTTCCAAAACTAAGTTTGGATATGACAAGCATCTAGGAATTTGAACCACTGCATTTGGATCAAATTTGAGCTCTCTGTGATTTTCTAAAGTTCATCACAGAAAATGGAATAATGGCATTTGATAATTATTTGTGAAGAAAAAGTCTCTGGAAAAATGTGCATGTTGCACCATGTGATAGAGAATGATTTATGGAGCCAGAAGAAATTTGAATCATCCAATTTGGAGTCCAAATTAATTGTTTATGGATTGATGAAGTTTACAGAAAAAGAAAAAGGGAAAAGGGGAGGGGTTTTACCCTTTACCGCGCACAGGGCACAGTATTGGGCCGCAGTGCACTGGGCCGGCCCAACTGCACAGCCGCGCGCAGGGGACCTGGCCACGTCGAAGGCGCCCTCGCGCACTGCGCCTTCACTGCGGGGACGCGGAATCAGGCGAACCCGCCTCCACTTGCCAGCGTGGCCTGATGGCTGGGCCACTTACGAGCGGGGCCCGCCTGCAGGGCCTCCGTCATCTTCTTCCTCTCGCGCGCTCGCCTGGCCGAGGGAGCAGAGGACCCCGACGGCGATTGTCGGCGCTACGGGGCACCTCCGATAATGCTCCGGCTATGAATAGGCTCAGCGAAGAACGCGGCTTCCACTCATGTATGCCACGGCTGCGAGGGATGATCGAGTCGACGTCGGCTTGGTTGCCGGCGGACGGTAGCGTCGGCGAGATTTGGGCACGGTGCTACGGTGCGCCCTTCGATGAGAGGAAGAGCGTGGGAGGTCCGCCTAGCTCAGGGGAGTCCGCTGGTGGGGGTAGGAGAGGGAGAAGAGCTTGGGCTGGCACGAATTCGAGTGGAGGCCGACGGCGGGACTCCGGCCAGGGAGGTGGCTGTAGGGCACGGGGAGAGCAATGGGTTGGCCTGGGGGCGTACGGGAGAAGGAGAGGGCCAAAGGAGCAGCAAGGGGGCTCGGGGTGGCCTATAAATAGGTGGGCGGCGGTCCACCGAGGTCTCGTGCGCCGGCGAGCCTGTTCCCGTCGCTGCAAGCCACGGGGGCGCCCGTGGGCGTGTCTGCGGCGCTCCTGGGGTTGGTCTAGGACGAGGGGAGAGAAGAGAGGCAGTGGGGAAGGGTCAGAGCATCGCGCATCTGGGGTTGTTCACTGGGGCGCTCGGGCGGCCATGGCGCGCGTGCGAGCAGGGGTGAGAGAGGGGGAGAGAGGAAGGGGCCGACCATCCAGCGTGTCCCGGACGCCGGGGCGGCCTCGGGGGACACAATCCCATCGCCCCAGGCTGTTGGGTGCGGCTGATTGGGGGTGGCTACAGTGCGCCAGGGCACTGTAGCGCGCTCCAGAGCGCTTGTTTGGCCGGCATGGCCGTGTCCTCGCCGCTCTGGACACGTCCACCTTGCCCAAGGATGTCTAGGGGGTCGAGGGAGTAGTAAACAAATGTGTGATGGTATTGGATGCCATGCAGGGCCACTGGAGTGAGGAGGGAGGTGAAAGAGGAGGAGAAAGCTGCTGACCAGAAGAGTAAAATGGGGTTTTACCCCCTCCAATGATTGAGCTGAATCATGGGTGAGTTACAGGGGGTAGAAGATGATCAGGTTTACCTGTGGTAAGAATTTGAGGTAAAGGGAAATAGGGGAAGGGGTCAAAACAATGGTTTTGGTAAATTGGCAGAAGGTGTTTGATCAAGTTTTGGGAAGGCAAATGACTTCCAATTGACATGGGACTTAACAGGATGGAATGTCACATACATTTAGGCCCTTCCACCAAATTTGAGCTCATTTGGGCAAAGTTGCCAATGTAACTTTGGTGAATCCTAGAAATCAACAGAAATGGTTTCACCATGTTTGAGTTAAGCTAATCATCTCCCCTTGATGCACCACTTGGTGTAGTATCATCATTTGGGGTTATAATCATGCCCACAAAGTTTGAAGCCCCAGGTGAAAAGTTGGTAATGTAAAGTTGTTCAAATTTGAATTTGAACAGAAATGGTTTTGGGGCACTCAGATCAAGTTAAGCTTCTCCAAAACTTGTGCCATTTGGCATAGATGCATAATTACTTATTTTTAGCATGTGCACCAAGTTTGAGAGCATTTGGACAAGTTTGGCAATGTAAAGTTGCTCAAACTTCAAAATGGACAGAAATGGTTTTGAGGGGATTAGATGATGTTTTCGTGATCTTCAAGGCGTGAGGCTTTGCAAGATCATCAAATATGTCATGTTTGACATGACAGAATTTCCCTGGATTTCTTGGAGAATATTTCCTTTGTAAATACTCTAAAAGCTTGAAATATCCGGAAAGGGTTTTGGAAGGATTTGTCCAATATTTTGAACATGACCATGTGCTGAAACTCTTATATATGGACAATATATGTCCTATGAGTTTCCCTGAATTTTGGCAAATATTTTTGAAATAGTTAAATAATTTTTCCCTATTAAAGACCATTTCTGGCCTTAAGAAAAATCTTTTAAATAAAATGGGAAAATAACTTTTAAAATTATAATTTTTTGGTTTATGGGAGTCCTATACCTAATAGGATTCAAATATACCTTTTGAAAGATTTTTTACACCCTAAATAAGGTACTAGCAGTGCAAACCTCAATTCAGGGGTTTTTGGAAAACTAATTTTTAGAAAATACTATTTGGCCAAAATATTTTTATAAGAAAATTCTATACTAGTCTATACACATGGCATGGTCATTGGGAAAAGGTTTTGGATCAAGGAGATGAAGTATAAGAGTTGGAGGATTTATTTGATTTTTAGAGCACTAGCAAACAACAGACAGAAAATCAATCAAGCAAAGTCAAAAACACTCAAAAAAATTTGCCAATCCACATTTTTAGCATGATTATTAGCTTAAGCAATGTGGCATGAAAAACAGGGTGTGACACGCGCCGTCCCCAGTCGTCCGCATTTACCGCACCCATCTCCATTGTCGCTGCACTCGGCCTGCGAGGCCGCCGTTCCGCCCGCCGCTCCGCCTGGTGCTTCCATCGCGGGTCGCCACTGTCGCGCCTCTGTCGCCGCCCACTGGCCACCGTGCCTCGGCCTCCTGCCCCGTGCGCTTGCCCGCGTTGTGATGCCCTCTGGCCACCGCCGGCCATGCCACGCCGCAGCCACCCCTTGGCCCGCTGCAGTCGCGCGCAACTGCGTCGCCCGCCCCTGGCCGGCCCTTCCCCTTGTCGGCGCACCTCCGTCTGCCTCGCCTCGCTGCCTTTCCCGCCGTCCGCTGAAGCCTCCGCCGCGTCCTCTGTACCTCTGCCATGCCGCTGCCTTCGCGCCTCGCGCAGCTCCCGGCGCCCACGCGGGCGCGCCCGCCCTGCCTCCGTCCTCCGGTCGGCCGGCCGCCCCTGTCCGCGCCGGCGGGCATGTCCTCGCCGGCGCCGCTCACGCCCGGCCACCCTCCTCCGTCACCACCAACTGCGGCCTCGACCGGCTGGCGGCCTAGGGCTCCGCCCGCCGTGGCCGGCGGCCACGCCCAGCGCTCCGGCGCCCGTTCGGGCGTGCGCACGCCCCCGGTGCCATCTAGCCCGCTTCGCCCGTTAAGCTGCGCCCGCCCCGATAGGCCTTGGGCCACTGCCATCGGGCCCCAGTGCCCAGCCCCTGGATTTTTTTAAAAGTTAAAAGTTTTAAAAAACAATATTAATTAATAGTTTAATTAACTTAATTAATTAGGTTTAACTAAACTAATTAACTAGCTTAGTTATTTAAGGTGTAGTTAGTCAATGAGTCTATGTCAGGGGGGCCCACCCTCTGTTGACCAGTCAAACGTTGACTGGTCAACTAGGACTCCCTGGCCTACCTGTCAGCCTCTGGTACACTTCTGTGTACACAGAGCTGGCTACCCGTAGCATTTTACTTTTATTTTCGAATTAATAATAAATTACAGAATATTAATAAAACTTAGAAACATCATATAAAATAATCCGTAACTCGGATGAAAAAGTTTTATATATGAAAGTTGCTCAAAATTTCGAGACGAATCTGAATACGTGGTCCGTTTGTCCGCCACACATCCCTAGCATATCGAACATGGAACAATGCCCCTCCGGTTCGCCTGTCCAAAAATGCCTAACACCAGGAATGCTTTCCCGGGTGTTTTCCCCCTTCGCGTGTATCATGTAATAGTGCGTTAGAACACCCCTAGCACCGCTTATTGTCATGTCGTGCATCTGTATTGCATATGTGTGCTTGGTATTTATTGTTTCTTCCCCCCTCTTCTCTCCGATAGACCCCGAGACCGCTGCTGATGCCCCTATGATCGTCTACGTCGATGACGACCCTCCTTCTGTTTCAGCAGAGCTTCTAGGCAAGCCCCCCCCTTTGATCATCTCGATATCACCCATTCCATTCTCTCTCATGCTTGTATTAGATTTTGCTACTGTTATTGATTGATCCTATTCTGATGCATAGCCTGCTTTTGTACCTGCTATTGTTACCTACATGCTATGCTAAACTGCTTAGTATAGGTTTGATAGTGATCCAACAGTGACCCCACCTTGTCCTTGTTGCCCCTGCTTCATCATCGACGACTTGAGCAACGTGATCGAAGACCGAAGCCCGACTGTCCTTTTTGCCATGCTTCATCATCGACCACTCGAGCAACGTGGTCGAAGACCGGAGCCTGACACTTCACATCACATCACACCCCCTTTGTTGCTTGACTCTGCAGAGGTACTATCGGGTGCCGAGGGTGAAACCTCGTAATGCACTCATGATGATAACTCTGTAGTGTAGCTATTCGGTCGTGGCCATCGAGGGTGATTCCTCTTTCTCAATTCCCGATACGACTCTATCGTACAACCCCTCAAGTGTGAACCTCGGGGGTGATTCCTCATAGTTTGCCTTGACGGACACATCGAGTGGAATTCGTCAGGGGTGATTCCTCGGGTTTTCCACCTTGATATTTTGGACGCACAGTTACATGGACTCTACTTAAGACCTTTGTGAAAGGCGGGCGGGCCCGAAGATCACCCGCGGGAGTTGTTACGGTGGCGGCTGGCTGTTTAGCGGTATCACCCAGGAGGGGTGATAGCTCCGGACTTGTCCCGACAGCCATCACTTTTGTCAATAATGCACTAACATATTTGGGTATTTGTTCTGAGTTGGCCTCTGGACTTTACGCACTAACCGCCACATGAGAATAGTTATGGGCCTCGGCGTCGTGGTATCAGCCGAAGCTTTGTCAGACGTCCAGTTCAGCATTGCGGCACGGCTGGGCCGGCTCCATCCAGTATAGAGGTGGTGCATGGTCCGCCCTGCTCGCAACGACCCGGAGTGCAACGGGCGATGGCCCATGACCCCGGAGTGCTTATGATGTAGACCGGTGGGGACCTCTCCGCTGAGCCTAGGTAGGGCAGCGACGTGTTGATCTTCCGAGGCCGGGCATTGACCCAGAAAGGTGTGTCCGGCCAGAGATGATCGAGCGTGAGGGTAACGTGGTGCACCCCTGCAGGGAAGTTATCTATTCGAATAGCCGCGTCGACGGTAACGGACGTTCAGTCTTATATCCTGATCTATTACAACTAGAAATGGATACTTGAGATATGTGATGGATATGTTGGCTGCGAGATTACTTTCTCGCAGGGAGTCAAGGAAGGATCTCTAGGCCGTTAATGCTACAACATGCTTGTTAATTATAAAATGATATTCTGTATTTCTTTCCACTGCTGCAAGATGGAGCTTCCCAGAAGATGCTTGAAGATGCTAGTCTTCGATAGGCTAGGCCTTCCCTCTATTCTGGCATTCTGCAGTTCTGTCCACTTATACAGCTGATTCATTCGATACTGATGCATACTTGGTATAGATCTGATGATTATGAGTACTTTGGATGAGTACTCACGGTTGCTTTGCTTCCCCTTTTCCCCCTTCTTTCTTCTTTCTGGTTGTTACAACCAGATGGCGGATCCCAGGAGCCAGATGCCACCCCAGTCGACTACCACTACTACCCCGACGGATCCTACTAGTACGTGGAGACAGATGACGACCAGGAGTAGTTAGGAGGTCCCAGGCAGGAGGCCTTGCCTCTTCGATCGTTGTTGTTTGTGCTAGCCTTCTTAAGGCAAAACTTGTTTAACTTATGTCTGTACTCAGATATTGTTGCTTCCGCTAACTCTGTTGCTCTCGAGCTTCTGTAATCGAGCCCTCGAGGCCCCTGGCTTGTAATATGAAGCTTGTATTATTTTAATTTGTGTCTAGAGTTGTGTTGTGATATCTTCTCATGAGTCCCTGATCTTGGTCGTACACATTTGCGTGCATGATTAGTGTACAGTCAAATCGGGGGCGTCACAAGTTGGCATCAGAACCGACTGCCTGTAGGATCCCCCTTTCCAACTCCTTGGCCGAAGTTGAGTCTGGTCTTTGGAAACCTGTTTTACTAACATGGTTGTGTGGCTTACGGGCCCACATCGCCAATTGGGTGGTATTAGGATCTTTTACTCATCGATCCTTACTCCGGGACTCTGAACTCTCTTCTATTCGGGTTAAACGAATTTACTAACTCAATCATTAGGATCCCGTGACCACATTCACCCCAAAGATGGATATATCCATAGTTTTCCTTAGTATAGTAATTTTGAATAGTGCACAATTTTTCTTGTTGACTACAGCGATGCATTCATAGTGTTTCCTTCACTATGCAAGTTTCATCATGAACGATCACTAGTCTTAACAAATGCTCAATGCTAAACTACTCCCTATTACATTTTAGCAGGATGGCTGACGATCCACCACCTCCACCCTATATTATCGGAATGATGCAGCAGTTTGAACTTAATCGTCAATTTATGAGGGGAGTAATGGCTCAGCTTCCAAACCAGAATGCTCATTAACAGCTTGCCCCAATAACACAGTCAGAATTTGTGCGCCTCGACTCGTCCATTTTCCGCAACTCCACCAATCCTATGGATGCCGATGATTGGCTTCATGACATCCAGTTTGAGATGAAGTCAGCTAATGTTGCCCCTGCCAGTTACGTCACCTTTGCGACATTTCACTTGAAGGGTCCAGCTGCCCAATGGTGGGAAAGCCACATGGGTATGTTGCCTGCAGAAACTGTAACCACTTGGCAGAAAATTTCAGTCAGCCTTCCGTGCATGGCACATTCCTCAAGGTCTGATGGACCAGAAGAAGAAGGAGTTCTGTCGTGGAATTAACATGGCAGATGTCCGGTTTAGCGGACTTAGTTGTGGAACCATCGCACGGGTTAGCTTGAAGAGGTTAAAAGCACACAAAGGACACAGAGGGTTTATACTAGTTCGGCCCCTTCGATGAAGGTAAAAGCCTACGTCTGGTTTGGTTTGGTATTGCTTGGGCGTCGATGAATAGGGAGCAGATTGCTTGCCTGTCTCTCGACGGGTTGTTGCTTGTCCTTGAACCGTCGCCGGGTCGTTCCTTTATATAGGAGGCAACGCCCGGTCCGGTTTACAGAGTACCGAGGCCGGCCCATAATCGTGTCCACCTCGGTCTCTACTCTTTCTTCCTTGTGTTTCAAGTTACATGATAAGACGTTTTACAAACCGTAAACTTTACATATGGGCCCTAAGCCTTCATTAGCTGTAACTTCTACTGAGTTTATAACTATATATCTACATTACCATAATCCGGATCTCCCTAGCCGGTTTATACCTGCTAGTAATATCCCTGACATTAGGCCCCAGAATGATTTGAACTTGTTCATGTCACTCTTATAATCCTGCATAAACTTCTTCTCTGTATCTTCTCTGTTTTACAAACTGGCTATGACGTCATCTCTGGAAATCATTTTATTCAGTCGTGACATCACCTCCGCATTTATTGCTCACAGTTGTTCGTTACCTTTGTTTAAAGGTTATCCCGAAAATCGAGGCGACAGTAGAATCTTTATCTGATCTGACCTCCTCAAATCCCGCGCTTGCCGTTTCGTCTCTCCAGCCCTTATAAATACCGATGAATCTTTACTTTTCTCCATCCTCCGCTCTTGTTCTTCCTCCGTCGCCCGAAGCTTCCCCGCTGCCTTCGAGCTCGTCGCCGTCGTCGACCAGGCCGCTGCATCACCCTGAAACGCGACCAGATTACTCCGCCGCCGTCTCTTCCATTCTCAGGTATTCCTTTTCTCCCGCTGTAGATCTGTAACCTAGGGTTCCTCCATTGCTTCCGCCATGAGACCTCGAAGCTCTATCTGTTCATCCTATAGGCTATTACTACAGTAGATTCGAGCCCTGAGTTTGTTTTGAACGCGCCCCTGCTCCGTAGTTTGAACTTTAGACTTGGTATTTTCAGATTCAATCCTTAGATTCATCTGCTCTGTCGAAGACCTTCGCAGTTCTTCTTGTGATAAACTTGCGTAACTTTCCTCTTTTTCTTACTGCTCAGATCTATTTTACTTTAGCCTTCTGTAAAAACCTGTTTCTTCGTCTTGATAGATCTGCAAGTTACTCACCGGTTTAGTTAATCATATATTGCTTCTGCAATGCATCAACCATGAACCCGACGGTTTAGCTTCTTCTTTTTTGTTATCATAAACCGGTAGCAGCTCGTTTCCCACTTGCTTCCGAGCTGTCAATGCCATTAGCCTCCTGTCTAAACTGTCGATGTAATTTGATAACACAATCCGGTCTATGCTGCAGCACTTGTATAATCTGGTATTTTACACTTTACCTTTTCAGCTCTTTTCTTCTGCCCATATGTCTGCCAAGCAGTTCGTTTCTTGCAACTGGGTTCCTTCCCGCATTACGGAAACAGACTTAGTCAATGCTGCTTCAATTGGCATTCTGGGCCCTCAAGCAATTCTGAAATGGCGGGCCCCAAGGGATGAATGCCCCCCTACCCCCAAAGAAGGAGAAGTTATTGTTTTCTTTGATCATATGGCTCGGGGCTTTAGTCCCCCCGGTTCAAAGTTCTTCCGGGACGTGCTGGCCGCTTTTCAGCTTCATCCTCAGGACATAGGTCCAAATTCTGTATCAAACATCTGCAATTTCCAAGTATTCTCCGAGGTGTACCTTCAAGAGGAGCCATCAGTCGACTTGTTCCGGGATTTCTTCCACTTAAACCGGCGGACAGAGTTTACTGCCGGACCTCATCAAGAACTTGGAGGTGTTAGTATTCAAAATAGAAGAGATGCGGTCTTTCCTCACGCTGCTCTCCATACACACCCCAAGGACTGGAACCAATCCTGGTTCTACTGCCAAGATACTTCGCCTGAAGGAGAGAACCCACTGACGGGTTATCGCGAACATCGTCTTCCTGAAGATCATCCACTGCCGCAGCGTCTTAGCTCCTCGGAACGGCCCCGGTTCGCCCCTCAGCTTGCAAAGCTTAAGGCCTTTATGGCCAACGGTTTAACCGGAGTGGATTTCATCCGCTACTGGCTTGCCTGGAGCATTCTTCCTCTAAGCCGGCGCTCCGGTTTAATGTGTCAGTATAGCGGAAAGACGGATGATCCTCAACGCCATACCGACGTAATGCTTCCCGAGAAGGAAGTTATTGAATCTGCTAAGAAAATGCTCAACATCTCTTTGGAAGAATGTAGCCAAACCGGATTGGCTCCATATTATAAGAAGAACAAACTGCCAGCAGTAAGCTTTAATCTCTTCTGTTTGCCTCTAACCCGTCCATTTAAATTTTCTTCCATTTATCTTTCATCTTGTACACAGGCCGACGATCCTTTTTGGAAAAGGAAACCTCAGGATAAGTCAGGCAAACAGCCACGCCGGAAAACCTTCGCTGTTAAGAAGAAAAAGGTAGATGCTGGCTCCGGTTCACATGTTGAGGAAGATGATCCGGATTCTGAGGTATGAGTTGATCCTGACATGCTTTGATCTCTTTTATCCAGATTTATGTTAACAGTGTCTTTTCACAGGATTTGGCTGAGGCTGATAAAGCGGCCGAAACTGAGGTAATCACTCTTTCTTCAGATTCTGAACCGTCGGTGCCCAAGATTCGTAAGGCATCTCGGAAATACCCTTTTTCTCATCCTTACGCTCAATTGGACCCCAATTTTCTTTTGAAGAAGCAGCAACATGAAGCCCGCCGGACTACACGCCATAGTGGCCATGTAGTCGAGTCTTCCAGAATATCTCTCACTCCGGCTCGGAGGCGCCGCTCTGAGGTTTTACTTTCTCCAACTCTTCTTCATCCCAAGGCCGAACTTATACGCAAACCACTTAAACCGTCTGATCCTAACTACCAGGAGACACCTTTATCATCTTTTGGCGAATGGACTGCCACGCAAGTCCCGATTCTGAAAACTGTCCCTGGGTAAGTCCTTTATCTCATCTGGTTTACCTTTGTATTTTGCCTTTATGACTCTGATTTCCTTTTCAATTCCTTTCAGCAAGCCCAAGCCTAGCAAAAAGGCAAAGGCCAGCAAAACGGCTGCTGAGACTACTACTGATGATCCGGTAGCTGATCCGGACGCGGTCATCCCTCCGGAAAACGAGCCTACAATTCAGCTTGACGATCCTGCTCCCATGGATCATGATTATGTTGTTGCTCCTGAAAATCCCAATGATGAAGATGTCCATGAACCGGCAAGTCCTGTCCGGGCCAGCCCTCCTCGGACTAGCCCGGCTCCCGTTAGTCCGGCTCATACTGCTGCCCCTTCACAGCCAGCTTCCTCTCCGGACGTTCAAATAACCGGAACGGGTTTTACCGCTCCTGCTGAGCCTATCGTTTTAGCCAAGCATACTGCTAAAGCGGAGAAGCTTCAGCAAAAGAAGGGCAAATGGAGCACAGATCTATCCAATTATGCTGATCTGAGTGCCCAGGAGCTTTATTCCGGGTACTTGAACCGGCTTCATACCAGCTGCGACTATGAACAGGGCTTGGTGAATATGATGAAGGATAAATATGAGGTACCTTCCTTCACTTATCTTTGCTCTTGCTTTCTTTATATTTCTGTCTGTCATGGTAGCCCCCAAGTTCTGGTTTAGCTTTGTTGGAGGTGAACCGGTACTTCCAAATGTGTGCAAATGATCTTTACATTAGCCCCCAAGTCGAGGGGCATAACTCGTTTTATATATCTGGGACTTGTCTGAATCTCTTTTTCAATACTTCAACTGCCCATTAGCCCCCAAGTGTCAAGTGGATAACTTGCTTATGTACTTGAGACTTATCTTTAATTGTCTTCTTTTGATACTTCAATTGCTCATTAGCCCCCAAGTGTCAAGTGGATAACTTGGTTATGTGCTTGAGACTTGTTTGAACTGTCATTTATTCCACTTGATTTTCTTGCAGGCTGACTTGACCCGGAGGGCTACAGAAATAACTGAGCTCTGGAATAGACTTGCTGAAACTGAAAATGCTACTGCCAAGGCCAAAAAAGATCTGGCGTTGAGCTTAACCACTGCTGAACAATTGAAAAAATATTTTGAAGCGGAGCGGACAACCTGGGAAGTGCAGAAGAATGCTCTTGAAAAAAGAGCAAAGGATGCTGAAGAGGCCCTTAACCCGGTGACACAAGAGCTGACCGGTTTAAAGCGGCAAATAGAGCTTACGACTTCTGCCGTCTTTGGTAAATACTTAACTTGCATGTGTTTTCATCTCTGCAATCTTTAGTCCGCTCCGGTTTAACTATGATAACCATATGCAGGGCGACGCGTCACCCATCTGGGGGATGACCTCCGGAAGAAACTCAAGGCCTCTTATACTCTGGTTGAGCAGCTATATTCCGGTGCTCAAAGGATTATAAGTGCGATGTCTTTTAATAAACCGGCCCCCACCACTATCCAAGGCACTTTGGAGAAGCTTTCTATCTTGCCTGTATGCTTGGAAGAGGTGAAGAAATCTGCTGCCCGAGCCGGTTCTCTTGTAGCGCTGACCAGAGCCAAGGCGTGGGTTCCGGACTTTGATCCGGAAGAAGCCTTGAACGGGTATCCCAGCACCAAGGAAGATGGATCGGCCTTCTCTGGCCAAGATCTTCATGCTTTGACTAAGGAAATGCGTCCTCTTGCCAGCAAGCTTGCTGATGAATCGGACTTGACCAGGTATCATCCGGCGTATGATTTAAAGAATGAGCGGGTGGATCGGCCGGTTTATGATACCGAAAATCTAATCCCACCAGTGCGCCCCCACACTTTCGCCCCAGATGTTGATCTGTCCGATCTCATTACTGAAGAGATGTACTTCCGTGCTTTATCCAAAATCGATTGGCGCGTTCCTGATTTTCAGCCGCTTCAAGAAGACGAAGAAGCTCCGGAACAGGTCGATCCCCAGCCTTCGCAGCAGGAAGAAGAAGCATAAGCCGCTCAATCTAACTTTTTAGCTGCTGTACTCTTTTGTCGAGAAAAACTTTAATCCGTTCAGGCTTGCCGTGCCTTGTAATAGGATAGCTCGAAACATTGCCGTCTTAATTCGGATGTCCCAACTTTGCTTTGGTGTCTGCCAATTTGAATCCTTTGTCTACTATGGTTTATCTGTATCTGCATAGATAATACTGAAAAAATGCCCTGGCGGTTTACCGCCGGACCGATTAAAGTGCTCTCATATGTTTATATATATCGCACGAGTATCTGTTTTATACCAAAAATAACTTCATACCTTTGATTAAGTATGCTTGATATCCTTAATCCGGCGAACCTTGTAGTTTCTGAGGAAGCTCTTGGCTCTGTTGGGATAGACCCAATAATTATTCCGGGTTTATAGGACCTACAGGTTTAAATAATGCTGGAGCTCTGTGTCTAGACTTTTGAAAATGTGTGGTCAACTTTGAAGTTGTCCAGCTCTGGATCAAAAACCATAGAAAACACATGAAAAATCACAAACACAAAAACACAGGTTTGCAAATAAGACCATGTAGTTGAGGCTTTTTACGAGCTGCCAGGCTCCCTATGTGCCAATCAAAGGGTGCGACCCAAAGGGCTATGACTATTTTTCTTTTGCCATCAAAGGATGTACTCCAAGGGGCAGGAAATATTCCATCTGCCATCAAACGAAGTACTCCTAGGGACAAGAACTTTTCTTTTGCCACCAAAGGGTATGTATCTTCGAAGGGGCAGGAAATATTGCATCCGCCATCAAAGGAAGTACCCTAGGGACAAGAACAGATTTTCTTTTGCCATCAAAGGGAATGATCAACCAAGGGGCAGGAAATATTGCATCTGCCATCAAAGGAAGGTTCCCTAGGGACAAGAACATGTTTTTTTCTTTTGCCATCAAAGGGAATGATCAACCAAGGGGTAGGAAATATTGCATCTGCCATCAAAGGAAGGTTCCCTAGGGACAAGAAC
>LR738713.1:441806831-441841008 GCA_902687465.1 Secale cereale | reverse complement strand
TTCTTTTGCCATCAAAGGGTATGTATCTTCCAAGGGGCAGGAAATATTGCATCTGCCATCAAAGGAAGTACCCTAGGGACAAGAACTTTTATTTTGCCATCAAAGGGTATGTATCTTCCAAGGGGCAGGAAATATTGCATGTGCCATCAAAGGAAGTACCCTAGGGACAAGAACTTTTCTTTTGCCATCAAAAGGTATGTATCTTCCAAGGGGCGGGAAATATTGCATCTGCCATCAAAGGAAGTACCCTAGGGAGAAGAACTTTTCTTTTGCCATCAAAGGGTATGTATCTTCCAAGGGGCAGGAAATATTGCATCTGCCATCAAAGGAAGTACCCTAGGGACAAGAACAGGTTTTTTGCCAATCGATGGAGTTTATCCATAGGGCGCTTGATACGAAGATATTCATGTAGACCGGACCAGAAAAGATTTTTAGCGAGGAGTCACATGTGATCCGTAGCCCCCTAGTTTGGTCCCTTCTGCATAAAATAGTTTACTTCGAAATATCTGTAATAATTTGCACAGGACATATATTTAGATGAAAAAAGGCTGATCCCCCAGTTTACCAAGGGTGCCGGTTTATTCATTAATCATAATATATACATAGGATACAACAGAGCTCATGGCTCAGGTGTAGTAGGGCCGCAGGAGAGCGATGTTCCACGGCCTCTTTGTCTCTTCTTCTGATGTTCGTGAGTCTTTGTGCTCTCGAACGTCCACTAGGTAATATGAACCGTTGTGTAGATTCTTGGTGACCACAAAGGGCCCTTCCCAAGGTGGGGATAGCTTGTGCATATCTGTTTGGTCCTGGATGAGCCGGAGTACCAAGTCCCCCTCCTAGAACGTCCTGGTTTTAACCCGGCGGCTATGGTATCTGCGCAAGTCCTGCTGATAAATCGCGGATCGTGCTGCTGCTATGTCACGCTCTTCATCTAGCCGGTCCAAACTGTCTTGTCTTGCCTGCTCATTGTCTGCTTCAACATAAGCCGTCACTCGTGGTGAATCATGGCGGATATCGCTTGGAAGAACCGCTTCAGCACCGTACACCATGAAGAAAGGTGTATAACCCGTGGACCTGTTCGGTGTAGTATTGATGCTCCAAAGGATAGAAGGTAACTCCTCAACCCAGCATCCTGGTGTTCTTTGCAAGGGAGCCATAAGCCGGGGCTTGATACCTCGCAAAATCTCTTGATTGGCCCTTTCAGCTTGACCATTGGATTGAGGGTGAGCTACAGAAGACACATCTAGGCGAATATGCTCCCGTTGACAAAACTCTTCCATCTCTCCTTTAGATAAATTGGTGCCATTGTCTGTGATAATGCTGTGTGGAAAGCCAAACCGGAAAATTACATTTTTAAGGAATTTAACCAATGTTGCCGCATCACACTTGCTCACAGGCTCTGCCTCAATCCACTTCGTAAACTTATCCACAGCAACCAGCAGATGAGTTTTTTGATCCTAGGATCGCTTAAAAGGCCCAACCATATCAAGCCCCCAAGTCGCAAACGGCCAAGTAATTGGTAACATCCGCAGCTCCTGTGGCGGAACAAGAGCACGTCGTGAAAATTTCTGGCAAGCATCGCACTTTCGGACTAGATCCTCCGCATCAGCATGGGCTGTCAGCCAATAGAACCCATGTCGGAAAGCTTTAGCAACTAAAGATTTTGAACCAGCGTGATGACCACAATCCCCTTCACGAATCTCTCGAAGGATGTCACACCCTTCCTCGGATGACACACACCGCTGAAATGCTCCGGAAACACTGCGATGGTGAAGTTCCCCGTTTACAATTGTCATGGATTTTGATCGCCGGATTATCTGCCTTGCTTCAATCTCATCATCTGGCAACTCCCCACGGCTTAGATATGCCAAGTAAGAGAGTGTCCAATCTAGAATAACATGAAGTGCTGCAACTGGCTGCGCTTCCGGATCAGGAACAGCCAAATCCTCCTCCGATGGTACCTGAACTGATGGACTATGTAGCTCATCCAAAAAGGTAATCGGTGGCACCGGTTTACGCTGAGAACCCAGCCGGCTTAGAGCATCGGCCGCTTCATTTTTTCGCCGGTCTATGTGATCCACCTGATACCCTTTGAAATATCCTGCGACTGCTTCAACTTCTCGTCTGTAAGCTGCCATGAGAGGGTCTTTAGAATCCCACTTGCCGGATACTTGCTGTGCCACTAAATCTGAATCACCAAAACACTTGACCCGGCTCAAGTTCATCTCTTTAGCCATCCGCAGGCCATGAAGCAATGCCTCATATTCCGCTGCATTGTTAGTACAATGAAACATTAAATGGAGGACATAGGAAAATTTGTCACCTCGTGGGGAAGTTAACACAACTCCAGCCCCCGAGCCTTCTAACTGCCTTGAACCGTCAAAGTGAATAGTCCAGTATGTATGATTCGGCTTTTCCTCTGGTGCTTGCAGCTCTGTCCAATCATTGATAAAGTCTACCAACGCTTGTGATTTGATAGCGGTGCGTGGTACATACTTCAATCCGTGTGGGCTAAGCTCAATGGCCCACTTTGCGACTCTGCCAGTGGCTTCTCTGTTCTGGATTATATCCCCCAACGGAGCTGAACTGACAACAGTTATTGGGTGGCTTTGGAAGTAATGCTTCAACTTCCGGTTTGCCATGAACACGCCATATACCAGCTTCTGCCAATGTGGGTACCTTTGTTTGGACTCAATAAGAACCTCACTAACATAATAAACCGGACGTTGAACCGGATACTCCTTTCCTGCTTCTTTGCGCTCGACCACGATTGCCACGCTAACTGCCCGTGCATTGGCGGCCACGTATAATAGCAGCGGCTCCTTATCAACGGGGGCGGCAAGGACCGGTGGTTCCGCCAATTGCTGCTTTAAATCCTCAAACGCAGTATTTGCTTCCTCGCTTCATATGAACCGGTCTATTTTTCTTAGCATTTGATAAAGCGGAATTGCCTTCTCCCCCAGGCGACTGATAAATCGGCTCAACGTTGTAATCCGGCCAGCGATACGCTAAACATCATTGATGCAAGCTGGTTTGGTTAGGGACGTGATTGCCTTGATCTTCTCCGGATTGGCTTCTATTCCTCTGTTCGACACCAAGAATCCAAGGAGCTTGCCCGCCGGAACACCAAAAGCGCATTTCTCTGGATTAAGCATCATTTTATAGGCCCGAAGGTTATCAAAGGTTTCCTTGAGTTCCTCTATCAATGTCTCCTCCTTTCTTGATTTCACCACGATGTCATCCACATAGGCATGAACATTTTTTCCTATCTGCCCCTTAAGACAGTTCTGTACACAACGCTGGTAAGTTTTTTGGGCACTCTTGAGCCCGAAAGGCATAGATACGTAGCAAAAGGCACCAAAAGGCGTTATGAAAGCTGTCTTCTCTTGGTCCTTAACTGCCATCTTGATCTGGTGATATCCTGAATATGCATCCAAAAAACTTAGCCGCTCACATCCTGCCGTAGCATCAATGATCTGATCAATACGAGGGAGAGCAAAAGGATCGGTTGGACAAGCTTTGTTTAGGTCTGTGTAATCCACACACATTCTCCACTTTCCATTTTTCTTTAACACCAGCATCGGATTAGCCAACCACTCCGGGTGGAACACCTCAACTATGAACCCTGTGGCCAAAAGCCTGGCTACTTCTTCACCTATAGCCTTGCGCCTTTCTTCATTGAAGCGGCGCAGATATTGCTTGACCAGTTTGAATTTCGGATCAATATTAAGATTGTGCTCAGCGAGTTCCCTCGGTATACCTGGCATGTCAGAAGATTTCCATGCAAAGTATCCCGGTTCTCACGGATGAACTCGATGAGCGCGCTTTCCTATTTAGGGTCAAGGTTAGCGCTGATAGTGAACTGCTTGGATGAGTCACCTGGCACAAAGTCGACTTGCTTGGTTTCCTCTGCCGATTTGAACTTCAACTCCGGATCATGCTCTGTAGTTGGCTTCTTCAACGGGGACATATCTGCCGGATCAACATTGCCTTTATAAAACTTCAATTCCTCCGTAGCACATACTGCCTCTGCATAAGCAGCGTCTCCCTCCTCGCATTCCAATGCGATTTTGCGACTTCCATGAACCGTTATGGTTCCCTTGTGACCCGACATCTTGAGCTGTAGATACACATAACATGGTCTGGCCATAAACTTAGCGTAAACCGGCCGCCCAAATAGCGCATGGTATGGACTACGGATCTTTACCACTTCAAAGGTTATCGTCTCTGACCTGGAATCCTGTTCATCTCCAAAGGTAACTTCTAGGTCAATTTTCCCAACTGGGTAAGCTGATTTACCTGGCACTACACCATGGAATACTGTGTTTGACTGCCTTAGCTTCTTGTCTGTCAGCCCCATGCGACAGAAAGTCTCGTAATATAAGATATTGATGCTGCTACCGCCGTCCATGAGGACCTTGGTGAATTTGTAGCCACCCACCTGCGGTGCCACCACTAAGGCCAATTGGCCCGGATTGTCAACCCGCGGCGGGTGATCCTCTCTGCTGCACACAATAGGTTGTTCCGACCAGCGCAGGAATCGGGGTATTGCCGGTTCAACCGTATGGACTGCCCGCTTAAAAACGTTATGGTCTCGTTTGCACAAACTCGTAGTGAACACATGATATTGTCCACTACTCAGCTCCTTCGGATTACTCTGATATCCGGATTGCTGCTCCTGCTGACGCTGCTGATTGCCTTGGTTATTGTGATTACCCTGGCCCTGTTGTTGGTTGCCTTGATTATTGTAACCACCCTGACCATATTGATGGTTGCCTTGGTTATTGTAACCGCCCTGACCATACTGATGATTGCTTTGGTTATAACCATTGTTGCCGCCATGATATCCTGATCCGGAGCCGTTACCCTGGTGTCCCGGACCATGAAACCCGGGGCCTGAACCGCCGCCCGGTGGCCCGTTGTTGAATCTGGCCCAGTTCATGGCCTCCATCATGACCCGGCATTCTCCCCATGTGTGTTTAGCTGGGCGTTCCTCTATGCTGTGCTTCGGGCAAGGCTCGTTCAAATGTCGCTCCAGATTAATGAACCCTCCGCCGCTCTGTGGAGGCGGTTTACCCTTGTTGCATTGAAAGTTTCCTTGAACTTTGGTGTTGGCCACAAAATCAGAGCCACCCTCTGCCTTTCGCTTACCGTTGAAGTTTGTTCCGACCGGACTAGCCTGCGCCGGTTTACCAGGCTTATTTGCTTTTCCGGATTTATCCCCATCCGCTTCTGGGTACTTAGTGTTGTCAGAGTCCCCATATTTTACCAAAGCGCTCATGAGAGTTCCCATGTCATTACAATCCCGCTTGAGCCGTCCCAGCTTCAACTTCAGAGATTCAAACCGGCAATTATTTTCTAGTGTTACTATTGCCGTACTGGGACTAATACCGTTCGAAGAGTGTAAGATTTCTGACACTCACCGCACCCATGCACTCGTAGGCTCCTGCTCTCCTTGTATACATGCCGCTAGGTCTACCACTGACATTGGCTGTTTGCACGTGTCCTTGAAATTATTAATAAACTGGCGGCGCAACTCCCCCCAGGATCCGATAGAATTAGGCGGTAAGCCCTTTAACCAGGTCCGGGCTGTACCTTCAAGCATCATGGTAAAATACTTTGCGCATGTCGTTTCATCTACGTCCAGCATCTCCATAGCCATCTCATAGCTCTCGATCCAAGCCTCTGGAGCCAAATCTGCTGTGTAGTTAGGCACCTTACGTGGACCCTTGAAGTCCTTGGGTAATCTCATGCTTCGTAAAGCGGGAATAAGACACTGCACTCCGAAGGAACTCGCCGTGACTCCCGTCTCTGCTGTGGTTGTGTGAACCGGCATCGTTTGGCAGATCTCCTCGCGGGTCGTAGGTCGAGCCCGGTTTACCGCCTCCTGGGCTTGCGCCTCTGCGCCTACCGGATTATCCTATCTGTGACGGTGTCGCCTTCGTTCACTAATGGACACCTCCGGTTCATCCCAATGCATAGTATAACTCCGGCTGTGGCGGGGTGTTGAATGAAGTCTCTCCCTGCTGTAGGAGTATGCCTGCTGCTGTGTCCATGCTGTGTTGAGTAGATCCTTGACCCTGCGTGCTTCCATCGCCACGGGGGATGTCCCCTCAATGGGTAAAGCGGCCAGGCGTGAAGCGGCAGCGACAATGTTATCCAGGGGGTTTGAGTAGTGGCCAGGAGGAGTGGGGATGTGAGACGTGGGTATAACCCGTCGATCTTGCTCCGCAGTGGGTTGCTGAACCGGTTCATCTGTCACTGGGGCCCCCCTCCGGTTTACCTCCGGATTATTGCTGGCTCCCGCTCCTGGCGTCCCAAAGAGATTCATCGCCTCATAGACCGGCGATAGACGAGTCTGATACCTTCTATTCCTTACTCCCTGCGCAGAGGCCTGATCCATCCTGAGCTGGAAGGCCTGAGAATCCAGCTCTGCCTGCCTTGTTGCTATCATAGCTTTCTCCGCATTTAGATCCTCTCTAGCTTGTTCGATCCGGCCCTTCAGCTGAAGGATTTCTGCATCGTGCTGCGCCTTGTCAGCAGGAGCCACCACTGCTACTGCCCGTGTTGTCAACTCCTCTACTAAGGCGGATAGAGCGTCAGCGGGCGAGGGAGCTTGGCCACTCCCCCCTGCCCCAGCTGTGAACGCCCCGGTCACCATGGGCTGTGGCGTAGATTGTGATCCGGCCATAAAGACAGCCACCCGGTTTGGCAGATCAAAGGGGTCCAGAATATTATCCCCGTCGGACACACCCTCGAACCGGCCGTCCCGCAACAGATACAAGGATTCGGTCTCTCCGGATGAAGATTCATCGTCGGAATAGATAACTGTCTCACCACCAGAATCCGATCCGTCCTCGGCTTGGACTCCATGTATTACTCCAACGAAAATGCGCTTTGCGGCAGGCTGAATCCAGGCCGATCTCGCACGCTGAGCCGGCTCGACGACGTTGGGGAAGATGTCCGGCTCAGGTCCCGGTTCACCAATCTTGCCGATGAAAACGTGGATGCCGCCGAAGGGAACCCGGTACCCGTATTCAATTGAATCGGCCTCCGGGCCCCAGCCTGCGTACGATGTAGATCCGGCCGCGGCGACTCTTGGTCATCCGGCCGACCGCGTAGCCCTTGAGTCCTTCAAAGCTGCCATTCAAGAACTCGAAACCATCGCGCGAGAGCCCCACGGTGGGCGCCAACTGTCGTGGAATTAACACGGCAGATGTCCGGTTTAGCGGACTTAGTAGTGGAACCATCGCACGGGTTAGCTTGAAGAGGTTAAAAGCACACAAAGGACACAGAGGGTTTATACTAGTTCGGCCCCTTCGATGAAGGTAAAAGCCTACGTCTAGTTTGGTTTGGTATTGCTTGGGCGTCGATGAACAGGGACCAGATTGCTTGCCTATCTCTCGACGGGTTGTTGCTTGTTCTTGAACCGTAGCCGGGACGTTCCTATATATAGGAGGCAACGCCCGGTCCGGTTTACAGAGTATAGAGGCCGGCTCATAATCGTGTCCACCTAGGTCTCTACTCTTTCTTCCTTGTATTTCAAGTTACATGATAGGACGGTTTACAAACCGTAAACTTTACATATGGGCCCTAAGCCTTCATGAGCCGTAACTTCTACTGAGTTTATAATGATATATCTACATTACCATATTCCGAATCTCCTTAGCCGGTTTATACCTGCTAGTAATATCCCTGACAAGTTCCGTAAACTCTCACAGGGCACAATGACTATGGACGAATATCAGAGGAAATTCCTTGAATTATCCCGCTATGCTGAGGATGACGTCGACACCGACGCTCGTAAGCAGGAGAAATTCCGTGAAGGATTGCATCCCAATATAAAGCTCGCACTTATTGCTCATGATTGCGTAGACTTTGCGACGCTTGTCAGCCAAGCTTTCCGAACTGAAACTGGTCTGACCGAGTATGAGGAGTCGCTCAAGCGTACTAGAGATGCTGGCCCATCCTTGGGCCAGCCTTCTCAGAAACGTCGAGTCTGGATCCCACACAATGTTCATCACCGACCTGCTCCAACACCAAGGCCTTCTTATGTTGCACCTCGTCTTCCTCCGCCGCCGAGACAACTAGCTATTCAGGGTGGACAGTCCAATACTATGGATCCTCCCCACAATGATCGTTTATGCTGCAAGTGTGGACAACTAGGGCACCGTACTCTGAACTGTCGCCTGAGTCAGCCGCAAAGTACTTCAAATCCTCCTGTTGGTCGTCGAAAGGGCCGTTGCAACCATCCTAGCAGAAATCGTAGTGCCAGGCCACCTGCTATGAGTGGTGGTCAGGTCACCCACATCAATATCGAAGAAGCTCGTGACTCCCCAAAAATCGTGTTGGGTACCCTTTGTGTTAATTCAGTGCCATCTTCTGTTCTCTTTGATTCACGAGCATCGCATGCCTTTGTGTCCCAACAATTTGCTCAATTGCATGGGCTTGGTATGGAAAATTTGCCCACTCCATTAGCAGTTCAATCTCCGGGATCCAAATGGCAAACCACAATGTTATGCCCTCACAACCAAATCGAGATTGGAGGTCTACTATTTCTGGCTTCTCTCATTGTGCTCGGACCTTCCAACATTGACATAATTCTTGGTATGGATTGGTTGACAGCCCATAATTCTTTGATTGACTGTGCTGCCAAGACAGTCCAACTCACTCACCCTTCTGGCCAGACAGTCCAATACTAAACCCAAGCAGCGCAGGATGCCGAGAATCAGATATATGTTCTGGATGCATTGAATGCTTCACCTCTTGAAGGAATAGAGAACATTCCAGCCGTTCGTGATTTCGAAGATGTCTTTCCAGAAGAACTTCCAGGAATACCCCCTGCTAGAGCTGTTGAGTTCGTCATAGACCTGAAACCGGGCACTACTCCTATTGCCAAGCGGCCATACAAGATGCCGCCGCATGAACTCCTTGAGCTTAAGGAGGAAATCGACACTTCACTTCGTCAGGGTTTTATCCGTCCAAGTTCCTCTGCTTGGGGAGCACCTTCTCTCTTTGTCAAGAAGAAGGATGGCACGGATCGTTTGGTCCAAGATTACCGACCTATCAACTAGGCAACAATTCAGAACAAGTATCCGCTTCCCAGAATCAACGATCTATATGATCAACTTGCTGGTTCCTCAGTATTCTCTAAACTTGATTTGAGGTTGGGTTACCACCAGATTCGGGTTCGTGAAGAGGATATTTCCAAGACCGCATTCGTTACTCGCTATGGTTCATACGAGTACACCATCATGTCTTTCGGCTTGACCAATGCTCTAGCAACCTTCTCCCGATTAATGAACTATATATTCATGGTATACCTCGATAAGTTTGTCGTGGTTTATCTGGATGATATCCTTGTATATTCCAAGAACAAAGAAGAACATGCTGAACATCTTCGTCTTGTTCTGGAAAAGCTTCGAGAACATCAACTATATGCTAAGTATTCCAAGTGTGAGTTCTGGCTTCCCGAAGTAACCTACCTTGGGCATGTTATCTCCAAGGATGGTATTGCCGTCAACCCCGAGTGAGTTCAGGCTATTCTCAATTGGACTCCTCCGAAGAATGTCAAACAAGTCAGAAGTTTTCTCGGACTCGCCAGCTATTGCCATTGATTTGTCGAGAACTTCTCCAAGATTGCCAAGCCTCTGACTGGTCTGCTTCACAAGGTGTTAATTTCGAATGGACAGAAAAGTGTTAGGAAAGTTTCCAGGCACTCAAAGACAAGCTGACTTCTGCCCCAGTGCTTGCTCCTCCAGATACTAAGAAGGATTTCGTCATTTACTGCGATGCTTCACGTCAAGGATTAGGCTGTGTCCTAATGCAAGAGCGCAAGGTGATTGCTTATGGCTCTCGACAATTGCGCCCTCACGAAGAGAACTATCCAGTTCATGACCTCGAGCTTGCTGCTGTCATTTATGCACTGAAACAATGGCGACATTACCTTCTCGATAATCATTGCGAGATATTCACCGACCACCAAAGTCTGAAGTATCTGTTTACTCAGCCAGACCTGAACCTCCGTCAGCAGAGATGGATGGAGACTGTAGCTGATTTTGACTTGGGTATTTATTATACACCGGGCAAGGCTAATGTAATGGCTGATGCCTTGAGCCGCAAGTCTTATTGCAACCACCTCTAGGTTCACAAGGTTCAAACCTCGCTTGTTGAAGAATTCAGAAAGCTGAACCTCCATATTGTTCCTCCCGGAGCACTCGCTCCCCCTCCTCCAGAATTTCAGAAGATTAATCTTCGTGTTGTTTCCCAGGGTTCCCTTAATACCCTGGCTATCGTACCCGATCTTGTGAGCAGTATCAAGACTATTCAACAGTATGACTCTGAAGTTGAGAAGATTAGACGCTATCTCGCAGAAGGAAAGCCCTCATTCTTCACCATTGCCGATGATGGCGCCTTGTACTTCAAAGGTCGGCTAGTGGTGCCATGTGCAAGGAAACACCTGGATCAGACTCCAAAGGTTATGAAAGAAGCTCATGATACACCTCTGTCTATTCATCCTGGGAGTACCAAGATGTACCAAGACATTCGTCAAAGATTCTGGTGGTCTAATATGAAGCAAGACATTGCTTGTTATGTTGCTGAGTGTGACGTTTGCCGTCGTATCAAAGCGGAACATCAAAGGCCTGCTGGAACTCTACAACCTATCTCTATTCCTGAATGGAAATGGGACCATGTCGAAATGGACTTTGTCACTGGTTTTCCCAAATCGCAAAAAGGTAATGATGCTA
The DNA here is from genome assembly GCA_902687465.1 of Secale cereale. Taxonomy (NCBI): domain Eukaryota; kingdom Viridiplantae; phylum Streptophyta; class Magnoliopsida; order Poales; family Poaceae; genus Secale; species Secale cereale. Next base: position 441,830,260 of record LR738713.1, on the reverse strand, counting down.
TTCTTGTCGTCATTGACCGACTTTCTAAAGTTGCACACTTCCTGGCCGTCAAAGAAACGATCACTCCTAGTCAGCTGGCAACTCTCTATATGTCCAGGATTGTTTCCCTCCATGGTATTCCATTGGTTATCAGCTCAAACCGTGGCAGCTTGTTCACTTCAAGATTCTGGGCAAGTTTCCAAGAAGCAATGGGGACTCACCTATCTTTCAGCACTGCATTCCACCCTCAGTCTCAAGGACAAGTTGAACGCGTCAATCAAGTTCTCGAAGACATGCTTCGAGCTTGTGTTATTTCCTTCGGCAAGAAAGGGAGGAATCTCTCCCGTATGCTGAGTTCTCTTACAACAATAGCTATCAGGCTAGTCTGAAGATGGCCCCCTTCGAAGTGTTATATGGGCGAAAGTGTCGAACCCCTCTGAACTGGTCAGAAACTGGGGAACGTCCACTCTTCGGTCCGGATATTATCCAACACGCTGAAGAACAAGTTCGCGTCATTCGCGAGAATCTCAAGACTGCTCAGTCACGTCAGAAAAGTCAGTATGACCGTCATCACCAAGACATGGTCTATCAACCTGGCGAAAAGGCTTATCTTCGAGTCACACCAATGAAGGGTGCACACCGCTTCGGTATCAAGGGCAAGCTAGCTCCTCGCTATATTGGTCCATTCACTATTCTCGAGAGACGTGGTAAAGTGGCATATCAGTTGTAGCTTCCGTCAAACCTTTCTCAGGTTCACGATGTGTTCCACGTGTCACAGCTCCGCTGCTGCTTCAAGGACCCAATCCGCGCAGTGGATCATGAAGTGCTCGAGTTGCAACAAGACCTCTCCTATAAAGAGCATCCGGTTCGCATTCTCGACCAAGCTGAACGTCGCACACGTCAGAAGGCGATCAAGTTCCTCAAGGTCCAGTGGTCACATCACTCTGAAGACGAAGCCACTTGGGAACGCGAGGATCGCCTGCGTGAAGAATACCCTGCACTGTTTCCTTCTACTTCCTTAAATCTCAAGACGAGATTTCTTGTAGTGGAGGAGATTTGTAACGCCCGGATAATTAAACTACAGTAATACTCTGCTAATGATGCCACGTCATTGCTTTTACAGTTACTAGAAGCCATGTTGTTGCAAACCGGTTCGAATTCAAATTTAAAATAAAGTCAACCAAGTGAAGTTTTCAAATGACAAAACTAAAATATTCACAGTGTTGCAAATATTCCATAGGTATTGATGATGGTGACCCAACACTTTTGTAAAGTATTTAAATGCCCTGTTGTGAATATAACAGTGGCTAAAAACAATTGTTCAATGCTTTTAATTAATAAACAAATATAAACCTATTATATTAAAGTGTAAAACATTTTGTGGCAGTGGGCCAGTTATTACTACTATTTTAGATGCTAAAATCATAATCTATAAAACTAAAGATAAAAGAAACTAAACTGAAAACATAAGTAAATAAAAGCAAAGACAAAACACAAACAACAGCAAAAAAAAGGAGAAGCGAACCAAAGCCCTCCTTCCCCAGTGGGCCTTGGCCCAACTGGCCACATGCCAGCCCACCGCGCCCCTCATCCCCCTCCTCTGTTCATAAAGGAGGCGTGGACAGTGCTGATGGCCGCCACGGCCTCGGCCATCGCCGTGGCAACCATTCGGCGAGCCGACTCGGCTATTTAACCGGTGCCCCTCTCCCCGTCGAACCCTAGCTCCCTCCCTCGCCCACTTCTCCTCTCCCTCGGTTCCCCTCCTGAATCTGGACGCCCGAAGCCACCGTCACCACGCTCGTCGTCCATCTCCGCCGCTGTCCTCACCTCCTCCTCAACTCGGCTTCGTCGAGCCTCGTCGGTGTACCTCGACACCGGAAGTGAGCCGCCGTTCTCCACCCCTGTCCTCTCCCGTGTAGGTCGAACGTAACGCGCCGTCCCCGATCCTCCACTGTCACCGCACCCATCTCCATTGTCGCTGCACTCGGCCTGCGAGGCCGCCGTTCCGCCCGCTGCTCCGCCTGGTGCTTCCACCGTGGGTCGCCGCTGTCGCGCCTCTTTCGCCGCCCACTGGCCACCATGCTTCGGCCTCCTGCCCCCTGCACTTGCCCGCGCCGCGATGGCCTCTGGCCACCGCCGGCCATGGCACGTCGCAGCCACCCCTTGGCCCGCTGCAGTCGCGCGCAACTGCGCCGCCCGCCCCTGGCCGGCCCTTCCCCTCGTCGACACACCTCCGACCGCCTCGCCCCACTACCTTTCCCACCGCCGCTGAAGCCTCCCCCGCGTCCTCTGTACCTCCGCCATGCCGCTGCCTTCACGCCTCGCGTAGCTCCCGGCGCCCACGCGGGCGCGCCCGCCCTGCCTCCATCCTCCGGCCGGCCAGCCGCCCCCTGTCCGTCCCGGCGGGCATGTCCTCGCTGGCGCCGCTCACGCCCGGCCGCCCCCCTCCGTCACCACCAACTGCGGCCCCGACCGGCGGCCACGCCCAGCGCTCTGGCGCACGTTCGGGCGTGCGCTCGCCCCCGGTGCCATCGCGCCCGCTTCGCCCCGTTAAGCTACGCCCGCCCCGATAGGCCTTGGGCCACTGCCATCGGGCCCCAGTGCCCAACCCCTGATTTTTTTAAAGTTAAAAGTAAAAAACAATATTAATTAATAATTTAATTAACTTAATTAATTAGGTTTAACTAAACTAATTAACTAGATTAGTTATTTAAGCTGTAGTTAGTCAATGAGTCTATGACAGGGGGGCCCCACCCTCTGTTGACCAGTCAAACGTTGACTGGTCAACTGGGACCCCCTGGCCCACCTGTCAACCTCTGGTACACTTTTGTGTACACAGAGCTGGGTACCCATAGCATTTTACTTTTATTTTCGAATTAATAATAAATTACAGAATACTAATAAAACTTTGAAAAATAATATAAAATAATTCGTAACTCAGATGAAAAAGTTATATATATGTATGTTGCTCAGAATTTCGAGACGAAACCGAATACGTGGTCCGTTTGTCCGCCACACATCCCTAGCATACCGAACATGGAACAATCCCCTTCCGGTTCGCCTGTCCGAAAATGCCTAACACCGGGAATGCTTTCCTGGGTGTTTTCCCCCTTCGTCGGTATCGTGAAGTACTGCATTAGAACACCCCTAGCACCGCTTATTGTCATGTTGTGCATCTGTATTGCATATGTGTGCTTGGTATTTATTGTTTCTTCCCCCCCTCTTCTCTCCGATAGACCCCGAGACCGCTGTTGATGCCCCTGTGATCGTCTACGTCGAGGACGACCCTCCTTCTGTTTCAGCAGAGCTTCCAGGCAAGCCCCCCCTTTGATCATCCCGATATCGCCCATTCCATTCTCTCTCATGATTGCATTAGATTTTGCTACTGTTATTGATTGATCCTATTCTAATGCATAGCCTGCTTTTGTACCTGCTATTGTTACCTACATGCTATGCTAAACTGCTTAGTATAGGTTGGATAGTGATCCAACAGTGACCCCCACCTTGTCCTTGTTGCCCCTCCTTCATCATCGACGACTCGAGCAATGTGATCGAAGACCGAAGCCCGACTGTCCTTGTTGCCATGCTTCATCATCGACGACTCGAGCAACGTGATCGAAGACCAGAGCCTGACACTTCACATCACATCACACCCCCTTTGTTGCTCGACTCTGTAGAGGTACTATCGGGTGCCGAGGGTGAAACCTCGTAACGCACTCATGATGATAACTCTGTAGTGTAGCTATTCTGTCGTGGTCATCGAGGGTGATTCCTATTTCTCCATTCCCGATACGACTCTGTCGTGCAACCCATCAAGTGTGAACCTCGGGGGTGATTCCTCATAGTTCACCTTGTCAGACACATCGAGTGGAATTCGTCGGGGGTGATTCCTCGGGTTTTCCACCTTGATGTTTTGGACGCACAGTTACATGGACTCTACTTGAGACCTTTGTGAAAGGCGGGCAGGACCGGAGAGCACCCGCGGGAGTTGTTACGGTGGCGGCTGGCTCTTTAGCGGTATCACCCAAGAGGGGTGATAGCTCCGGACTTGTCCCGACAGCTGTCACTTCTGTCAATAATGCACTAACAGATTTGGGTATTTGTTCTGAGTTGGCCTCTGGCCTTTACGCACTAACCGCCATGCGAGAATAGTTATGGGCGTCGGCATCGTGGTATCAGCCGAAGCTTTGTCAGACGTCCAGTTCAGCATTGCGGCACGGCTGGGCCGGCACCATCCAGTATAGAGGTGGTGCCTAATCTGCCCTGCTCGCAACGACCTGGAGTGCAACGGGCAATGGTCCATGACCCCGGAGTGCTTAGGATGTAGACCGGCAGGGACCTCTCTGCTGAGCCTAGGTAGGGCTGCGACATGTTGATCTTCTGAGGCCGGGCATTGACCCAGAAAGGTGTGTCCGGCTAGAGATGATCGAGTGTGAGGGTAACGTGGTGCACCCCTGCAGGGAAGTTATCTATTCGAATAGCCGTGTCCACGGTAACGGACGTTCAGTCTTATATCCTGATCTATTACAACTAGAAATGGATACTTGAGATATGTGATGGATATGTTGGCTGCGAGATTACTTTCTCACAGGGAGTCGAGGAAGGATCTCTAGGCCGTTAATGCTACAACATGCTTGTTAATTATAAAATGATATTCTGTATTTCTTTCCACTGCTGCAAGATGGAGCTTCCCAGAAGATGCTTGAAGATGCTAGTCTTCGATAGGCTAGGCCTTCCCTCTATTCTGTCATTCTGCAGTTTAGTCCACTTATACAGCTCATTCATTTGATACTGATGCATACTTAGTATAGATCTGATGCTTGCGAGTACTTTGGATGAGTACTCATGGTTTCTTTGCTTCCCCTTTTCCCCATTCTTTCTTCTTTCTGGTTGTTACAACCAGATGGCGGATCCCAGGAGCCAGATGCCACCCCAGTCAACTACTACTACTACCCCGACGGAGCCTACTAGTACGTGCAGATAGCTGACGACCAGGAGTAGTTAGGAGGTCCCAGGAAGGAGGCCTTGCCTCTTCGATCATTGTTGTTTGTGCTAGCCTTCTTAAGGCAAAATTTGTTTAACTTATGTCTATACTCAGATGTTGTTGCTTCCGCTAACTCTGTTGCTCTCGAGCTTCTGTATTCGAGCCCTCGAGGCCCCTGGCTTGTAATATGAAGCTTGTATTATTTTAATTTGTGTCTAGAGTTGTGTTGTGATATCTTCCCGTGAGTCCCTGATCTTGGTCGTACACATTTGTGTGCATGATTATGTACGGTCAAATCGGGGGCGTCACAGAAATACTTGTGTTAAGGTTTGCAAGTCTCGTAGCATGCACGTATGGTAACCGTTGTGTGACAAATTTGAAGCATGAGGTATTTCATTGAGTGTCATCCTTTGTGTGGAGGTCGGGATCGCGCGATGGTTAACTCCTACCAACCCTTCCCCTAGGAGCATGCGTGTAATACTTTGTTTTGATGACTTGTAGATTTTTGCAATAAGTATGTGAGTTCTTTATGACTAATGTTGAGTCCATGGATTATACGCACTCTCACCCTTCCAGCATTGCTAGCCTCTCTTGTACCACGCAACTCTCACCGGTACCATACACCTACCATATACCTTCCTCAAACAGCCACCATACCTACCTATTGTGGCATTTCCATAGGCATTCTGAGATATATTGCCATGCAACTTTCCACCGTTCCGTTTATTATGACATGCTTCATCATTGTCATATTGCCATGCATGATCATGTAGTTGACATCGTATTTGTGGCAAGGCCACCATGCATTCACTACAAAAAAAATACACTTCTGTGATGATACGTGTTTGTCACAGTAGGTCACGTTTTCTGTCATGCATGTACATCCATGACAAATATATGACAGAATCAAGATAGTCATACCTGTGCTATCGTAGAAGTGTTCCATGACATTACCAAAACTATCATCACGGAAGTGTCCACTTCCATGACGATAAATCGCGCGTCACAGAAGTGCTTTCGTCAAGGGTGACCGACACATGGCATCCACCTTAACGGAACGATGTTAAGCTATCGGGTCCGGTTTTGGATCCGATAACCCGTTAACAGCCCCGACCAATGGGGATTTCCCACGTGTAAAATCATCATTGGTTGGAGGGAACAGGTGTCGGCTCGCTATTGGGATAGATGTCATCCACTCATTGGACCCAAAGTGCCTATGATACGTCGACACGTGGCACGGCCCAACAGAGGCCCATTCCTGTGAAAAGGTCGGCTCGTTTGACTTGGTCGAAAGGTGGCGGGCCAGCCCATGGCAAGCCTGTTAACGGCTTGTTCGCATATATCCGATTTACAGCCCGCTAACCCACTGCCCGTTTATGGCCTATCAGAATTAGGCCCAGTAGCGTCATCTGGGCCGTCTAATATAATTCCAGCCCGTTTTAACTTCCGGCCCATGTATGGCCCATGATGTCTTTTGGTCCATATGAGGCCCTTAGTAACCCTCGGCCTATGAACGGGCCGTGGTAAAACTCGCCCATAATGAACAGTGCCCAACAGAGGCCCATTCCTGTGAAAAGGCCAGCCCGTTTGACTTGGTCGAAAGGTGGCGGGCTGGCCCACGGCAAGCCTGTTAACGGCATGTTCGCATATAGCCCATTTACAGCCCGCTAACCTAGGGCCCGTTACAACCTATCCGAATTAGGCCCAGTAGCGTCATTTGGGCCGTCCCATATGATTCCAGCCCGTTTTAACTTCCGGCCCATGTATGGCCCATGACATCTTTCAGCCCATATGAGGCCCTTTGTAACTCTTGGCCCATTAACGACCCGTGGTGAAACTGGCCCGTAATGAATAGTGTATCACTTTATACCCATTAATGGCCCATTAATCCATTGGGCCGTTTGCAGCCCATGTTATCTTTCGGCCTTCTCACGGCCCATTTATTCTTGGGCTCATTTCCAGCATTCGATTACTTACGGCCCGTTACTGCCATTTTCTGCTTGTGGGCCAAATTCAACCCGTGGTTATAGTCGGCCCGTTTGTGACTCGTTAATACGTTGGGCCGTTTTCATAGCGTCATCAAATACGGCGGATTAACGATGACCCATTATGGTCGGCCCATGAACGGACGACTCCAACTCTAGCCTGTTTACGACCATAATGCGGTCTGTTTTTGGCCCATGTTTGGCCAATCGATCATACGGCCCGTCTAAGGCCCATGGATGATACGGCCCATAGAAGGCCCATTTTTTCTACGGCCCATAGAAGGCCCATTGTTTCTACGGACCGTAGAAGGCCCATTGTTTCTACGACCCGTAGGAAGCCCAGTGTCACTACAGTAAATATGTAGCCCATGGCCTGTTAAAGGCGGGAAACTACTATAGGTTTAGACCTGCTAATGGCCCAAGATGATTATAGGCCCACGTTTTGGCCCATATGAGTAACGGGCTAGCCTGAAGACCGACGACACTGAGATCCGCTGAACCTTCCGGCCTAAATTACAGCATATCGACAAAAGAATAAACCTAGACTATACAACAAAGAAATTACGGCATATTACATCTACTGGGAATCAAAGTTCGCTACCGGTGATAATAAAGCGCAACATGACCGCAGATTACATACACTGGGCATCAAAGGTCGCCACCAGTGCATATAAACGTGCCGACAAAAGAATATACAAAACTAAGAGCGCTTTAGAAGGCACTAGACCTGGCAAGCTCGGGCCCCGCAAGCAGCCGAACAAGCTGATGAGACCTCAGTTGTGTCAACGATAGATGCTTCATCCCTAACTGCATGGCACCATAGTGCGCATGGCAGTCCCCTGACATCTTCATTACATCTTTGACTTCAAGTCGGAGCTGAGCTAAAGCAAGCCTTTCCGATTTAAGTTGAGACTGAAGAAGTCGAACTGATTGAGGCAACGACTGAACAGAGGTTGTCTCACACCTGCTGGTGAGTAGCTTCAACTCACTGTCTTCATCAAGACAGGACCTTGGGGTCATCTCGCTGTCCTCAAGATGGTTTGGCTCACTATCTTTCCTAAAGTTCTGCCTGGCATAAGAGATACGACTCTGAAAGAGAAAAAAGGAGACGCATAACAGGTTTCATAATTATATAAGCAAATAAATGGATCTGTTCTGCATAAGGAACATGTTTTTACAACTAAAATTTAAAACTGGTAGTTGTTGCAAACATCCAATAAGATGTAAACATCAGTGGAGGAAATGATGCCTATCCAAATCTATACTAGAACAAAGTTTGAAGGCTTGAGAAGGATGAACTTACATTGCATGTTAACACGGGTTGGACAAAACCCTTCTCCATGTTGATGGAAAGATAATTCAGTAAATTCCCCAAAGAAAATTCTTTATAAGCATTGCCATTATTCTACATTTTGCAAAGAGTAAATATAGATCAAATAATATTGGAATAATTAGAGGATAATAAAGCTCAGGTGCAGACTGATGATACATAATCAAATAGCAATTAATTAAGTATAGTGTTACAAGGCAAAAGGTACTGACAAGAGGAATGCAGACATCAACGTGTGCAGTGGCATTGGCTTTATTCAACATTTTGGTAAGAGTAAATGTAGATATGATAATTTGAAGAAAGTGGAGGGCAGGGCAGATAAGATGCAGAGTAATGCTAGACAATCAACTATCTTGCGATGCATGTACAGTAATACCACCATCGTCTATTATTAGTTGTCACTCAAATGGATGTATCTAGCACTATTAAGTTCTAAATACATCCAATTGATCAACAATTAATTCGATACAGAAGGAGTACATGACAACAGGTACTTACATGAGAAATCCAAAACTTCATAACCATTGTGTTAATTCTACATTTATCTAAGAGTAAATATATATCTTATAGTTTCAAGCAAAGGGATGATAAAGAAGCGAACATTTAGAGTGATGCTACATAATCAAACAGCAATGAGTGTAAGTATGCTGACAAAGGGCAAGAGGTACTAACAAGAGCAATGTAGAGCCTAGTATTGTCATGAGATCCTATGATCCTTTGAGCAAGGAGATTCATCTTAAATTAGTTTTCTTACAAGAGAGAAGGTAAGGCACATGCAGAAATTTAGGAGTTGAAATTTTGAATTGATATCATGGACAGTACCTGACGCTGGGCTGTCAGCAGTTCTAATAGGGGTTTGGCCACTGGAGTAGGGGTAAAGTCTGTTATAGTTGGGCCTGTGTTTTCTGTGGCTGTTGATCTATCTGATTTAACAGGTATCACTACCTTTTCCAAATGCCTAGTTTGTACTCCTTGAGGATCTGCAATCACCCTCTTCCTTTTGAACATCTATTACGAAAGAACAACATTTGACTGGAAAAACATAGTATGACGACACATGGAATAGGTACAGAAAATGGATAGATATGGCATATACTCATATATGATGCTTAAACTAAGCAGATGGTGTAACAAAGTAGAAGTCATGCAAGAGGTCAGATGCAAAATATGTGCGACCAATACAACCTTGCCAAGTTAGAGCTGAAGGAAATATGCCTTAGAGGCAATAATAAAGATGTTATTTGTATTTCCTTATATCATGATAAATGTCTTTTATTCATGCTAGAATTGTATTAACCGGAAACTTAGTACATGTGTAAATACATAGACAAAACAATATGTCCCTAGTATGCCTCTACTAGACTAGCTCATTGATCAAAGATAGTTATGTTTCCTAGCCATAGACATGAGTTGTCATTTGATTAAAGAGATCACAACATTAGGAGAATGATGTGATGGACAAGACCCATCCATTAGCTTAGCACTATGATTGTTTAGTTTTACTGCTATTGCTTTCTTCATGACTTATACATGTTCCTATGACTATGAGATTATGCAACTCCCGAATACCGGAGGAACACCTTGTGTGCTATCAAATGTCACAATGTAACTGGGTGATCATAAATATGCTCTACAGGTGTCTCCGAAAGTGTTCGTGGTGTTGGCATAGATCAAGAATAGGATTTGTCACTCCGAGTGTCGGAGAGGTATCTCTGGGACCTCTCGGTAATGCACATCATAATAGGCCTTGCAAGCAAAGGACTAATGAGTTAGTCACGAGGTGATGTATTACGGAACGAGTAAAGAGACTTGTCGATAACGAGATAGAACTGGGTATTGAGATACCAACGATCGAATCTCGGGCAAGTAACATACCGATGACAAAGGGAACGACGTATGTTGTTATGCGGTTTAACCAATAAAGATCTTCGTAGAATATGTAGGAGCCAATAGGAGCATCCAGGTTCTACTATTGGTTATTGACCGAAGATGAGTCTCGGTCATGTCTACATAGTTCTCGAACCCTAGGGTCCGCATGCTTAACGTTTGATGACGATCAATATTATGAGTTTATGAGTTTTGATGTACCGAACGTAGTTCGCAGTCTAGGATGAGATCACGGACATGATGAGGTGTCTCGGAATGTCCGAGACGTAAACATTGATATATTGGACGACTATATTCGGACACCGGGAGTGTTCCGGAAAGGTTTAGCATTAAACCGGAGTGCCGGGGGGTTACCGGAACCCCCCGAGGAAGTATTGGGCCCTAGTGGGCTTTAGGGGAGAGAGAGAGGGCAGCAGCCCAGGAGGTGGCACGCCCCCTCCCAAGGGGAGTCTGAATTGGACTAGGGGAGGGGGGCGTGGCCCCTCTTTCCCTCTCCCTCTTCCTCTCCTTCCTTCCCCCTCTCCCTCTTGGTGGACTCCTACTAGGAATAGGGTTGGAATCCTATTCCTAGTAGGATTGGCCCTCCTAGGGCGCGCCATAGGGGCCGGCCGGCCTCCCCCCTTGCTCCTTTATATACGAGGGTAGGGGGCACCTCGATACACACAAGTTGATCTCTCCCAACCGTGTGCGGTGCCCCCTCCATAGAAACACACCTCGGTCATATCGTTGCAGTGCTTAGACGAAGCCCTACGCCGGTAGATTCATCATCTCCGTCACCACGCCGCCATGCTGATGAAACTCTCCCGCGAAGTTCTACTGGATCAAGAGCTCATTGGACGTCATCAAGCTGAACGTGTGTTGAACGCGGAGGCTCCGTACGTTTGGTGCTTGACCGGTTGGCTCGTGAAGAAAGTTCGACTACATCAACCACGTCACTAGACGCTTCCGCTTTCGGTCTACGAGGGTACGTAGACACACTCTCCCCTCTCGTTGCTATGCTTCTAGTAGATAGATCTTGCGTGATCGTAGGATTTTTTTTTGAAATACTACGTTCCCCAACAGTGGCATTATGAGCCAGCTCTATGCGTAGACGATATGCACGAGTAGAACATAATGAGTTGTGGGCGATAATAGCCATACTGCTTACAAGCATGTCATACTTTGTTTTGGCGGTATTGTGAGATGAAGCGGCTTGGACCGACATTACGCGTACGCTTACGCGAGACCGGTTTCACCGTTACGAGCACTCGTTGCTTAAAGGTGACTGGCGGGTTTCTGTCTCTCTCACTTTAGCAGAATCAAGTGTGGCTACGCCTGGTCCTTGTGAAGGTTAAAACATCACATGCTTGACGAAAATTCGTTGTGGTTTTTTGTATGCGTAGGTAAGAACGGTTCTTGCTAAACCCGTAGCAGCCACGTAACACTTGAAACAACAAAGTAGAGGACGTCTAACTTGTTTTTGCAGGGCATGTTGTGATGTGATATGGTCAAGACATGATGAGTTATACGTTATTGTATGAGATGATCATGTTTTGTAAAGTTATCGGCAACTAGCAGGAGCATATGGTTGTCGCTTTATTGTACGAAATACAGTCGCCATGTAATTGCTTTACTTTATCACTAAGCGGTAGCGATAGTTGTGGAAGCAATAGTTGGCGAGGCGACAACGATACTACGATGGAGATCAAGGTGTCGCGCCGGTGACGATGGTGATCATGACGGTGCCTTGGAGATGGAGATCAAAAGCACAAGATGATGATGGCCATATCATGTCACATATTTTGATTGCATGCGATGTTTATCTTATTATGCTTCTTATTTTGCTTAGAACGACGGTAGCATTATAAGATGATCCCGTAAAAATTTCAAGGTACAAGTGTTCTCCCTGAGTATGCACCGTTGCAAAAGTTCGTCGTGCCGAGCACCACGTGATGATCGGGTGTGATAAGCTCTACGTTCAAATACAATGGGTGCAAGCCAATTTTGCACACGCAGAATACTCGGGTTAAACTTGACGAGCCTAGCATGTATAGACATGGCCTCGGAACACTGGAGACCGAAAGGTCGAGCGTGAATCATATAGTAGGTATGATCAACATAAGATGTTCACCATTGAAAACTACTCCATCTCACGTGATGATCGGACATGGTTTAGTTGATTTGGATCACGTGATCATTTAGATGACTAGAGGGATGTCAATCTAAGTGGGAGTTCTTTAAGTAATATGATTAATTGAACTTTAATTTATCATGAACTTACTCCTGATAGTTTTTTGCATATCTATGTTGTTGTAGATCAATGGTCCATGCTACCGTTCCTTTGAATTTTAATGCATTCCTAGAGAAAGCTAAGTTGAAAGATGATGGTAGCAATACACGAACTGGGTCCGTAACTTGAGGATTATCCTCATTGTTGCATAGAAGAATTATGACCTTGAAGCACCGCTAGGTGACAAGCACCCTCCCGCTAATGTAGACGCTTTGAACGTCTAGCAGACGCGGTCTGATGACTACACGATAGTTCAGTGTGCCATGCTTTACGGCTTAGAACCGGGACTTCAATGACGTTTTGAACGTCATGGAGCATATGAGATGTTTCAAGAGTTGAAGTTAATATTTCAAGCAAATGCCTGGATTGAGAAGTATGAGATTTCCAATAAGTTCTACAACTGCAAGATGGAGGAGAATAGCTCTATCGGTGAACACTTGCTCAGAATGTCTGGGTACTACAATCATATGACTCAACTTGGTTGCAAAGTTGACGAAGATAGTGTTATTGATAGAGTTCTTCAATCACTGCCACCAAGCTATAAAGGCTTCGTGATGAACTATAACATGCAAGGGATGCAGAAGACAATTCCCGAGCTCTTCTCTATGCTCAAAGCTGCGGAGGTAGAAATCAAAAAGGAGCATCAAGTGTTGATGGTTAACAAGACCACTAGTTTCAAGAAAAAGGGCAAGGGAAAGAAGAGGAACTTCAAGAAGAATAGCAAGACAATTGCTACTCCTACGAAGAAACCCAAGTCTGGAGCCAAGCCTGAAACTGAGTGCTTTTGCTGCAAAGGGACTGGACATTGGGAGCGGAACTGCCCCAAGTATTTGGCGGATAAGAAGGATGGCAAGGTGAACAAAGGTATATGTGATATACATGTTATTGATGTGTACCTTACTAATGCTCATAGTAGCACCTGGGTATTTGATACCGTTCGGTTGCTAATATTTGTAACTCGAAACAGGGACTACGATTTAAACGAAGATTGGCTAAGGACGAGGTGACGATGCGCGTGGAAAATTGTTCCAGAGTCGATTTGATCGCCGTCGGCACGCTACATCTACATCTACTTTTAGGATTAGTTTTAGACCTGAATAATTGTTATTTGGTGTCAGCGTTAAGCATGAACATTATATCTGGATCTTGTTTATTGCGAGACAGTTATTCATTTAAATCTGAGAATAATGGTTGTTCTATTTATATGAGTAATATCTTTTATGGTCATGCACCCTTGAAGAGTGGTCTATTCTTGTTGGATCTCGATTGTAGTGATACACATATTCATAATATTGAAGCCAAAAGATGTAAGATTAATAATGATAGTGCAACTTATTTGTGGCACTGCCGTTTAGGTCATATTGGTGTAAAGCGCATGAAGAAACTCCATAGTGATGGACTTTTAGAATCACTTGATTATGAATAACCTGGTGCTTGCGAACCATGCCTCATGGGCAAGATGACTAAAACTCCGTTCTCCGGAACAATGGAGCGAACAACAGATTTGTTGGAAATCATACATACTGATGCATGTGGACCGATGAGTGTTCAAGCTCGCGGCGGGTATCGTTATTTTCTAACCTTCATTGATGATTTGAGCAGATATGGGTATATCTACTTGATGAAACACAAATCTGAAACATTTGAAAAGTTCAAAGAATTTCAGAGTGAAGTAGAGAATCATCGTAACAAGAAAATAAAGTTTCTATGATCTGATCGTGGAGGTGAATATTTGAGTTACGAGTTTGGTCTTCATTTGAAACAATGTGGAATAGTTTCACAACTCACGCCACCCGGAACACCACAGCGTAATGGTGTGTCCGAACGTCGTAACCGTACTTTATTAGATATGGTGCAGTCTATGATGTCTCTTACTGATTTACCACTATCGTTTTGGGGTTATGCTTTAGAGATAGCTGCATTCACGTTAAATAGGGCACCATCAAAATCCGTTGAGACGACGCCTTATGAACTGTGGTTTGGCAAGAAACCAAAGTTGTCATTTCTTAAAGTTTGGGGATGCGATGCTTATGTGAAAAAGCTTCAACCTGATAAGCTCGAACCCATGTCGGAGAAATGTGTCTTCATAGGATACCCAAAGGAGACTGTTGGGTACACCATCTATCACAGATCTGAAGGCAAGGTATTCGTTGCTAAGAATGGATCATTTCTAGAGAAGGAGTTTCTCTCGAAAGAAGTGAGTGGGAGGAAAGTGGAATTTGATGAGGTAATTGTACCTTCTCCCTAATTGGAAAGTAGTACATCACAGAAACTAGTTCCGGTGATTCCTACACCAATTAATGAGGAAGCTAATGATGATGATCATGAAACTTCAGATCAAGTTTCTGCTGAACTTCGTAGATCAACCTGAGTACGTTCCGCGCCAGAGTGGTACGGCAACCCAGTTCTGGAAGTCATGTTACTAGACCTTGATGAACCTACGAACTATGAGGAAGCGATAATGAGCCCAGATTCTGCAAAATGGCTTGAGGCCATGAAATCTGAGATGGGATCCATGTATGAGAACAAAGTGTGGATTTTGGTTGACTTGCCCGATGATCGGCAAGCCATCGAAAATAAATGGATCTTCAAGAGGAAGACCGGCGCTGACGGTAATGTTACTGTTTACAAAGCTCGACTTGTTGCGAAAGGTTTTCGACAAGTTCAAGGAGTTGAATACGATAAGACTTTCTCACTCGTAGCGATGCTTAAGTCTGTTTGTATCATGTTAGCAATTGCCGCATTTTATGATTACGAAATTTGGCAAATGGATGTCAAAACTGCATTCATGAATGGATATCTCAAAGAAGAGTTGTATATGATGCAACCAGAAGGTTTTGTTGATCCTAAAGGAGCTAACAAGGTGTGCAAGCTCTAGCGATCCATCTATGGACTGGTGCAAGCATCTCGGAGTTGGAATATACACTTTGATGAGGTGATCAAAGCATATGGTTTTATACAGACTTTTGGAGAAGCCTGTATTTACAAGAAAGTGAGTGGGAGCTCTATAGCATTTCTGATATTATATGTGGATGACATATTGTTGATTGGAAATGATATAGAATTTATGGATAGCATAAAAGGATACTTGAATAAGAATTTTTCAATGAAAGACCTCGGTGAAGCTGCTTACATATTAGGCATCAATATCTATAGAGATAGATCAAGACGCTTAATTGGACTTTCACAAAGCACATACCTTGATAAAGTTTTGAAGAAGTTCAAAATGGATCAGTCAAAGAAAGGGTTATTTCCTATGTTACAAGGTGTGAAGTTGAGTAAGACTCAATGCCCGACCACTGCAGAAGATAGAGAGAAAATGAAAATCATTCCCTATGCCTCAGCCATAGGATCTATCATGTATGCAATGTTGTGTACCAGACATGATGTGTGCCTTGCTATAAGTTTAGCAGGGAGGTACCAAAGTAATCCAGGAGTGGATCACTGGACAGCGGTCAAGAACATCCTGAAGTACCTGAAAAGGACAAAGGTATGTTTCTCGTGTATGGAGGTGAAAAAGAGCTCATCATAAACGGTTACGTCGATTCAAGATTTGACACTGATCCGGATGACTCTAAGTCACAAATCGGATATGTATTTTTATTAAACGGTGGAGCTGTCAGTTGGTGCAATTCCAAGCAGAGCATCGTGGCGGGATCTACGTGTGAAGCGGAATACATAGTTGCTTCGGAAGCAGCAAATGAAGGAGTCTATAGGAAGGAGTTCATATCCGATCTAGGTGTGATACCTAGTGCATCGGGTCCAATCAAAATCTTTTGTGACAACACTGGAGCAATAGCCTTGGCGAAGGAATCCAGGTTTCACAAGAGAACAAAGCACATCAAAATACGCTTCAATTCCATCCACGATCAAGTCAAGGAGGGAGACATAGAAATTTGCAAGATACATACGTATTTGAATATAGCAGACCCATTGACTAAGCCTCTTCCACGGGAAAAACATGATCAGCACCAAGACTCCATGGGTGTTAGAATCATTACTTTGTAATCTAGATTATTAACTCTGGTTCAAGAGGGAGACTGAAGGAAATATGCCCTAGAGGCAATAATAAAGATGTTATTTGTATTTCCTTATATCATGATAAATGTCTTTTATTCATGCTAGAATTGTATTAACCGAAAACTTAGTACATGTGTGAATACATAGACAAAACAGTATGTCCCTAGTATGCCTCTACTAGACTAGCTCACTGATCAAAGATGGTTATGTTTCCTAGACATAGAAATGAGTTGTCATTTGATCAAAGAGATCACATCATTAGGAGAATGATGTGATGGACAAGACCCATATGTTAGCTTAGCACTATGATTGTTTAGTTTTACTGCTATTGCTTTCTTCATGACTTATACATGTTCCTATGACTATGAGATTATGCAACTCCTAAATACCGGAGGAACACCTTGTGTGCTATCAAATGTCACAACGTAACTGGGTGATCATAAAGATGCTCTACAGGTGTCTCCAAAAGTGTTCGTGGTGTTGGCATAGATCAAGAATAGGATTTGTCACTCCGAGTGTCGGAGAGGTATATCCGGGCCCTCTCGGTAATGCACATCATAATAAGCCTTGCAAGCAAAGGACTAATGAGTTAGTCATGAGGTGATGTATTACGCAATGAGTAAAGAGACTTGCTGGTAACGAGATAGAACTAGGTATTGAGATCCGACGGTCGAATCTCGGGCAAGTAATATACCGATGACAAAGGGAACGACGTATGTTGTTACGTGGTTTGATCGATAAAGATCTTTGTAGAATATGTAGGAGCCAATATGAGCATCCATGTTCCGCTATTGGTTATTGACCGGAGATGAGTCCCGGTCATGTCTACATAGTTCTCGAACCCGTAGGGTCCGCACGCTTAACGTTTGATGACGATCGGTATTATGAGTTTATGAGTTTTGATGTACCAAAGGTAGTTCGGAGTCCCGGATGAGATCACAGACATGACAAGGAGTCTTGGAATGTCCAAGACGTGAAGATTGATATATTGGACGACTATATTCGGACACCGGAAGTGTTCCGGAAAGGTTTTGGATTAAACCGGAGTGCCAGGGGGGTTACCGGAACTCCCCGAGGAAGTATTGGGCCCTAGTGGGCTTTAGGGGAGAGAGAGGGCAGCAGCCCAGGAGGTGGCGCGCCCCCTCCCAAGGGGAGTCTGAATTGGACTAGGGGAGGGGAGCGCGGCCCCTCTTTCCCTCTCCCTCTTCCTCTCCTTCCTTCCCCCTCTCCCTCTTGGTGGACTCCTACTAGTAATAGGATTGGAATCCTATTCCTAGTAGGATTGGCCCTCCTAGGGCGCACCATAGGGGCCGGCCGGCCTCCCCCCTTGCTCCTTTATATACGGGGGCAGGGGGGCACCTCGTTACACACAAGTTGATCAAGTTGATCTCTCCCAAACGTGTGACGTGCCCCCTCCACAGAAACACACCTCGGTCATATCGTTGTAGTGCTTAGGCGAAGCCCTACGCCGGTAGCTTCATCATCTCCGTCACCACGCCGTCATGCTGACGAAACTCTCCCGTGAAGTTCTACTGGATCAAGAGCTCATGAGACGTCATCAAGCTGAACGTGTGCTGAACGCGAAGGCTCCGTACGTTTGGTGCTTGATCGGTTGGATCGTGAAGAAAGTTCGACTACATGAACCGCGTCACTAGACGCTTCCGCTTTCGGTCTATGAGGGTACGTAGACACACTCTCCCCTCTCGCTGTTATGCTTCTAGTAGATAGATCTTGCGTGATTATAGGAATTTTTTTGTAATACTATGTTCCCCAACAAGAGCATGCACCTTGATGGGTGAATAAGATAGGCCATCCTCCACCATGCCAAGTTTGTTAGCCAGTGGATTGTTCCGCAATATTCCTCTCGTGCGACCATTCTCATATTCATTTTGATAATGTTCAATACCTGACATGCATGAAAACATAAAAACATGTGAGATTATCTTTGTAATGCAGAAGTGATTCTAATCAAATACTTCCTCCCTGTAAACCCCTTTGTGTTATATCTGCAATTCTTCTAAGAGGTGTCATGCATGCTATAATTTGGTGTGTGCAATAATATAATGCGGCCTACTACTCAAAATATGAGAGCTCTAGAAGTGATGATACTTCGCAGATGACAGCTTCAACATATAGTAAAGAAGAACAAGTCGACCTGACCTGATAGATTCAAAATATACTAAGGGAGAATAACTCGACCTGACAAGCCGACCGCAAGAGAAGAGGATCATCTTAAAGAAGAGCAGAAGAGCAAGCAGATTGAAGATATTACAAGGCTTTCTATACAATGTCGGTTGTCCACCCATGATGAACCAGAGCGCACAGAGAAATACTATTCCTTCCGGTCTCTCCATATGTGGCTCACATGCATTTCGAAACTAAAGTAGGAACATTTAGCTGACCAATTAAACATCTCTCAGTTTTACTAATATCAGCATAATATCAGATTTGAATTTGTACAACTAAGCTTGTTTAGCTCGATGGGTGGAGCAGTGCTATTACGACATGAACCACGTAGGCTGATCGTGGTCATCATAAAATGGGGAAACCATAAGCATGATGAGTATAGTGTTGACCGTGGCAGTGGGATGGCAGATCTGAAGCTGCAAACCGCGCAAAGGGTAGTTAGCAACCGATGTTTGCTTTGAAATAATAACTAAGATTTGGTATGGACAAGAAAGTACAGTCAACAAGTGACAAAGAAATTCAATTCTGTTGTCTCTCTATATGTCGCGACATGCATTTGGAAACTAAAGTGGGACCTTTAGCTAACCAATTAAATGTGTTTGTTAACTAATATCAGTATCATTTCACAATCATATTTGAACAACTAAGCTTTGGAATATTGAGTGTTGAGTTGTTTAGCTTGAAGGGTGGAGTAATGCTAGTATGACAGAAAGCACCTACGTAGATCATAATAGAGTAGATAAAAGGGGGAAACCCTAAGCATCAAGAGTAAAATCAGGAAAGTGGAACTAGTGGACCAATGGGTGGCGCACATGCTTTTCGAAACGAATATAGGAACATTAGGTGACCAATTAAACGTTCTCTGTTTTAGTAATATGAGCATCATATTAGATTCGTATTTCAACACGTAAGCTTTGGAATTATGAGTGGCATCTTGTTTTGCTTGATGGGTTGAGGTCTTGAGGAGCAGTGCTAGCACGACACGAAGCAGGGAAGCACCTACGATGATGGTAGTGAATATAAAGGGGGGAAACCATAAGCTTTACGAGTATAGTGACCATGACATGGCGGATCTGAAGGTGCAAACCGGACAAAGCTACGTCGCAACCAATGTTTGCATTCAACTAGCCACTACGATTTGGTACGGACAAGAAAAGTACAGTAAACAATTTAAGATCTATTTTCCGGGTGAGATCAATAACTTAAGCACATATGGAAGAGTGCCACCTCTCTTGCAACACCGTGTAGGCCCCTGCTGATAAGTTGAGGGTGATGCGGGTGCGATGGTTGTTGGCAGCGGGGAAGAAGACTTTAGATGGCAGACGGCCGGGTTGGGGGATAAATCTCGTTGCCGTGGACGAGGCGGTCGTAGGAGCGGCAACGGCAAAGTGGACGACGGCTCCGATGAAGTGAGACGACGTGATGAAAGGATCCTGGTCCGGTGTCGTGGATGAGAGACGTCCATCTCTTGAAGTGGACGACGGGGTAGGGGTAGCGGCTCCGGCAAGGTGGAGGATGGGGTGGCGGACGGAGGAGGCTGGCAGCAGTGGGGAGGTTGTCGTGGCGCCGATGCTGTATGAATGGGGAAATGGAGGGGGAGGGTGTGATCTCAAACTTTGGGACGCGCTTGTCTGAAATGTGGCAAAGTTACGAACTTATCCCCCGTTTAAAATTTCGGACATCACGTCGCTTGGGGATAGGATGGTAATCTCGCATCTCCCAAATATTTGTCGATAACGATTTCGGGCGAGGAGAGGGTTTTTTGCCGCCCACGGTTGGCGCCCACAGTCAATGAACGGGGCTGACAGGTAGAGCGGTTGTGTCATGTCTGAGGGAAATTACACATCTGCCCCTATTTAAAATATTAGCCTGCATCAATTTCGGACGAGGAGAGTTTGTTTTGCCGCCCACCGTGGATGAATGAGGAAATGGAGGGAGAGACGCATGTCTTTCGGACGAGCTTGAATCAAATGTGTTTTGCCACCCACGTTTGGCGCCCACCGTGTCTGAATGGGCTCAAAGGCCGTCGTGTCACGTCTGATTGAAGTTACTAGTCTACCCCTATCGACAGTAGCGTAAATCCGGTTGATAAGGATGTCAAGTGTCAGGGGTAGACAGTAATTTCCATCTCGCAAACACTTGCTTCGAGCAGCCCACAAATGATAGTGGGTGTTTAGCCGCTTCATTCAAAACTTGGGAGAATTAGCATTCACGTTTGCCCTGGGCCCTGGCAACTTCCAAATCCAATTTTTATTCGATTACGAATATCCACATATAATTCTATGTTTTGTTATTTATTTCTTCAAAACCACAACAAAGATTTATTCCACCTTTATATATGATTATGATTTAGAAATGCCGTGATCTTTGAATTCAGTAGGTTGGATACACTTTGAGTCAAACAGTTATTTCATCCAATACAATATGCTCACACGAAAAACAGTTCACCTTATGTCAATCATACAAGTACTCAGGATTACCTCGCCTAAAAAATTCAGATCATTACAACACATGGACAACATAGGGGGTCTTACAACATAATCCATTCAGAGACATGACACAACATGCAAGTACAATAATCTAATGACAATTTCAACTGCTATCTAAAGAAGAACGGGGATTACCCTAGGCTTCAGATAGCAAAAGCAGCAGGACCTCCTCCGTCTTCAAATGCAACATTCTTACTTCCTCCAATTCTTGGGTTGCTTGCATAATGCGTGCAGCTAACTGCATAATTTCCAGCTTCAAGATCGAGATTACCTCATTCATGGCAGCCACACCATCTCTTTCTGCCTCTAGTAGAGCCTCAAGAACTATAATATCTGTGCTCAGACTGCTCTCCGGCGGTGTTGCCTCTGAACTGCTACCATCTGGTAACATGGATGGCGCACTGCTTCCACAAATAGATTCAGGGGTTGTACATTGTGTCCTAGTGTGAAAGGCATCCTGAAAGGTTTCCGCTGGACATAAGTAAGAGATAGTTATCACATGATCCAGGCAGTGAGCTTACATGGTAAATGACATACGAATTATTGCCGAGCATGGCAAGCTATATTTAAATGGTTCGAAGCAGCATCAGCCGAAAAGAAATTAAAATGGTAAGATGAAACTAGGGATGTGAGTGGCAAATAAACGACATCCGCCAGTCCCATCTAGCTAGTTTTTGCTAGCTCCCTGGTTCATTTTCCTCAAAAAAACAAAAACTCTTTTGAACTATCATACCACTAGTGGACTTTAATCGGGATTAAACGGGACCCAGTTGACATCCCTAGTTGAAAGGGAGTGTACCACCGCTATATTTAAGTTGCCAAGGCATCTAAGCAGTTGAAATAATCTGAGAAAGCACTTAACAGTGTGGCCTCATATAAACTACGAAGACAGTCTTGTGATGAAGTTCAGAGGAAAAGTTAAGGACTCAAATGAACTAGGCATGCATTTCTTTACGATAGTACATCAGGCACTGCTGACATATTGGCCAACTCAGGTATAGCGTAACAAGTAACAAACAAGCATTCAAATCAAGCAATACAACAAAGTAGACAACTGAACTATGTGTTATTCTATAGGATTACAGGTTGAGGGCACAAGTCAAGAAAGCAGCCCACACGCATTACATTTCACATGTACTAAAACACACTGGCTTACCATATGTTGCTGTGAAGCTTCACTGTTGTTGCAATGTTCTTTGAAGATATTGTCAGCATCCCGTGGTTGCAAATCTACTTGTTGTAGTTTATTCTGCACCCTCTATTTAGGTAAAATTAATTTTAATCGCATGCACTGGTTCGAATTGATCATCAATGGTTCATCTAAACTAAGGAAAGAAGGGTGTGTGCATACACGACAATATATCTGCTTCCCTCTATTTTTATGCTTCTTTGAGGTGCCAATCCCAAAAGAACAAATATTTTGCTTGATGGGGTTGGCAGCTCCATAATTAATAGAAGCATCAAATTAGTTATGCAACTTGGGAAGATCAAGAACACACAAAAAAGTAATGATCAGAGGCTCGTAGCAGCGATGTAATAGCTAGCATCAGAAAATATAGGGTAAAACGAACAAAAACCAGCGAAACCACATGCTAGTTTGCTGATGTGTAATTAAGCATAGAGAACATGAAGCAGTTTGATGGAACCAACAGGTGGCATCAGAACAACACCATTATCATAAATATAGCATGCAAGAAGTAAAATAGTAGGCAGTGATATCTAGGAAGTACAATAATACTTAGGACAAAACTAAAGCATATTAACTATATGTGCACTGGTATGTAATTTAGCACATGTAACATGTTCACTCCAGAAGTATGGCCCTACAGGTGCAAGCAGAATAACGCGTCTCATGAAAAACTGAATGATGCCCTGAAGAAATTCAAAGGTGCGGTGCTTATGCTAAGAAAGTGAACGTAGGCGCCGGCCATTAGATAATAGTATCTGATTCTCGGCGATGTATGGGTATCGTTAGCTTACTTGATAGCTAAGGATCATCGATGGTGCTCGTGTTGCGGTTGAGTTTGGGCCGGCTGTCGCCGTCGCTGAAGCGGCTCCGGTGCTACGGTTGCGGCGCCTGTCGACATACAAGAAAGCTCATCTGTGGTAAGTGAACAGTTGCACAATAAAGAGAAAAACCGAAGGAGTACATATCAAAATAACCTGATGAGGCTGCGGCATCGGTAAAGCAGGGCCGATGGAGTTGAATATGGCGTCCGTGGAGCGGTTCCGATGCAGTGGATGAAGGCTTCGGCGGGCGCGTTGTATAGTGCTTTCGGTGAAGCCAGCCCCCCTCCCT
>LR738713.1:441786565-441806821 GCA_902687465.1 Secale cereale | reverse complement strand
ACACACACAGAGAAGTCGTTTTCTCCCCCCCAAACACCAACACACGAGCACATTAACACCCTCTCTCTTCTAAAGTCTGGACCCCAATATAGGTATCTATCACTTTGTCTCTTGGGCATGCACACATCTCTTCCCCCACTCTCTAGCTAGGTCACCCGGCATCTCTCCTTCCCAAGCACACGCACTATGTGGAGTGTATCTTTCCCATACACACAAAACGTCGCCCCCAAACGTCTATCTCCCTAGTTATGTGGTTCTCGCACACTCACCTCACACACCACCCCACTACAAAACAAGCACACTTTGTCTCCTTGTGCACCACTCTCCTCTTTCTATCTCTCCCACATGCGGACCCGCCCCAGCTCCTCCCTGTATACATATATGTCGTGACTCTTTCCATAGCTCCCTAATGTATCATCGTTCTCGATCTCGCACATTGTTCTCTACACCATCTATTCTAGATCTCTCATGAAGTCCCTATCACACACACGATGACTCGCTTCCCTTGCGTCTCCGTACGTAGGCCAATTTCAAACAACATCAACATTGTCTCCCTATCTATACACCATTTATGGACACAAACGCCCCCTCTCTTTCTCTCTCTCTCTCTCTCGCTCGCTCGCTCTCACACCCCTCTCCCACATACAATCGATGTCTCTTCCAAATAGTCTGCTCCCCCTACCCGCACCCATGCTATCCCGCTACTACACATGTCACAACATTCCCCCTTCCCTTATACTAGGTTTACATCATTAGTGGTCTCTCTACTCCACATACACACTCTCCCTCTCACACACAAATGCGCGCACAAACACACACAGACACGCACAAACACCCATTAATCTGGATCCTCATCTCTCCCCATGTCCGCATGTGTATCTCGCACACTCACTCTCTAATTATGTATATGTGTCTCCACGTTACACAACACAAAGCCCCATGTACATGTCTCTCTCTATCTTCCACACACATAGACACAAAGAATCTGTTATCATTGCCTCAGTCTCTAGACATATCACACACGCACACTATCTCTCTCTCTCTCGCAAACACGCTTAATAAGGATTTCCCCGTGAATAACTTACCGTCTATTCATCAACAGTCATGGCAGTACGGCGAACACGAGACGTGAAAAAGAATAAATCTACACGTGCTTAGACCACCTAGTATGACTACTAGGACTAGAGCAAGCCAAAAAGCGCGCCGCCGTCACCCCCTCCTTATCAGCGATGGGAAAACCTTTGTTTTACACAGTCGAGAAGTCATTGTGCTAAGGCCTCACGTGCTGAGGCGTTGAATAGAATGTAGATGCTAGTTTACGGAAACAAGTATAGATAATACGTTTGTATCTCCATACTTATATTTCTTCTCTTATAAAAACCGAGTTGGTGATGATGGTACGTGTGCCATCTTGCAATATAGACCGTCCATTCTATATCTAACTGATGGAAATTAAACTAAAAGATACCCGCACCCCTCTCCACATTTGCAGACAAGGCCTTCCCTCGTTCATCCTTATCTCCAACAACCTCATTGTTGAGCAATTAAGAAAGAAGCCTCTAGAACAAACTGGCCTGGTGGCCGCTGTTGGCGTCGTCAATCCCCATGCCTCCGCTTAGTCCGACTACCAATCACCACCATGCCCCACTCCTCTTCACCTTATCTCCTATTTCTCGAGATATCATTAGTTTTTACACATGGGATTACTCCCGCATGGGTCAATCACAGCGAGTGTTTTTATAAAAAAAATGCATCTTGATGTTCCGTGCAATGCACGGATCTTGCTAGTACTCCTACAGAAGACTAAGTTGGTGATGATGGTGTGTCTGCCATCCGTCGTTTGTGACCATTAGATCTACATCTAACGACTGTGAGGTAAGCTGTTGCCTTTTCTCACAGAAATCCCACTTGTCTACCAATTTGCAGAAAAACCCATAATTAGTATCTTAAAACCAACCACATCCCTCCCTGACCTCATCAAAACAGCCCAAGGAATATATTCTAATTGAAACATAATATATATCTAGTGATATATGTATATCAAAATTAGACTGTTTTGTATCAAGTTTGTGAATAAGTATTATTCTAATTATGATTTGTTGCAACGCACATGAACATTGCTAGTATTTCCAACCATGCAATTTTTTTCCCTAGTATTCCATAGTTTCGAGTTTTCCATCAAGATATTAGTCACTCATGGTTGATATTTACTTTCAATCATGTACACATATGCACTATGTAACTAGCCTTGCTTATTGGATTCCAAACCTTAACTTTCACTCCTACTTACAATATGTAGAGTATTGAACAAAATACTACCACTTTCAACCAGCCCTAGGAAGAATCTGTTGTACAAAAAATAGCAAAAACATACCCCAAATTTCTTAATCCATGCCAAAAACTACTACCTACCGATTAGGTTAGTTTAAACCAATTTATGACAGGGTTGGCCCGCACGTCCGTGCTGACGAGGTAGCTTAAACAACCACATTTTGTTTGACCACTGACACGAGGGACCCACATCTGACCTTCTATCATGTTATTCCCCCTCAAATCATTATTTTTCCTAAACTTACTTCAAACAGTACTGATGCGTGTTCGTCGGTGGTGCCGGTGATGAGCGAGTTGGCCGCCGCTCCGCCGGACGGGCCGGACGCCGCGCTGGCCTCCGCACGGGTTGGCAGGCTGGCCCGAGCGTGACTCACGAGCGAGCAAGCCGCCGCGCTGGCCTTCGCTTGAGCCAGATGGCTGGCCTTCGCGGCGCGCGCGAGCAAGCCGCCGCACCGCCGTGCCAATCTAGCTAGCAAACCTTGCAGACAAGCAGCTGGACGGAGCTATCTTGGCTAGCTAGAGGCCGCGAGCACCAGACGAAGCTGGCATCCGGGCTGCCGCAAGATGGGCTCCGCACCACCGGCGGTTTTGACCTCACCTTCTGCCGGTGGCGGTAGCTGCGTCCCATGGCCGAGGATGACTCGGTGGACAGGCCGGGGGTAGGAGGTCACTCGGGGATTTTTGTGCAGACCGACATGTAGGTCCCACAAGTCATAACGCCCGGTTGAATAGAAGGCATTGACTTAATGGGCGACATGGGCCCTGTTTGGATACTCTAAGTCAGAGGTTAGATTCTAACCCTGAACTAACTCTAACCAAAGTGGTGTTTGGATGGCAGGGTTAGATTGACAACAAATGTATCCAAACATGGCCATGGGTTGAAACGTGCCTATAACGACACTTTGTAGAGTAGTCGTTTCTTGGTAGGGCTGGTTGGTAAGAGCATGTACAATGGTTGATAAGGTAGTCTTATCTTAAGTCGGCCACGTATGTAAGTGGTAGTAGTTTCTTGGCATTATTAGTGGTTTCTTGTATTATTAGGGGTTTCTTGTAAGGAACAATGTACTACTAGCGACAAAAGGCGATTCTAGGTTGCATTGTACTCCAACGAGTACTAGTAGTGGTCGCGGGAGTGTATACCTCATTTTGTGGGTTCGATCCCGGTCGAACGCACGGCGGCCTTTTTTTTAAATAGTAACTTAGCTGCGAGCCAATATTTTACACGGGTAGTTTGAGTTTTGAAGTCAAACGGACGTGCGGCACCACAATCTAGGTGCACTAGATAGCTAGCCACCTGAACGGATTTTCCTTCCCAGCATCTCATGGCTCGCGTGCTCGCCCTAGCCGCACCTCACTTGCAGCTTCCTCATCAACTAGTAGCATATTTAAACTAGCGCCTCCCAATTAAGGCCGAGGAGCAGGAAAAGCCTGGCGGGGCATTGGGAACTGTGCAATATGGCTCTGTACGTAAAGTGCTCTACTACTACTATGTAGCTTGTGGCGTTGCACGCATGGACTTCACTCCATTATCAGCTCTACTATAAAAGAAATTCCTCTTGACGTGTTTTTTTTTTGAAACGGAGGCAAAACCTTTGCTTCATCTCATTCATAAAGAAGGAACTACTAACAAAGTTCGACGAGATCCATTACACCTCCACAAATGGAAGCGAAAAGCCTAGTCTCGCTGTATCAAATAACTCAAATGTTCTGCCCCCGCAGTAACCTCGCTGATAAACAGGCTGCTAGTGTGTGCGTGAGAGGAGCGGCTGAGTAGGCCAGCTACGTGAGAGGAGCGGCTGAGTAGAGCACCGAGAGTACCCACTAGGCCACTACGCAGGTGTACTTTCCCTGCATTGATAGTACAGCGATGGTTCTAGAGAACAGTAGTACCCTCCACTTCCAACTGTAGCTCCTTGGCCGTGAGATTCAAGAGTTCAAAATTGGTGCACTATACTAGAAGTACAGTACATAGCACTAGTAGTACCCTTGCACTACTAGTTGAGAAAGTAGTGCTAGTACTGCTACAGTACGAGTACGTACTCCTCCGTCACATAATGTAAGACATTTTTTGACACTAGTTGGCGTGTACAAAAAATAGCAAAAACATACCCAAAATTTCTTAATCCACGCCAAAAACTACTAGCTAGTGCCAAAAATTTCTTACTAGTGCTATTATTTACAGTATAATGCAATCCCATCACGTCCCATAATGCTAGTACTAGTAGTAAATAATAGCCTCGCCCGTTCGCTACAGTTGGAAGGGATGAGGCCCTGCGGTTACTACGCTCTTATCTCCTCCTCGCCAGTTCCCCTCCCCCCGAAGAGAAGGTAGTTCATCGCTGCTCCCATGGATTCGCCAGGCGGTTCTCCTCCTCGTCGGGGCTGGGTGACCTTGGACGACGATCCTCTGGGAGAAATCGCATGCCGCTCCGACGTCCTCACCGTCGCAAGACTCGGTGCTTCCTGCACCAACTTTTTCAAGACAGTGCTTAAAATGGCTTGGGAAAAGGCCATGCTTGTTGGTCTTCCATGCGTCCTCGAGGAGAAGGTTCTTCTATGGGACAATCCTTCGAACAGTCCACCGCTCCCTAGCCATGGTTGCACGTTAACTCCGCTAGAGTTGCCGACATTGAGAGGTAGTCAGATTTTGTCCGATGAGCAGGTCAGTAATGGAGTTTGATCATGTAGTACTTAGTTATTCCATTTCCATCCCGTAATTTCTCCGCTGCCCACCGTCTTATATATAGGTCTGGGTCGGTGCCAACGAAGATTGGCTGGCATACCTCTGGCCGGATACCACCATCATTTTGCACAACATCCACAGCAGTGCGGCCGTTTTGGTAGACCCCTTCTCCACCATTGGGATCGGCCTTCCGGACTGGCCGGGCTTGAATACGTATGATGATGCCTACATGAGATTGAAGAATATAGCAATTGCGGACCCGCCCCGACATAGCGACGCGGCTACGACGATTACTATCTCATCGCCGTGTTCGACATAAGGATTGCCATCAATGCAAGAGGCAGTAACGACAGAGGCTGTCGCATGTTCGCGGCAGCAGATTTGTACCCCTACACGTTTGAAGCCGTCGTGCGCCATCTAGGCCGCATCTTCGCGGTGACAAGCCAGGGGACTTGTTTCATCTGGTTGCCAGCCTATGGTATGGGAGATTACAAACGGAATGCACAAACCATCATTTGCATCCCTAATGGTACTCCATTATTTTGCAGGGACCAGTCATCCCGCGATCAAAATAAGATCGCCGATCCTGGATGTGCATTTGCATCCGCGATTCGGTCTAACATGGAACCTTGTAGCTGACTTTGGAATATTGGGATCAACTATCTTAGTAGTCGTTACCCATGGTACCACTGATGTGCAACATGGTCACACAATCTATCACGATCGGACCGTCACCATCTACCCAGGTATTCCATTTTAACCCTCCCGCCTTCTTTTTCATTGTTGTACTAGTACTCTACTTACGTACTAGTAGGAGTACTTTTTATCTTGGAGGACGTGTATAGCTAGATAGGCCCTTGAAGACTTGAGCCCACTAGTTGCCACCATTTTTATTTTTCCATGTCTTACTATCTCATCCATGTAGCCAAGAGTGGCTATGTATAATAAGCTGGTTATTTTACTTCCTCTATACCGGAGTAGTACTATTTGCTGCACAGTATTACTGACCGCCATATTTGAGCACAACATTATTATGCATGGACCTTGACTATATACGTCACCATGTGTCCAGATCTGAGATGCCGCGTGTACCAGATGAACGACGCCGAGTTCGACCCCCGTGATGCTACGTGGGTGCCGAGGAACACTCTTGGAGAGTACTCGCTTTTCATTGGGAACAGCTACCCCATTGTGAAGCGGATGCCACCTTCTGTGCACGACACGGAATGCCTGCCGTTCATGAAGCATGGTTGTGTCTTCAGTGCACACCGCCGGATGAACGACATGCTGGGACACGCTATCCCCGATTTATGCCACTTCAGCTTGGATGACTCTCCATCGTGTGGAACCGGACTAGAAAGCTGTGACAATGATTCCCGTTGCCCACCGCTATGGATCGTGCCATCCATGAAGAACACCTGGGACAGGAACCTGGAGGAGGACATGTAGCCCATCTATAACATGTAAGTGGAGTATGGTAAATTGTGAACGATAGCGCTGTAAATATATGTAGACTAGTCATGCACAAATTTATCACATGAATTAGAGATGAACTTGTGTGGCATACTGGCATTTGTCCCTTAGAATTTATTACTAGTAAATGTGTTATGTGTACGTGCAACTTGTGTGGTTGTTGCACCGCCTCCAACACGCTCTTTGAGAAAAAAAGGTGGCACATCTTTGGATATACGTGACGTGATGGCATCCTACAGTAGCATCGTTCGCTATAGTGGTAGTACGCTCCTACTAGGACGACAACTCCAATAAAACCTTGCACTTTGCTCTTTGCCTCTTCGGGAGGTTCAACAGTTCGTACTCGTGTGAACCTTGCATTTGGCTCTTCGCCTCTTCGGAAGGTCCAACAATGGTGATACTACAGTACACATTATGCTTTTGGCAATCTGACACTGATTGAACTGATGCACGTCCACCACGAGGGCGAGGGTGAGGGAGAGGGAGAGGGAGAGGGCGCTGTAGTCAAAACCCTCTCCTCGTCCTGCGAACCACCGCGCGCGTGGGCGAGGGAGAGGCGTAGTAAGCAAGCTTCTCATTGTTCAGCGAGTTGACGGGACACATCAAAGCAGTACTAGTACTAGTACATAATGTGTCCTTTCCGGTTAATGTGACTTAATTTGAAACGAGAAAAATACACTGGCGGTCAACGTATGTAACAATACGCTCTTTACAGTCACTATATATAGTTTTGCGGTGGTTATACGATCACCAGCTCATCGTAGAGCACCGTATTGCACCCTACTGACCGGCCACAGAGTCGACGTGGCACTTTGTTGACTGGTTAAATTGTCACCTGGTTTCTGGGTCCCACCTATCAGTTGGCGGAGCAAAGGAATCAGCTAAAAAACAAAGAGTGTAGTACATCTACACTTCCAATGCATTTAGCCTTTAATCTAAATTGATATTGATTGAGTAATGCACCAACTTGTGCTCTAGGTATAGGCTACATGTCTATCCTTAATTACAACATGCAACGACCTTCATTTAATCTTCTTCACTCAATGGTCGCATGCACACATAAGTCTGCTACTTTTGGGCGTTAATTATGGCCTGATCAATGTGTAAATCTCTAAATGTATAGTCTTTCACGGACGTAGGGAGTAGGTTGAGCACTCGAGCGTGAGCGTGTGTGTTGCGTCATGTGTTGTGTGCCGCATGGGTGCGTGAGTGTTGCGTGCGTCCATGTGTACATGTGAGTGTTGCATGTTGCATGCATGGGGCTTACTCCCTCCCATTGACATGTTCATATTTCAAGCTTCCTCTGTTACCTCCATATGGTGATACTCCCTCTGTTCCCTAATACGGAGTAAAATCCTCCCTCTGTTCCCAAATACGGAGTAAAATCCTCCCTCTGTTCCCAAATACGGAGTATTTGTCTTTCTAGAGATTTCAACAAGTGACTACGGACGGAGCAAAATGAGTGAAGTGAGTGTAGAGGCATAGGGATAATGTAGAAAGGAAGTCTTCGTGATCCATTATTCCCCATCTCGTTCAGAGAGAACTATTCAACTAGTCTTCGTAGTGAAGTGACAATACACGCTGCAACAGATGGACACTTAATTAATAAGCTGAACCAGCATGTTGGTGTTACTAAATCAGCCTTACCCAGTACTGCCATCATGTTTGCCAGTAGAGCACGCTTCTGTCCTCCATTTACCGACATATGGGCCCTCTTGTGGTAGACACATATGTCATCGGTGTAACTATTTACACTCCGAAGGATGGTATATCCTGGTAGTAGTAGCAGAATTTAGATCTAATGCACTTTCTTCCCCGTCTTCCACTCTTCTTCCTCTCTCTTCTTCTTCCTCCTCTCTTCCCCATCGTCGGCCGCACACCATTTCCCCCCGCTCTCTGCTCGCCCGCCTGCGCTATCTTCCTTGGTGGCTCGCGCGTACCATATCCCCCCGCTCACTGCTCGGCCACACGAGGAGAAGCTTATTTGCTCTCCCGCCCAAATCCACTTCCCCGCTGGCTCGCAGGCACCGAAAACCCCAATGGCAGAACCGACTGACACGCAGAGCCGCGATTGGAATTCCCTCCCGATGTTCTCTTGGAGCAGATCTGTAATCGTATGGACCTACTCAGCACGTCCGTCTAGCCGCATGCTCGGTGTCTTTGTACCGTCTACTCATCTGCAACCGGTCGGCTCTTTTCAAGACACCCTGCTTGTTGATGCCCGATCCTCGCAGGTGGCCCAGACACCGACTTGACGATCCTACGGAGGTTGCCGTGGTGCCCCCAGACATGCTACCACTACCCGTCCACCTATCCTTCATGCGCGGCCACTACTGGGCGGGCATGAAGGCCAACTGGATCGTCCTCATCCACCAATCCGGTAGTCCGTGGTGACTCGTGGATATCTACACCCAGCGAGAGATCACCCTTCCATCTTTGGATACCGCCGCCATCGAGCCTCGCG
This sequence comes from Secale cereale, assembly GCA_902687465.1. Taxonomy (NCBI): domain Eukaryota; kingdom Viridiplantae; phylum Streptophyta; class Magnoliopsida; order Poales; family Poaceae; genus Secale; species Secale cereale. Next base: position 441,797,870 of record LR738713.1, on the reverse strand, counting down.
GCCCGCCGGAACTCCTGCCTACTACGCACGAGACGCGTCGAGCTTTTGGCTTGACCTCTGTTTGCTGAAGGTTGTAATCTGTGAAGTGCCCACACCATCAGAAGACTACATGGATTACAAGCTCATTGTCGTGTTCAACATGGGATTAGTCTATATGGAATCCGTTCGCCATACATGGTTATGGCTCATCGTCGATCCTCTTTACCTAACACTTATGTCTGATGCTATAGTGCACGATGGCATCGTTTATGCGGTCTACGCACAGATTGGCTGCGTATACTGGTGGAATCTATCGTCGTGTAATTGTTCTATCTCATCTAATCTTTACCTTAAGAATACGACTGCCTGTTCATTCTTACAAATTTAGAATATATAGTATGTCTATAACCACATCATTGCTATATGTTCCCCTCATTTCCTAGATATTTATGACCACACATGTTATTGTTAAACTTGATATGAGAACAATTGGTATCTAATGATTGTTAGAATAGATATTATGAGTATAACCTCATGATTGCTATATGTTACTCTCATTTCCAGGATTTTTATAACAATGCATGTTATTGCTTAGAGTTGATATGATAACGGCAGTAAGTGCTATGGTAGAATATGAGTAGGCCCTGTCATATATGTTTTCCTCTCATTGTTAAATGATGTTTGAACCATGATATATTTCTAGAATATGAAAGCCATTGGCTTATTTTTTTTTAACTTGGGGTATGATTATGACCACGACATTGCAATTCTCTGTCTATGATATGTGTCATGTCACTGTTATAATAATCTTAATTCCACACATACTCTAAACACGATTGTTTATTTTTGTCCTTTTGGTCTCCAATTTGAATTGTTGCAGCAGACGCAAATGCGTTGGCCTTCATGATTCCACGACCTGGAATCATACTAGCCGATGGGTGGTGGTTTATCGCTCGTTCAGCTGACGGTGGTCATTTGATGCTCATTTGCACATACCAAATTGACCAAACCATTTCATCAAACCGCATGCAGTACAATGCCTGGGGCGTTCTTGACATTGATGGCTATGGTTGCTTCGTGTTCGAGAAAGATCCCAGCTCCGTTGGGCCAGGCGTATTCAACTAGAGGCGGGTTTACAACCTCGGCAACCACTCCATGTTCCTCGGGCTCAATTATCCGATCATCCAACTAATCATCGATCATATCACCGGCGATGATTACCGTTCTATGCAACTTCCATTCGCCAGGGGGGACTGAGTTTACACATCATACCATGGGTTTCATGAATCACCATATCTAGAGATTCGTCGACACAGCTTGTTGCCAGATAATCTTCAGTGTGTGAAAGGCATCAAGCTTCCATGCGATGGATGGATTTTGCAAACCCGACATGCGGCGATGTGGTTCATGCCAACAACAAATATGCACAATTTGATTCGTACTGATATGTAGACTGAGCCATGTATTCTGCTATTGTAGCACGACCCTCTTTTGTTGGATATTCTGTACTATTGTTAGTTTGAAGCACTCCTCTGGTTTGAAGGATAGATACCTTTCTGGGATCAAGTGCATCCTAACTCACCTGCGCAGGATGTACTGATAACACCCTTAAGTCTCTTATTCTGCTAACAAAAAAGTTTATTCTGCTAACACCCTAACCAAACTGCCCCCGGACCGAACCGCCTGACAAAAACAACTCCACTCCACCTCCTCCCACCCACGACCACCACCTTCCACCTCCTCCCACCCATGACCACCACCTACCTCCTGCATCCCCCAACCTCCCCCGACCCGCATCTCCCCAGGTCCCCGCACAAACACATGCCTTCCACCCGCACAATCCACGGGTCCACCTGGACTTCCTACGCCGTCGGCAGCAGTTCTGCCCGGCGATCCCCTCCACCTTCCTCCCACACGGGGCACTGTCGCCTTGACCAGGCCAAAGCAGCCACGCTCCTTCGTCACTGGATCCCGCTGCCTGCCACCTGCAGATCTGGCGATCCCCGACGTCACGACCCACCCACCACCGCCCCCCTCCCATGCGTATCCACCATCCGCGCGATGAGCCCGGACACCATGCATAGTCGTGTCGTGATCAACTGCTCAACCGCGATGCAACGGTCGCCACCGTGCCACACGCACAGTCGCGCTCACCCAGGCGCCGCTGCAAGCCTGTCGACGGACCACCTCGCCCGGATCCGGCGCGCCCTGCCCGGATCCAACTCCCAGCCACCTGCCGCCACCAGTGTGCTCTCCCCCTCCACCACTCCCCTCTGCTAGCAGCACCTCCTATACACATGCGATAATGGAACTGCTACTGAGTGAGCGAGGGAGAGGGAGGAACTCCACCTTGACGTCTGTGCCCCTGCCCTCTCCCGGCCTTGTCGACCATCCCCTCGCCTCGATCTGCATCGATGACGACAAACCGGCAGTAGGGCGCGGGCAGTTCGACGACCATGGCAGTGCAGCTCGGAGGTGCGCGTGATGCGGTTTAGTGCTCACACGCTTGCAGCCTTGGGCGTTACTTTTGTGTGCGGATGCAAATTCCTCATCGCGGCTTACAGATGCAGTTCGGGCGAGCGTGCGCGTGCACCATGGTGTATAGTTTTGTGGGGCGCCACGGCGCAGCTCGACGACCGTGGCAGTGCAGCTCCTAACCCACGCCATTGACGGCTCATCTCTGTTTGCCTCTCCTTCTCCTGCTTTTCATCATCTCTGCGAGCACCTCCCTCCTTGTATCAAGCTATATGCTCCGATGGCTGCAAGTTTTTTCTTCGTGCACATACAGTTCGGTTGCCTATGATTTTTTATACTGATTGGTTTCAGGCTTGATTTTCTGACCGGATTAAACATGTTTATCTTAACCTCATTTGTGACTAGTTTTTTGCAGTTCGGTTCAAGCGCCACATCCACCTGACCCTATCTCCTTTTCTGTGTGCAGTTTGATGGCCCGTCAAGTGCAGTGTGGTGGTGTGTCAGGTGCAGTGCGGTGGCGCCGGTTGGCAAAACGACGATGGTTGGTGTCTTGTGATTCGTCGGTTGATGAAAAAGACAAAGAAAGGTCATACACACTTCATCATGGAGTTCAGTGTGCAGTTTCGTGTGAGATTGCGAAGCGGTTTAGTGTAAAATTGCTAAGCGCCCCGACGTGCAGCTCACCCCCACCCCGGCGTTGATACGTCCAAAACGTATCTATAATTTCTGCTTGCTCCATGCCTCTTTTGGGTGATATTGCTATGATATTTATACACTTCCATACACTTTTGATCATATTTGGACTAACCTATTAACTCGGTGCACCCCAGTGCCAGTTTCTGTTTTCTGCTGTTTTTGTATTTCAGGTTTTCACGTTACGAGAACTGCCTGAAAAATTCCAGAAAAATTATATAAAAAATCAGCGTTCCAGAAGCTTCCCAGCTGCCAAAGGACAGCCGGAGGGGGGCCACCAGGGCCCCAGGCGCCCTGGTGGCGCGGGCCCGTGGCCGGGGGGGCGCCTGGGCCCCCCGAGCCTCCGCTGATGCCCCCCTTTGGCATATATTTATATCGCGTCCCGAAACCCTCGAGACGGGAACCCTTTTTCGCGATCTCATCTCTGTTCCGCCGCCGCCACCGCTTCCAAGATCGGGAGCACCAGGAGAACTCTTCCCGGCACCCTGCCGGAGGGGAGGATCACCACCGGGAGCTTCTCCACCACCATGGACGCCTCCCGGATGAGTTGTGAGTAGTCTCCCTTGGACCATGGGTCCATGACCAGTAGCTATGTGATGTTCTCCTCCCGTTCTTGTGCTTCACTAATTAGTCCTCGTGAGCTGCCCTACATGATCGAGGCACATATGTAATCCTTATGCTGTTGCTATGATGAGTTTGCTGGGATCCGATGGATTGTGAGATTATGTTCAGATTGTGTTTGAGTAATATATTTGATCTACCTCTTTTATATTAATGTTCGTAAGTAATTCTTGCATGTTCCCCGTTGTTATTTATTGCTTTGGCCAAGTAGTAGGTAGTGACTCCAAGAGGGAACGTTATGCTTGATTGTGGGTTCATGCCCCTCGATGACTAGCTTGAGTGATAGAAACATGAGTCTAGGGGATGTGATGTTGCCACAAGGGGGAAAACAACGGTGCTTGTGCCCGCGGGTGCAAGGATTGTTTACTTTACGCAAAGTTCTTTTAATGCAGTTGTCTGTTGCTTTGAGTTTCCACTATGGGTGGGACTCGCAACTTAATACCAGCGAGATGTTCTGGATAGATATCTCAAGGTGGATGATTAGTAGTAGATATTGATGGATTTCGGTCTACTTACCTTGGCGTACCGCCCATGCTTTGAACCTCTACCTTTCTTGCAATATAATTAGCATTGGTTTGCGCACATAATTCTGTCAATTGCCCAGCTGTAATTCGTTTACCTCACATAGCTGTTTTATCGTCTTTTGGGAGAGAGACATCACTAGTGAACATCATGGGACCCCGGTCCATATTACCATCATCGATCACATCCACTATTTACTTTACGCTTTTACTTACTATTGCAGCATTACCTATCACTATTATCACTTGCGTTTGATCCTTTGTAAACTACAAGGCCGGAGAGATTGACAACCTCTCTGTACTCGTTGGGAGCAAAGTTATTTGTATCTGTGTGCAGGTCCATGTTGATTGCTAATATATCTGGCGCCGTTAGCAGTTGACACCTTCTTGTTGAAACTGGGAGTCTCAGGGAAATCGATCCTTGGTATTGCCAAGGGAAAACTTCCGCTACACTGCATCTCAAACCTTCCACTTGGGGTAACCAACGAGGGGCGAGAAGCCATCAAGCAAAGTTTTCTGGCGCCGTTGCCGGGGACTCCACTCTTCAGGATAGGGGAGTTGCACGCTATCTTTTACCTTTGCTTTTAGTCTTGTTAGTTTACCTTTCAGTTTTTGCTTTAGTATCTTTTATCAAAAATCACAAAAATAGTTATTTCATTCTTTAGTTGTTATTATGTCGGGTCCTTTTGTCTTTGGCGAGGCAGAAGTTCTCACCTTTAAACAAAGAGGTGGGGAAAGTCTAAAAGATGCTTGGTATAGAATTAATGATTCTCAAAAAAGAGCCACCAAGAAGCAATCTACTACTATCCTGCTTAGAAATTTTTATGTTGGAATTACTTCTTGGAATAGGTTTATTCTAGATACTGCTATCAATGGAAATTTCCTAGAGGACCCAGTTTGGGAGTCTCTTAGTATTATTGGAAACCTTGTTGGGAATCCCCCTGTTGTTAGCATTCAAGAGGACATCGCCCTAGCTCACATTATGAAAAAACTTGAAAAGATAGAGCTAGAGATGCCAAACACTAATAAGATAAATGAGTTGGATCGTAATATCCAAGGGAATTTGAATAGGCTTGATAGCTCCATGCATAAAATTTTCAAAACTTTGGAGACCATCAAATCCCATGACTTGGACTCTTCTAGGTTAGATAAGATCGAGGAAATCTTTGATACTCTAGGAACTACTTTCTCCTCAATCAAAACCAAAAAGGTAGAAACTCCGGCAAAGAGGGAGCCTAAGTTCGTTCATGTTCCAAAGGCTCCCCGCTCTAAAAGTAATCCATCTAATGCCAAAGGGGTTGAAACTGTAAAAACTTTGGAAGAAACACCTCTCTTTGATGAATTTATAAATGAATTTTCCCTTGACTTTTATCCTTTTGGTCTTCTTCCTAGAAGTATCTCTATGAGGCCTTTATTTGAAAGTCCTCTTAAGACTAGTTGTATTATTGAAGAGCTTTTTGATGATCCTGATGATGGTTCAATTGATACAACTTGATCTCTTTGCATTATGCCTAGCTTAAAGGCATAAAAGAAAGCGCTTTTGGGAGGCAGCCCACATGAATAAAATTTTATTTTGCTTTTGTTGTGTCTTGATGTTGTTTACTACAGTACCATCATCATTGTATCTTTGCTTTTCAATTTTGTGCCAAGTGTAGCCTCTGATTGCAAGAAAGTTCAAAAGTTGTGACGTGCTGTCCAGGAAACAGATTCTGTCCTTGGATAGAAAAATTCGTATAAAATCACCAGATCATCTTTTTGGTCTGAATTGTTTCGACAGCGTGCTCTATACAATTGTCTTTCGAGCGTCTGTTTTGAGTTTTTTGATTAGAGTTGCAGAAGTGCCCCGAAAAAATCATTTACTACTTGTTGTTCTGTTTTTCACAGATTCTGTCCTGTTTTGCCTTTCCTTCATTTTGCAAACCTAGAGCTTGCTTTTTCTTTGCAAAAAAACTTTTGGCAATCTTGAAAAACAGTAGACCTTCAAGAATATCCTTATTTCCAGCAAGGAACAATTATTTTATTATGGGTACTAACCTCGCGAATCAGATTATGATGAGTTATGTATGAAGGGAGTTTTCAAGTGTGCGAGGGAAGATGACAAAAAGATTCAGGAGTGTCAAACGCTCAAGCTTGGGGATGCCCCCATGCACCCCCAAGAAATATTCAAGGAGACTCAAGCGTCTAAGCTTGGGGATGCCCCCGTGCATCACCTTCTCCATCAACATTATCAGTTCGTCTTTCGTTCCACTATATTTTTATCACTTCATGTGTTATGTGCTATGCTTGGAGCGTCTTGCTTTTAGTTTTCATTTTTAGTTTTCTTTAGCTTTTCATAACGAGTCGGGACTCAGCATTTCTTTATGTGGGAGAGAAACACGCTCCACTTCTACCTAGAACATAACATAGAATTTTCATGTCTATCTTTGTTGTGTGTGTTCTTTGTCTTTCAATAGCTACTATCATGCTTAGCTTTTAGTTTTCATGCTTATCTTTTTAAAGAGCTTTTGTTTAGTTGGTTGCTTGAACTCTCTTTACTTATCATGATTATCTTGCTAAGAGAGTTTGCTTCCGTGGCACCGGTTGATATGTCTATGATAAAGATGCTACGTGCATAATGGCGCTTAGTAGTTCATGTTTTCTTATGGTTAGTCTCAAATAGCTGGAGGGTTTCCAATGTGTTATTGAAGTACCAACATGATTTGTTTGCCTATGATGTGGTATGGTTTAGTAATATCTTCCTTCAAGAATTTATTTTGATTGACTTGGCGTCTGCTCACGCATATTTAAGACTGTAAAGAAAGTCTGTCAAGCCTTGATGATCTTTTGTTTCTGAGTAGCGATATAACTACCATGCCTGATTCAATGTTGCTTTGTCGCTCTGCATGATTATGACCGTCATTGCTCTCTTAGTTGGTCGCTCCCAGTCTTTTGCTAACCTTCGCCTGTACTAAGCGGACTGACTGCTTGTGCATCCAAAATCCTTTAAACCAGTTATGCCATATGAGTCCACCATACCTTCCTATACATGGTATTTACCTGCCATTCCTAACGGAGACTTTCATGTACCATCTCGAAATTATTCAAAGAAAAAGAAAAAATGCATTCCTATTTTGTGCCTCTGTTTTAAGTCCATGAGGAAGTAGTAGCTAATTCATGATCTTTTTAAGTTGGACAAGCTTCACCCCGAGATTGCATGTATAATGTGCAAACCCATAACACGAGAAGGAACTGGCATTGAGTGCGCCCGGCTCAAAATTAATATAACAAACAAACCCTCCTTCATGCTTTGTTCATGAGAAATCAGAAAACTTTGGCAGTGATAAACAAAGGAGATTAAGAGGATGTGATCGTCCTCATTCGGGAGCCGTTCCTCGAAACTTGTCCATCTCAAAGAGTAATTGAGTTATCTGCTAGCATTCGTTGACGAAACATGCATGATCTAAGAAAAATAAAAATTACCTCTGTTTTTAAAACCAAGAGCTCTGGTACATGCTTTGTCTTTGTTTCCGATTACGGGTTTTCAACCTTGCCAACAAAAGCCACGGTTCGAGAGTCTCCACCTTCTTTTAAAGCACCAACTACTAAGAGCATGATTGTCATTCCGAGTGTAATGTGCATTGTCCCAAAGTAGCATTGTCTTTTGCATGATTATGATATCGTTTATTTTGAAATCATTGTATCTAGTCATCACTTAAACCTTGGAGGTGCCCCTGCATTTATGTTTTGCTTCACTAATGGGGGCAAGCGAGATATCACTTTATCATATTTGCACACCATGCTCATTACAAATCTATTTGATGTTTCAATACCATGTTGTAAAACTTTCAGTTCTTTGTGATTTTCTCATGAGGCAACTTAATTACTACAGATTCATTGTCTCAGTAAGCTTTTGTCATATGACTATGAAAAATCCTTATATGGTTAATAGCATGTCACCACAGAAATTATTCTTGTTATCATTTACCTACTCGAGGACGAGCAGGAATTAAACTTGGGGATGTTGATACGTCCAAAACGTATCTATAATTTCTGCTTGCTCCATGCCTCTTTTGGGTGATATTGCTATGATATTTATACACTTCCATACACTTTTGATCATATTTGGACTAACCTATTAACTCAGTGCACCCCAGTGCCAGTTTCTGTTTTCTTTTGTTTTTGTATTTCAGGTTTTCACGTTATGAGAACTGCCCGAAAAATTCCAGAAAAATTATATAAAAAATCAGCATTCCAGAAGCTTCCCAGCTGCCAAAGGACAGCCGTAGGGGGGCCACCAGGGCCCCAGGCGCCCTGGTGGCGCGGGCCCCCCCTGGCCACGCCGGGGGGCGCCTGGGCCCCCCGAGCCTCCGTTGATGCCCCCCTTTGGCATATATTTATATCGCGTCCCGAAACCCTCCAGACGGGAACCCTTTTTCGCGATCTCATCTCTGTTCCGCCGCCGCCGCCGCTTCCAAGATCGGGAGCACCAGGAGAACTCTTCCCGGCACCCTGCCGGAGGGGAGGATCACCACCGGGAGCTTCTCCACCACCATGGACGCCTCCCGGATGAGTTGTGAGTAGTCTCCCTTGGACCATGGGTCCATGACCAGTAGCTATGTGATGTTCTCCTCCCGTTCTTGTGCTTCACTAATTAGTCCTCGTGAGCTGCCCTACATGATCGAGGCACATATGTAATCCTTATGCTGTTGCTATGATGAGTTTGCTGGGATCCGATGGATTGTGAGATTATGTTCAGATTGTGTTTGAGCAATATATTTGATCTACCTCTTTTATATTTATGTTCGTAAGTAATTCTTGCATGTTCCCCGTTGTTATTCATTGCTTTGGCCAAGTAGTAGGTAGTGACTCCAAGAGGGAACGTTATGCTTGATTGTGGGTTCATGCCCCTCGATGACTAGCTTGAGTGACAGAAACATGAGTCTAGGGGATGTGCTGTTGCCACAAGGGGGAAAACAACGGTGCTTGTGCCCGCGGGTGCAAGGATTGTTTACTTTACGCAAAGTTCTTTTAATGCAGTTGTCTGTTGCTTTGAGTTTACACTATGGGTGGGACTCGCAACTTAATACCAGCGAGATGTTCTGGATAGATATCTCAAGGTGGATGATTAGTAGTAGATATTTATGGATTTCGGTCTACTTACCTTGGCGTACCGCCCATGCTTTGAACCTCTACCTTTATTGCAATATAATTAGCATTGGTTTGCGCACATAATTCTGTCAATTGCCCAGCTGTAATTCGTTTACCTCACATAGATGTTTTACCGTCTTTTGGGAGAGAGACATCACTAGTGAACATCATGGGACCCCGGTCCATATTACCATCATCGATCACATCCACTATTTACTTTACGCTTTTACTTACTATTGCAGCATTACCTATCACTATTATCACTTGCGTTTGATCCTTTGTAAACTACAAGGCCGGAAGATTGACAACCTCTCTGTACTCGTTGGGAGCAAAGTTATTTGTACCTGTGTGCAGGTCCACGTTGATTGCTAATATATCTGGCGCCGTTAGCAGTTGACACCTTCTTGTTGAAACTGGGAGTCTCAGGGAAATCGATCCTTGGTATTGCCAAGGGAAAACTTCTGCTACACTGCATCTCAAACCTTCCACTTGGGGTAACCAACGAGGGGCGAGAAACCATCATGCGTGTACCAACTCCTCTATTCAATGTGCACTTCTCTAGGGATACATTTTCCTTTTGGAGCTATTTTTATTTCAGATTTTGCCAATGCAGTGCGTGCGATTTGTGTAGCAGCTCATTACCATTCTATATGAAGTGCAATTTGTTTGTGTGTCTCAAAAATCAGTCGACTATCATCAACACCCGTAGTGCGTTTGGTCATCGATGTGGTTCACTTTTGAGAGTGATATTGTTCACTCGCACACAAACATGGAAGTGTGAAAAAAATAATGAAACAAAAAAGAGTAATGTGGTTCACTTCGATATATGTTGCGGTTCACTTGACCTTGTCTTTGCGGTCCACTCTTGTTCGTTAAAAAATTAAAAAAAAGAGAATAAAAACTCGTTCGAGAAAGTTTATGTCCGATAAAATAATTCATTAAGTTCACTTGGACGTTTGATGCAGTGCGGTTTTCAGTCTAAAGCAGTGCGGTTTTCTGTCTGATGCAGTACATACGACGATTTTGGTGTCGCAAAAAAACAGAGTGTTCGCATTTCGTTAAAATCAAAATTACTCTTAAACGGTAAGGAATCGGAGAGAGTGTTCTACACGAAAAAGTTGCGCCTCATCGATATCTTTCTGACGGCGTATAATTTGAATCATTTCGATCAGTGGTTTGTAAAAATTTCGCGAAAAATGGATGCTGCCACTCATCATTAGTCGCATCATTTTCAAAATTAACTTAAAAACATAAGGAATCTCAAAAACATTTGAACATATGAAAGTTGTGGCTCGTCCGTAGCTTTCCAAGGGCGTATCACACGCCTTGTTTTGACAAACGATTCAAAAACTGGAGCAAAAACAGTATGGAAAGTGAATTTTTTTTCAAAAAACAGAATTCCATGATTTACTAAATTGTAAACTGCTCTTAAACTGTAACGAATTAGAGAAAAATATAGATATTAAAAAGATGCGTCTCGGCGATATCTTTCCAACGCTATATCATTTGATTCATTCCGGCGAGCGGTTTAGAAAAAAACGCGAAAAAACGCTCACTGTCATTCGTTGTGAGCCGCACAATTTTTGAAACTGCTCTTAAACTATGATGAATCTCGAAAAGTGTTCAACATGGCGAAGTTGCGCCTAATCCATAGCTTCTGAACGGTATATTACACGTGTCGTTCCGATAAGCGGTTAAAAAACTAGAGCGAAACCAGTACCGAAAAAACAACGCGTGCAGTTTTTCGGCACGAAGTTCACTCGCGTGAGTACTATAGCACACTTGGTTCAAACAATGACGTGCACTTGCGTTGAGCATGCAGTGCGAAAGTGTTAGCAGAATAGTTATTCTGCTAATATTAGCAGAATAGGCGGGCTATATATATGTGT
>LR738713.1:441760376-441775894 GCA_902687465.1 Secale cereale | reverse complement strand
ATCCAACCCCCCCCCCCCAGCAACGCTCACTGTTCATCGAGAGGCAGCATCGATCGGCTTCAGTTAGCAGCAGTAGCGAAGGAATCGCTCGATCGGGTTCTGTCGTGGAAATAGCACGGCAGATGTCCGGTTTAGCGGACTTGAAGATGGAACCATCGCACAGGTTAGCTTGAAGGGGTTCATAGCACACAAAGGACACAGAGGGTTTATACTAGTTCGGCCCCTTCGATGAAGGTAAAAGCCTACGTCTAGTTGGTTTGGTATTGCTTGGGCGTCGGATTACAGGGAGCGGATTCGCTTGCCTGTGCCTCGACGGGTTGATTGTTGCTTGTCCCTGAACCGTCGCCGGGTCGCCCCTTTATATAGAGGGTACGCCTGGTCCAGTTTACAGAGTCCCGAGGCCGGCTCATACTTGTGTCCGCCTCGGTCTCTGTCTTTCCTTCCTTATCTCTCAAGTTACATCGCTTGGCGGTTTACAGACCTTAATTCTACACATGGGCCCTAAGATCTCATGGGTCGTAGCCTTTACTAAATATTACAATCAGGTATAACATAACAAAGCCGGTTTACACTAGCCGGTTTATACCTGTTAGTCATATCCCTGACATTAGGCCCCAGAATGATTTGAACTTTTTCATATCAATCTTGTCTTGTATAAATTTCTTCTGTCTTCACATTCTTGTAAACCGGCTCTGACGTCATCTTCGAGATTCACTAGATCTGACCGTGACATCATCTCCGCATTTAACGCCGCGAGCTGTACTGTAGCTTTGTTTTTAAGGGTTATCCCGAAAATCGAGGCGTCAGAGGATCTTTATCCGATCCTTTACTTCCTCGAATCCCGCACCTGTTGCTTCAGATCTGACTTTCCTTATAAATACCGTTGTCCCCATTCATTATCTTCTTCCTGCTCTTTCTTCCTCCGTCGCCCGACTCCATCGTCGCCCGAGCTCGAACCGCCGCCGTCAACCGCTGAATCCAAGTCCTCGTCGGCCGCTGCATCACCCTGAGTTTGACCAGAGAACCTCCGCCTCTGATCCTTGCTATTCCAGGTACGTCCTTTTTCTTCATTACAGATCTGTAACTTCTAGGGTTCCTTCTCACGCCCCCGCCATTAGAGTCTCAATGGAAGCTTTACCTTGTTCGACTTTAAGCCGATAGTTTTCAGTAACCTTTACCTTTTAGATCTTGCCCTTTAAACTGTACTTTTACCCCGCTGTAAATGCTTCAGATCTTCGTCGTTCTTGTTTAACCTGTAGATTTACCCGCTCTGTATAAGGCCCTTGTAGTTCTTACTGTATACTCTTACATTTGTTTCTCTTTTTCTGGTATGCTCAGATCTATTCCACCTTAGCTGTCTTTAAAAACCTGTTTTTCTCCTCGGTAGATCTGTTAAGTATGTTCCGGTTTAAACTGTTATGCCCTGTTCTTGCGAAACTTTATAATTTAAACGCGACGGTTTAGCCGTTCCCCTTTTACTGCCGTGAACCGGAAATGGTGTAGCTTGCTGTAATTGCCGGTTTAACCATGCCATCAGTCCTCAGTTCAAACCGTTGCGTAACTTTCATAGATAGTTTCCGGTTTATACTGCTGTACCTTCATAATCCGTTTTCTGCACTTTATCTTTTCCAGTACTTGTCCTTTCGTTGCAATGGCCAAGCAGTATGTCTCTTGCGATTGGGTCCCTTCTATCATTACTGAGGAAGATTTGGTCAAGATTTCTGAAATTGGTACGTTAGGCCCTCAGTCTGTTTTGAAATGGCGGGCACCGGGGAATGAATGCCCTCCTACTCCCAGGTCCGGGGAGGTCATTGTGTTCTTTGATCACATATCTCGAGGCTTCTCTCCCCCCGGTTCAAAGTTTTTCCGAGATGTTCTTGCTACCTTCCAACTCCACCCTCAGGACATTGGACCCAACTCTGTTTCAAACATCTGTGACTTCCAAGTGTTTTCGGAGGTATATCTGCAAGAAGAACCGTCCGTCGATCTGTTTCGGGACTTCTTTCACTTAAACCGGCGCACAGAGTTCACCAGTGGACCACATCAGGAGCTTGGTGGCGTTAGTATTCAGAAGAGGAGAGACGTTGTTTTTCCTCACGCCGCTTTACACACGCATCCAAAGGAGTGGAACAAGTCATGGTTTTATTGTATTGACACTTCTCCTGAAGGGGAGAACCCTCTGTCGGGTTATCGTGAAACCCGTATTCCGGAAGATCATCCTTTACCACAACGGCTCGGCTCTGTTGAACGGACCCGATTTTCATCACAGCTCTCCAAGTTAAGAGCCTTCATAGCTAATGGCTTGATTGGAACTGATTTTCTACGCTGTTGGTTGTCTTGGAGCATCCTTCCCTTGAGCCGGCGATCACAGCTGATGTGCAAATATTCTGGCAAACCGGATGATCCCCAAAGGTTTACCAAGGAAAAACTCTCTGAATCGGAGGTTATAGAATCAGCCAAGAAAATTCTCAATGTTTCCTTGGCTGACTGCAGCAAGGTCGGGTTAGCTCCTTATTATAAGAAGAACAAGCTGCCTGCAGTAAGTTTTACCTTGCCCTGTATTCGTAATCCGTTTCTTTAAACCGTCTTTCAATTACCTTTCTTGCTTTTGACTAGGCTGATGACCCTTTCTGGAAGAGAAAACCTCAGGAGAAAACCGGCAAACAAGCTCGCCGGAAAACCTTTGCCAATAAGAAAAGGAAAGCAGCTGTTGACGCCAGTTCTCCCACCGAAGATGATGATCCGGATTCCGAGGTATGATTTAATCCGGTTCAGATTTTGCTTTTTTGAACTTGTAATTATATCTAACGATAACTTTTCCACAGGAGTTGCCTGAAGGTGATAATCCGGCCGAAGTTGAGGTAACCATTTTTCTTCTGATTCAGAACCTCTTCCACAAAAAAGTCGTCGGACCGTCCGGAAATACCAATTTTCTCACCCTTATGCTCAGTTGGACCCTAACTTTATTTTGAAGAAGCAACAGCACGAAGCTCTTCGCCGGACCACTCGCCATAGCGGCCTGGCGGTGGAATCATCCGGGATTTCTTTGACTCCGGCTCGAAAGCGCCGTGCTGAGGTGATACTTTCTCCGACTCTCCTTCATCCCAAGGCCGGGCTTATCCGAAAACCTCTTAAACCGTCTGACCCTGATTATCAGGAAACTCCATTGTCTTCTTCTGGTGAATCGACTGCCACACAGCTTCCTCCATTGAAAACTGTCCCAGGGTAACTTTTTAACCCTTCCGGTTTATGATTCCTTTTTGTTTTATAATGTTAATACTCATTTTGCGCTCTTTCCAGCAAACCAAAACCCAGCAAGAAGCCCAAGGCAAACAAGCCTCCTGCTGAGACCACTGCAGATGATCCGGCTAATGATCCGGCAACAACTGTTCCTTCAGAGGGCGATCCCATAGCTCCTCTTGAAGACCCTGCGCCTACAGATCATATCTCTGCTCCTGAGAATCCTACTGCTGAAGATGCCCATAATCCGCCAAGTCCGGCCCGGGTCAATTCTCCTCAGATTAATCCGGCGTCTCCCAATCTGGCCCAAACTGCCACTCTCCCAAATGTACCTGCTTCTCCGGATGTTGTGGTAACTGGGACTGCCTTTGTTGCTCCAGCTGAGCCCACCGTTTTAGCCAAGCATACGGCTAAAACAGAGAAGTTATATAAAGAAAAAGGCAAATGGAGTACTGAAGTATCCAATCTTGCTGATATGAGTGCCCAAGACATTTATTCTGGGTATCTAAACCGGCTCCACAGCAGCCGAGACTATGAAGCAAGCCTGGTTAACTTAATGAGGGAGAAATATGAGGTAAACCTCTTCTTCTGACTTTGTACCTTTGATGCGTTTCTATCCCATAACAGCCCCCAAGTTCCGGTTTAGCTGCGTGCTGAAGGTGAACCGGAACTTGTAGTTTGAACAATTGATCTTTACATTAGCCCCCAAGTATCAAGTAGATAACTTGTTTATGTGCTTGAGACTTGTAACTTTGAATTGTTTTTGTTTACTGCTTCAACTGCCATTAGCCCCCAAGTGTCAAGTAGACAACTTGTTTGTGTGCTTGAGACTTGTCTCATTTTTACCTCTTGTCTTTTAACTGTGCTTGCAGGCTGAGTTGAACCGGAATGCTATTGAAATCAATGAACTTCGTAGCCGTCTTACTGAAACAGAATCTGCTACTTCAAAAGCTAAAAAAGATCTTCAGGTGAGTTTAAAGACTGCTGAAGATCTGAAGAAATATTTTGAAGAAGAACGGACCACTTTTGAGGTTCAAAATAAAGATCTGAAGAAAAGGGTTCAGGACGCTAAAGGGGCGCTTAACCCGGTTATAGAGGAATTGACCGGTTTAAAGTAGCAGGTTGAAATGATGACCACTGCAATCTTTGGTAAGTATAATCTGAACTCCCGGTTTATCCCTGTAATGTTCTAACTGTGCCGGCTTAACCGTTATATCTGTGTGCAGGTCGCCGTGTATCCCATCTTGGGGATGACTTACGGAAGAAGCTTAAAGCATGTTACACATTGGTCGAGCAGCTGTATTCCGGTGCTCAGAGGATCATCAGTGCCACTTCCTTTGGTAAACCGGCCCCTTCGACGATCCAAGATACGTTGAACAAGTTGTCTGTTTTGCCGGCTCGTCTGGAATAAGTTAAAAAATCCGCTGCCCGAGGTGGCGCTCTTCTGGCCCTTACCAGGGCTAAGGCTTGGGTCCCAGATCTTGATCCGGAGGAAGCTATGACCGGTTTTCCTGATACAAAGGATGACGGCTCGACTTTTACTGCAAAGGATCTTTATGCCTTGACAAAGGAGATGCGCCCCCTCGCCAGCAAGCTTGCAGTTGAGTCCGATTTATCCAGGTATCATCCTGGATATGACTTGCAAAACGAACGGGTGGAGCGGCCGGTTTATGATACCGTGAATTTAATCCCGCCGGTTCGTCCTCATACCTTCGCTCCAGATATCGAACCTTTTGAACTGATCAACGAAGAGATGTATTTCCGGGCCTTGACGAAGATTGACTGGCGTGTGCCGGATTTCCAACCGCTTCAAGAATATGAAGAAGTTCTGGATCGAGGTGATGGCCAGCCGTCTCAACAAGGAGGAGCATAACTTTAAAACTTTATTGCTGTAATCGCAGTCTGTGTTTCGCCAAACAATATTTCCAATCCGTCGGGCTTGCTATGCCTTGTAATAGGATAGCTAAACTTGATCTGCTTTATTCCGGATATTCTGTCTTTCTCTATGTTGAATATTTGCCGATTGAAAATGTTGTCTGATAGTGTTTATCTTGCATATCTTCTGTTTCTACAGAAATAATACTGAAAATATGTCCTAGTGGCTTACCACTGGACGGATTAAATTGTTCTCTTAAAACGACAAATAAGTATATCTTTATACCAGTAATGACTTTATACCTGAGATCATATACGCCCAACATTCTTAATCCGGTAGAACCTTAAAGTCGCTTGACCAAGACCTTCATGGATCCAATTAAAAATTCGAAACACTCCGGCTCATCTTGATGATAAATTCCGGTTTATCTTGTTCTTCAAAACTTTGTTCGGAGATTTGTAGCTTTTTGCCTGATATATGATCCGGGTTTAAATGAACACCGGTTTACTCATGCTGGTATTCATAACCCAGACTTTTCACTTTATAGGTACGTGGTCAACTTCCGTAGCTGCTCCACTCCGGTTTAAAGGGTTATAATACACAAACACCAAAAAGATGCAAATTTTGCAAATAAGACCATGTAGTCGAGGCTTTTCAAGAGCTGCCAGGCTCAAAGCAAGGTTCAGCCAATCAATGGGACGTGGTTTGTCCAACACTCCCAGAGGGCCTAGCCAATCACTGAACGTGGCATTATCCAACTTTTCAGAGGGCCGAAAGAACCGCAAATAAAAACTGAGCCAATCAATGGGACGTGGTTTGTCCAACACTCCCAGAGGGCCTAGCCAATCACTGAACGTGGCATTATCCAACTTTTCAGAGGGCCGATAGAACCGTAAAAATTGATCCGATCACTGGGACATGGACGTTGCCATTCCCAGAGGGCCTCCAGGGTTCCTCCTGAACCAGTGGGTCAATTTAAACCAATCACTGAACGTGGATTTATCCAACTTTTCAGAGGGTCTCCAGGGTTCCTCCTGAACCGGTGGGTAAATTCAAACCAATCACTGAACGTGGAATTATCCAACTTTTCAGAGGGTCTCCAGGGTTCCTCCTGAACCGGTGGGTAAATTGTGAAGCCTCCTCTCCTCGAACCGGATATGATCTCATGTTTTTTAGAGAGTTTTATTGCTCCTTTGCATATTCTGCAGAAAATCAATTTCTAAACCGGCCAATATATTGAAATATAATATCTGATAATAAACTTGTATGGTTGCTTTCACAGAATTTTTGCATATGGAAAAAGGGCTAAGCCCCCGGTTTACCGAGGGTGCCAGTTTATTCATTACTCATAATATATACATAGGATACATTGGAGCACGTAGCTCAAGTATAGTATGGCCGTAAATGGGCGATGTTCCACGGCCTCTTCGTCTCCTCTTCTGATGTCCGTGAGTCCTTGTGTTCTCGAACGTCCACCAAGTAATATGAACCGTTGTGCAGATTCTTGCTGACCACAAAGGGCCCTTCCCAAGGTGGGGATAGCTTGTGCATATCTGTTTGATCTTGGATGAGCCGGAGTACCAAGTCACCCTCCTGGAACGTCCTTGTTCTAATCCGGCGGCTATGATATCTGCGTAAGTCTTGTTGATAAATCATAGAACGTGCTGAAGCTATATCACGCTCTTCATCCAGCCGATCTAAACTGTCCTGTCTTGACCCCTCGTTGATTGCTTCCACATAAGCCGTCACCCTTGGTGAATCATGACGTATATCGCTCGGAAGAACTGCTTCAGCACCATAAACCATGAAGAAAGGTGTGTAACCTGTAGACCGGTTTGGTGTAGTGTTAATACTCCAAAGAACAGATGGCAATTCCTCAACCCAACATCCTGGGGTTCTCTGCAAAGGTGTCATAAGCCGGGGTTTGATTCCTCGCAAAATCTCCTGATTTGCCCTTTCAGCCTGACCATTGGATTGGGGTGGGCCACAGAAGATACGTCCAAACGAATATGCGCTCGTTGACAGAATTCTTCCATCTCACCCTGAGATAAATTGGTGCCATTGTGTGTGATGATGCTGTGTGGAAAGCCAAACCGGAATATTACTTTTTTGATTAATTTGACTGTTGTTGCCGCATCACACTTGCTTATAGGCTCCGCTTCAACCCACTTTGTAAACTTGTCTACTGCCACTAGTAGATGAGTTTTCTGATCTTGGGATCGCTTGAAAGGTCCAACCATATCAAGCCCCCAAGTCGCAAACGGCCAAGTTATTGGTATCATCCGGAGTTCCTGTGCTGGAACCAGAGCACGTCTTGAGAATTTCTGACAAGCATCACACTTCCGGACCAGATCTGCCGCATCTGCATGAGCGGTTAACCAATAGAAACCATGCCGAAATGCCTTAGCCACCAATGATTTTGACCCGGCATGATGACCACAATCCCCTTCATGAATCTCGCGAAGAATCTCACAACCTTCCTCAGCTGATACACATCGCTGAAATACTCCAGAAGTACTGCGATGGTGAAGTTCTCCGTTTGCAATTGTCATGGACTTAGAGCGCCGGGTTATCTGTCGCGCTTCTTCTTCATCATCTGGTAACTCTCCTCGGCTCAGGTATGCCAAATAGGGCAGCGTCCAATCCGGAATAATATGGAGCGCTGCAACTAACTGTGCCTCTGGGTCCGGAACAGCTAGGTCTTCCTCCGACGGTATCTGAACCGAAGGACTGTGCAACTCATCCAAGAAGGTGTTTGGTGGCACCGGTTTATGTTGCGACCCCAGCCGGCTTAAAGCGTCAGCTGCTTCGTTCCTCCGCCGGTCTATATGATCCACCTGATATCCTTTAAAGTATCCTGCAACTGCTTCAACCTCTCGTCTATAAGCCGCCATGAGGGGGTCTCTTGAATCCCACTTGCCAGAAACTTGCTGCGCTACCAGATCTGAGTCTCCCAAGCACTTAACCCGGCTCAAGTTCATTTCCTTTGCTAACCGCAAACCATGAAGTAATGCTTCATATTCCGCTGCATTATTAGTACAAGGAAACAATAAGCGGAGGACATAACAAAATTTATCACCTCTGGGGGAAGTTAAGACAACTCCAGCCCCCGAGCCCTCCAACTGTTTTGAACCGTCAAAGTGAATCGTCCAGTAAGTAAGATCCGGCTTCTCCTCAGAGTCTGCAACTCTATCCAATCATTGATGAAGTCTACCAATGCCTGAGATTTTACAGCAGTGCGTGGTACATATTTCAACTCATGCGGGCTGAGCTCAATGGCCCACTTTGCTACTCTGCCCGTAGCTTCCCTGTTTTGGATTATATCCCCCAACGCTGCTGAACTAACCACAGTTATTGGATGCCCTTGGAAATAGTGCTTCAGCTTCCGGTTTGCCATGAATACACCATAACCAACTTCTGCCAATGAGGGTATCTCTGCTTGGACTCAATGAGTACTTCACTCACGTAATAAACCGGGCGCTGAACCGAGTATTCCTTCCCTGCTTCCTTGCGCTCAACCACAATCGCAACGCTAACTGCCCGTGCATTAGCAGCGACGTATAACAGCAACGGCTCTTTGTCAATAGGAGCAGCTAAAACCGGTGGTTTTGCCAATTGTCGCTTCAGATCCTCAAATGCTGCGTTTGCCTCATCACTCCATATAAACCGGTCTGTTTTCCTCAACATCTGGTAAAGTGGAATCGCCTTTTCTCCCAAACGGCTGATGAACCGGCTTAACGCTGTGATCCGGCCAGCTATGCGCTGAACATCGTTGATGCAAACCGGTTTAGTCAAAGATGTGATGGCTTTGATCTTCTCTGTGTTAGCTTCTATTCCTCTGTTTGAGACCAAGAATCCCAGTAGTTTACCTGCCGGAACACCAAAAGCACACTTCTCCGGATTAAGCATCATCTTATAGGCTCGAAGATTATCAAAAGTTTCCTTAAGATCCTCTTTCATTGTTCCTTCCTTCCTTGATTTGACTACAATGTCATCCACATAAGCATGAACATTCCTCCCTATCTGTCCTTTTAGACAATTCTGAACGCAACGTTGATAAGTTGCTTGTGCACATTTGAGTCCAAAAGTCATAGACACATAGCAAAAAGCACCAAAAGGAGTTATAAAAGATGTCTTCTCTTGGTCTTCAACTGCCATCTTGATCTGATGATACCCTGAATATGCATCCAAAAAACTTAGCCGCTCACATCCCGCTGTGGCATCAATGATCTGATCAATGCGAGGGAGAGCAAAAGGATCAGTTGGGCAAGCTTTATTGAGATCTGTGTAGTCCACACACATCCTCCACTTCCCATTCTTCTTCAACACCAGCACCGGATTAGCCAACCACTCCGGATGAAAAACTTCTACTATGAACCCTGTGGCCAAAAGTCTGGCCACTTCTTCTCCTATAGCCTTGCGCCTCTCCTCATTGAAGCGGCGCAGATACTGCTTGACCGGTTTAAATTTCGGATCGATGTTTAAACTGTGCTCAGCGAGTTCCCTCGGTATACCTGGCATGTCAGAAGGTTTCCATGCAAAGATATCCCGGTTCTCACGGATGAACTCGATGAGCGCGCTTTCCTATTTGGGATCAAGGTTAGCGCTGATAGTGAACTGCTTAGATGAATCTCCCGGCACAAAATCAACTTGCTTGGTCTCTTCTGCTGATTTAAACTTCAATGCCAGATCATGCTCGGTAGTTGGCTTCTTCAGTGGAGTCATATCTGCCGGATCAACATTATCTTTATAAAATTTCAACTCTTCTGTGGCACATACTGCTTCTGCATAGGCTGCATCTCCTTCCTCACATTCCACTTCTATCTTACGGCTTCCATGAACGGTGATCGTGCCCTTATGACCCGGCATTTTAAGCTGCAAATAAACATAACACGGCCTAGCCATGAACTTAGCATAAACCGTCCTTCCAAACAGAGCGTGATACGGACTTTTGATTTTGACGACTTCGAAAGTGATCATCTCTGATCTGGAATCATACTCATTCCCAAAGGTAACTTCCAAATCAATCTTTCCAACCCGATAAGCTGACTTACCTGGGACCACTCCACGAAACACTGTATTTGATTGCCTTAGCTTCTTATTCCGTCAGACACATACGACGGAAAGTCTCATAATACAAGATATTGATACTGCTACCACCGTCCATGAGAACTTTAGTGAATTTGTAGCCTCCAACCTGAGGTGCTACCACCAAGGCTAAATGGCCCGGATTATCCACCCGCATTGGGTGGTCTTCCCTGCTCCATACAATGGGTTGCTCTGACCAGCGAAGAAATTGCGGTGTCGCCGGTTCAACTGTATTAACAGCCCGCTTCAAAACCTTCTGGTCTCTCTTACACAGACTTGTGGTGAAGACATGATATTGCCCACTGTTCAATTCCTTCGGATTACTCTGATATCCAGATTGCGGCTGCTGCTGCTGACGCTGCTGCTGCTGACTTCCCTGACTATTATAATTCCCTTGGCTCTGCTGCTGATTACTCTGATTATTGTAACCACCCCGATGATGCGACTGATTGCCCTGGCCACTATAATTCCCTTGATTATTCTGATTACCCGCCCGGTTTTGATAACCATTGCTATTGCCCCTATATCCTGATCCGGAGCTATTCCCCTGATGACCCGGACCATAAAATCCAGGACCTGAACCACCATTGGGGGGTCGATTATGAGGATTGAAACGGCCCGCCACTGCCTTCATAAGGGGTATGCACTCTCTCATGGTATGCTTTGCCGCTTTCCCTTTTACGCTATGCTTTGGACAAGGCTGATCTAACTCCTGATCCCAGCTAAGAGCTCCTCCGCCGGTTTGTGAAGACGGATCTCCCAGGCTACGCTGAAAATCCCCTTGAACTTGAGTGTTGGCCACGAAGTCAGAGCCACCCTCTGCTTTCCGTTTGCCCAAAAAACTTTACCAGACTTGCTAACCTTCCCAGTCTTGTCTCCTTCCGCTTCTGGATACTTGGTATTATCAGAATCTCCGTATTTCACCAGGGCACTCATGAGAGTTCCCATATCATTGCAGTCCCTTTTAAGCCATCCGAGCTTTAACTTTAAAGATTCAAACCGGCAATTGTTCTCCAAAGTCACTATCGCCGTACTAGGATTAATACCATTCGAAGAGTGTAAAATCTCTGCCACTCTCCGTACCCAAGCTGCTGTAGACTCCTGCTCTCCTTGCACACAAGCTGCTAGATCCACCACTGACATTGGCTGTTTGCATGTATCTTTGAAGTTTTTGATAAACTGGCTGCGTAGTTCCCCCCATGATCCAATAGAGTTCGGGGGTAGAGCTTTCAGCCAGGTCCGGGCCGTGCCTTCGAGCATCATAGTAAAATACTTCACACAAGCCGATTCATCCACGTCCAGCATCTCCATGGCCATCTCATAACTTTCAACCCAAGCTTCCGGAGCTAAATCGGCTGTGTAATTAGGTACCTTGCGGGGCCCCTTGAAATCTTTAGGCAGCTTGACACCCCGTAAAGCGGGGACAAGACACTGCACCCCGAAGGAACTCGTCGTAACTCATGTTTCTGCAGTGGCTGTGTGAACCGGCGTTGTTTGACGAACCTCCTCCCTAGCTCCTGATCTAACCCGGTTTATATCCGGAGCTGGTATCGCCGCACCTGCCGGATTATCCTGCCTGCGCTGATGCCTCCTGCGTTCACTGCTAGACACTTCTGGCTCCTCCCAATGCCTAGTATGACTTCGGCTGGGACGTGGTGTTGAATGTAACCTTTCACTGCTATGAGAATATGCTTGCTGCTGTATCAACGCCGTATTAAGCAGCTCCTTGACCCTGCGCGCCTCCAATGCTACCGAAGACGTTTCCTCCACGGGTAAAGCGGCCAAACGCGCAGCTGCTGCAGCGATGTTATCCAAAGGGTTTGAATAATGACCTGGAGGGGTGGGAACGTAAGGTGCCGACGTGATCCGACGATCCCGCTCTGCGGTGGGTTGATGAACTGGCTCCTCCCTGGCTGGGGGTGCCCTCCGGTTTGAAGCCGGATTATTACTAGTCCCAGCCCCAGGTGTCCTGAACAGATTCGTTGCTTCATAAACCGGCGGTATACGAGACTGGTACTTTCGTCCCCTTACTCCTTCCATAGAAGCTTGCTCCATCCTTAGGTGAAAAGCTCGATCATCCAGCTCCGCTTGTCTTACCGCTATCATCTCTCTCTCTCTGCCTTCAGGTCTTCTTTTAACTGATCAATCCGGCCTTTCAACTGAAGGAGCTCTGCATCATGATGCGCCTTGTCTGCTGGAGCTACTGTTTCCACCGCTTTAGCCGTGAATTCATCCATCAAGGTGGATAGAACATCAGTAAGTGAGAGGGTCGTGCCGCTCCCTCTTACGCCAGCTTCAGCTGTCGTCCCGTTCACCGGAGGCTGTGAACCGGCCATAAATACCGCCACCCGGTTTGGCAGGTCGAAGGGGTCCGGAATACTGTTTCCATCGGACTCGCCCTCAGACCGGCCGTCCTGCAACTGATACAGAGATTCAGTTTCTCCGGATGAAGATTCGTCGTCAGAGTAGACAACTGTTGCACCATCGGATTCCGATCCGTCCTCGGTTCGAACTCCGTGGATTGCTCCAACGAACACGTGCTTCACAGCGGGCTGAATCCGGGCCGATCTCGCACGCTGAGCCGGCTCGACGATGTTGGGGAAGACGTCCGGCTCAGGTCCCGGTTCACCGATTTTGACAATGAAGACTTGTATGCCACCGAAAGGAACCCGGTACCCGTATTCGATTGTATCGGCCTCCGGTCCCCAACCTGCGTCGTTGATGTAGATCCGGCCGCGGCGACTCTTGGTCATCCGGCCGACTGCGTAACCCTTGAGCCCCTCAAAGCTGCCCTTCAAGAACTCGAAACCATCGTGCGGAGGCCCCACGGTGGGCGCCAACTGTCGTGGAAATAGCACGGCAGATGTCCGGTTTAGCGGACTTGAAGATGGAACCATCGCACAGGTTAGCTTGAAGGGGTTCATAGCACACAAAGGACACAGAGGGTTTATACTAGTTCGGCCCCTTCGATGAAGGTAAAAGCCTACGTCTAGTTGGTTTGGTATTGCTTGGGCGTCGGATTACAGGGAGCAGATTCGCTTGCCTGTGCCTCGATGGGTTGATTGTTGCTTGTCCTTGAACCGTCGCCGGGTCGCCCCTTTATATAGAGGGTACGCCTGGTCTGGTTTACAGAGTCCCGAGGCCGGCTCATACTTGTGTCCGCCTCGGTCTCTGTCTTTCCTTCCTTATCTCTCAAGTTACATCGCTTGGCGGTTTACAGACCTTAATTCTACACATGGGCCCTAAGATCTCATGGGCCGTAGCCTTTACTAAATATTACAATCAGGTATAACATAACAAAGCCGGTTTACACTAGCCGGTTTATACCTGTTAGTCATATCCCTGATAGGTTCAGTTAACAGCCATCGATCGATCGCTCGGGTTCAGTAACGCGTAGCCTGCAGTGCAATCGCTCTGGTTCAGTTATAGCCCAACGCCTCGCTCGGGTTCAGTTAGAGCCCAACGCATCGCACCAACGCGCGTGCGTGTACGAGAGAAACGCGCATCGCTTGGCCCCGACCACCCACCGTAACCGGGAACACCCCGATATTTTCCTCGCCCACGCTTCTACCACGGTTTTTTCCGTCATGGACGGCCCAAAGAATGTCATGCAGCTCCGTCTCCGGCCCGCCCAGGATGAAAAGCCCATTTTCTGTCATGATTTTTTGTCATAGAAGTAGGACCCCACCACATCTATGATGATACCGGCTTTTGTCACAATTATCGTCATAGAAGTGTCATAAGTATGACAGAAAAAATTGTTCGGCCAAAATGTCACGGATGTGTCTATTTTTTGTAGTGTTTAATCTTATACATGTCACTCTTGATTCATTGCACATCCCGGTACACCGCCGGAGGCAATCATATAGAGTCATACTTTGTTCTAGTATCGAGTTGTAGTATCGAGTTGTAAATCCATAGAAGTGTGATGTTCATCATTATAGAGCATTGTCCCAAAGAAAGAAAGAAAAGGAAGGAAAGGCCCAAAAAAGGAAGGCCCAAACAAAAGAAAAAAAAAGAAAAAAAGAAGAGAAAAGGGACAATGCTACCATGTTTTTCCACACTTGTGCTTCAAAGTAGCATAATGATCTTCATGATAGAGAGTCTCTTGTTTTGTCACTTTCATATACTAGTGGGAATTTTCATTATAGAACTTGGCTTGTATATTCCAACGATGGGCTTCCTCAAATGCCCTAGGTCTTCGTGAGCAAGCAAGTTGGATGCACACCCTCTTAGTTTCTTTTGTTGAGCTTTCATACATTTATAGCTCTAGTGCATCCGTTGCATGGCAATCCCTACTCACTCACATTGATATCTATTGATGGGCATCTCCATAGCCCATTGATACGCCTAGTTGATGTGAGACCATCTTCCTCTTTTGACTTCTACACAACCACCACTCTATTCCACCTATAGGGCTATATCCATGGCTCATGCTCATGTATTGCGTGAAAGTTGAAAAAGTTTGAAAAAATTGAAGTATGAAACAAGTGCTTGGCTCAAACCAGGGTTGTTCATGATTTGAGTATTTTGTGTGATGAAGATGGAGCATAGCCTAACTATATGATTTTGTAGGGATGAACTTTCTTTGGCCATGTTATTTTGAGAAGACATTATTGCTTTGTTAGTATGCTTGAAGTATTATTATTCTTATGTCAATATAGACTTTTGTCTTGAATCTTTCGGATCTGAACATTCATGCCACAATAAAGAAATTACATTGAGAATTATGTTGGTTAGCATTCCACATCAAAAAAATTGTTTTTATCATTTATCTAATCGAGGACGAGCAGGAATTAAGCTTGGGATGCTTGATACGTCTCCAATGTTTCTATAATTTTTTATTGTTCCATGCTATTATATATTCTGTTTTGTATGTTTAATGGGCTTTATTATACACTTTTATATTATTTTTGGGACTAACCTACTAACCCAAGGCCTAGTGCAAATTGCTGCTTTTTGCCTATTTCGGTGTTTTGCAGAAAAGGAATATCAAACGGAGTCCAAACGGAATGAAACCTTTGGAAGAGTTATTTTTGGAACCGTATCAACACAGCAGACCTGGAGTACACGCGAGGGAATGAGAGAGGTGGCCACGAGGGGGCAGGGTGTGCCCAGGGGGGGCATGCGCGCCCCCACCCTCGTGGGCCCCCTCTGGCTCCCCCGGTGCCCTTCTTCCTCCCATATATATATATATATATATATATATATATATATATATATATATATATATATATATATATATATATATATATATATATATATATATATATATATATATATATATATATATATATATATATATATATATATA
>LR738713.1:441707073-441757910 GCA_902687465.1 Secale cereale | reverse complement strand
GGAAGGTGGTGCGGCGGCGCGGGCAGGGAAGTGGTCCGGCGGCGCGGGGGAAGGTGGTCCGGCGGCACAGAGAGGTGGCGACGCGGTGGGAGGTTGTGGTGCGGGTGTGGAGCACGGGGAGGGAGCGGGGGTGGGTTTTGTTTTTATTTTCTTTGTGTCTACAGTTCGGTCGTGGTTAGTTTGTAGCTACAGACGGGTCGGGGGTGTTATGAGAATAAGTCCGTTGTTAGGAGAATAAGGTCTTAAGGGGTGTTATGAGAATAGACCCACCCTATATATATATATATCCTTGGACCTTGAAAACATTGAGGCAACAGACGAAACCCTAATTCCACCACCGCAACCTTCTATTCCTGTGAGATCCCATCTTGGGGCCTGTTCCGGAGCTCCGCCGGAGGGGCGATCGATCACGGAGTGCTTCTACATCAACACCATAGCCTCACCAATGAGTTGTGAGTAGTTTACCACAGACCTTTGGGTCCATAGTTATTACTAGATGGCTTCTTCTCTTTTTGGATCTCAATACAAAGTTCTCCTCGATCTTCGAGGAGATCTATTCGAAGTAATCCTTTTGCGGTGTGTTTGTTGAGATCCGATGAATTGTGGGTTGATGATCAAGACTATCTATGAACAATATTTGATTCTTCTCTGAAATCTTTTATGTATGATTATAATATCCTTGCAAGTCTCTTCGAATTATTGGTTTGGTTTGGCCTACTAGATCTATAGTTCTTGCAATGGGAGAAGTGCTTGGCTTTGGGTTCAATCTTGCGGTGTCCTTTCCCAATGATAGTAGGGGTAGCAAGGCACGTATAGTATTGTTGCCATCAAGGATAAAAAGATGGGGTTTATATCATATCGCTTGAGTTTATCCCTCTACATCATGTCATCTTGCTTAAGGCGTTACTCTGTTCTTATGAACTTAGTACTCTCAATGCATGCTGGATAGCGGTTGATGTGTGGAGTAATAGTAGTAGATGCAAAATCGTTTCAGTCTACTTGTTACGGACGTGATGCTATATATAATGATCATGCCTAGATATTCTCATAACTATGCGCTTTTCTATCAATTGCTCGACAGTAATTTGTTCACCCACCGTAGAATTCTGCTATCATGAGAGAAGCCACTAGTGAAACCTATGGCCCCCGGGTCTATTCTCATCATATTAATTGTCCATCTACCTTACTTTGCATTATTTACTTTCTGTTTCTATATCAAAAATACCAAACATCCTATGGCCCCCGGGTCTATTCTCATCCTATTATCTTCCATCTACTTTACTTTGCATTATTTACTTTCTGTTTCTATATCAAAAATAGCAAAAATACTATCTTATCATATCTATCATATCTCACTATCGTAAGTGACCGAGAAGGGATTGAGAACCCCTTTTATCGCGTTGGATGTGAAGTTCTTATTTGTTTGTGCAGGTGTGAGGGACTCGCGCGTGGTCTCCTACTGGATTGATACCCTGGTTCTCAAAAACTGAGGGAAATACTTACGCTACTGTGCTGCATCACCCTTTCCTCTTCGTGGGAATACAACGCAAGCTCGATAAGTAGCACAGGGCAAAGATTTTGCTCGTGCTGATTATTATCTTCATCTTTGGCATTGTCTTCAGGCTCAGCATTTTCTTCGCGATGTGGAGGAGTTTGAATAACCATTTCCTCTTCAGCCTGATCCTGCGTGGGTATGATTTCTCCAGTACACATTAGCTTGATAGATTCACTTGGAGAAGTTTCATCTAGCACATTTGGCAGGTGCTCTCATTGCGAGCCGTTAGTCTCATCGAACCGCACATCTACAGTTTCAACCACTTTATAGTGAAAGAGGTTGAATACTCTGTAGGTGTGTGAATCCTTTCCGTAACCAAGCATAAAACCTTCATGTGCTTTCGGTGCAAATTTGGAAGTATGATATGGATCCTTGATCCAACACCTAGCACCAAAGACTTTGAAGTAGCTTACGTTTGGCTTCTTACCAATGAGTAGTTCATAAGATGTCTTCTTGAAGAATTTGTGAAGATAAACATTGTTGATGATATGACATGTAGTATCAATTGCTTCAGGCCAGAACTTTCTTGGAGTCTTGTATTCATCAAGCATCGTTCGAGCCATCTCAATAAGTGTCATGTTCTTGCGCTCCACGACGCCATTTTGTTGAGGTGTGTATGGAGCAGAGAGCTCCTGAGTGATGCCCAGAGTGTCAAGATAAGTGTCGAGGTCAGTGTTCTTGAATTCCATGCCATTATCACTCCTAATGTCCTTGATCTTGACACCATAGTTGGTCATGGCGCGATTAGCAAATCGTCGGAAGACATCCTGCACTCCAGTCTTGTAGAGTATTATGTGTACCCAAGTATATCTAGAATAATCATCAACAATCACGAAGCCATATAAGCAAGCAGTAGTGGTAAGTGTAGAGTAGTGAGTAGGGCCGAATAAGTCCATTTGTGGCAGCTCGAAGGGTCGTGACGTCGTCATGATTGTCTTTGAGGGATGTTTTGCCCTAGTCATATTCCCAGCTTAGCAAGCACCACATAGATGATCCTTCTTGAACTTTACGCCCTCGATGCCAATGATGTGCTTCTTTTTCACGAGAGTGTGCAAGTTCCTCATGCTCGCATGTCCTAGCCTTTGATGCCAAAGCAAGCACTCTGGGGCTTTTGCTAGAAGACATACGACAAGCTGTGGTCCTACGGAGAAATCCACCATATACAGATCACCTCTTCGATAACCTTTGAAGACTAGAGATTTTTCAGAAGCCATAAGTACAAGACATTGATATTTTCCAAATATTACAATCATGTCAAGGTCACAAAGCATTGAGATGGACATTAAGTTGTATCCAAGGGATTCAACAAGCATCACTTTATCCATGTGTTGATCCTTTGAGATAACAACTCTACCTAGGCCCAATACCTTACTTTTACCAGTGTTGGCGAATGTGATGTTGCTTTTGGTAGAAGGACGAAGAGTAGAGTCCATGAGAAGACTTCGATCACCGGTCATGTGGTTAGTGCATCCACTATCCATGATCCATTCAGTGGCTTCCGGAGTCGTTCCCTACAGTGTAGTTAGTTGGATAGGCTTCACCAAGAGCATAGTGAAGCATAAACATTTGACGAACAAGCATACTATCAAAGTTAAGATTCTTAGATGGTAATATTGTATGTTCATCAAGAAATCCATGGACGAAATAAATGGTAAGACCATTTTGGCATTTTATCTTGCGTCCCAAAATATGTTTTATGTCCCCATCATTGTCTCCAGAATTCAATGGTTTTTGGTTGGAGACCCTTCCCTGCAAGAGAAGTTAATTCTTCTTAACCACCCACATCTTAAGGGGTGGCTTGAAAGCAATGAGTCTAAGTGCAGCATCAGATAATTCTGGCTTTGGAGCCCTAGCAAATAGTTTTGTAGGAGGTGAAAAGTACTCATAAGAATATGCATAAAAATTCTTTGTTTTGTGAGCATAGCGGTTTGAAGAAACATGCTCATACTAATGCGTCTGATTATAATTTCCCTGCAAAACATTGGCGTTAGGGTGACCATATGAGGTCCTCTGTCTGTATGAAGCCTTTGGGCCATATGAAACCTTTGGTCTGGGATTTGTCTTCTTCCCGGGTGGTGTCATGATGACATTCACATGAAGCTTTTCAAGAAGACCTTTCGCAACCCAAATCTTCTTCATAGGCGACCCATTCCTATAGTTAGTTCCAAATAAACCTGGAAAACACTTCACCATTCTGATTCTAAAACAGTTTATAGTTTGATTCAAACGACTCGTCAATGACAGTAGGGTTATCACAAGTGAAGCCAAACAAGGTAGATGGATCTATTGGGGGTTCCTTAGCAGCAACCCATGTGGTTTTGGGGTACTGCTCAGGAGTCCAATAAGAGCCATCAACATTCATGTTCCTCACGAAACCACCACCCTCTTTCATGGGGTTTCAGTTCAAGATCTGCTTCTTGAGGACATCACACAATGTTTGATGCCCTTTGAGGCTTTTGTACATGCATGTTTCAAGCAATGTCTTCAACCTAGCATTCTCATTAGCAATATTAGTGGTTTCCCCAGAAGAGGTGTTAGTTACCACGTGAGCAGTTGAAGACATAATTGACTCAATAGCCTTTGAGCATTCAGCAGTAGAGGTAGCATTGTCACGCTCAATACATTTTAAGCAAGGTGGAATAAATTCTACCTGAGCGGAACTGGTCTGTTGAGAAAGTAATGAATCGTTTTCCTTTTGAAGATCATCATGAGACACTCTCAGTTTTTCTAGATCCTGCTTCATTTGAAGATAATCATAGCAAAGCTTTTCATGATCAGATGAGAGGGTTTCATGACAACTTTCAAGCTCTTTGTACTTGACATGAAGACTTTTTATGTCTTCAATTAAGGACTGAGTTCACTTTCCAAGGCCTTTTGTTGTTTAGTGGAAATATTAGCAAGTTTGGAATAGCTGGGTTTAGATTTTCATCACTCATCTTATCTAAGTTCAGAGGATGGATATTTTAATACCTTGATACCTTTTGCCATGAGGCATGTTGCTGAAGACAATGATTCAGGTTTGAAGTCCATCGTTCTAAGAGACTCCTTGAACTCGAGGAACAAGGGGTCCTGGTGACCTTCATAGACATCAGAGATCCGGTCCCATATAAGCTTCACATTGCAAAAATGCATAATGTGCATGAACTCATCTTTAGATAAGCACGAGCAGCTGATATCCCTTGCCATAGTGTCCAGCCGAGTAAACTTGTGAATATCATCAGCATGCGCCATCTTACATAAATCAGTAAGACCAATCTCAGTGACGGTCCAGAGCTCACTGTTCATCCCCTAGAGGCCCTTCCTCATCATGAATTTCCACTTGGGATAGTCATGACCATCAAAGATGGGGCGCATACCGGAGTCTCTGATTATCCCTGCAGTCGACATAGCTAAAACTCCAGGTGGTTAAACCGAATCACATAGAACAAGGGAGTACCTTGCTCCAATACCAATTGAAAGTGCTTATTATCGACTAAAGGGGGGGTGAAAAGGTGTTTTTTATGAAAGTCTTCAAGACAGGAAATGTCTTCGAAGACATACAATCAAATACTTCCTACACAATATGCAGCGGAAGATAAACTACACTAGACAAGCCATAGTCTAAGAGAAAGTACCGAGTAAGCACGAGGACAATTAGCAGCTAGGTAGAGAGGATCGGAATAGGAAGACATTATGAAGCTAATTATGAGAACATGAGTCTGTCTTCATGCAGTGAAGTTAAATAAGGTAAGAAAGCAATGACTTCACGAAGATAAACAATGAGTAAGGGTGAAGTGATAGAACCAGTTGCTGTGACAACTGTACGTTTGGTTAGGGAGGCTGAGATTGATCTCAGAAGACCGCGTCTTCACCTTATTCCCCTTGAGCTAAGTACACTTAGTCCTCGCCCAATCACTCTGGTAAGTCCTCAAGGTAGACTTCAAAACCTTTACAGACTTTGTTCACCGACAATCCACAAGGGCTCTTGGATGCTCAGAACGCGACACCTAACCGACTGGAAGATACACAGTCTTCAAGTGTAATAAGTCTTCAGATCACGCGGACAGAACTTCAGTGATGCCAAACACTCTTTGGGCTTTGGGTGTTTTGGGTTTGTCCTTGCAAGGATTCTCTCTCAAAGGCTTCAGAGGTGGGTTGCTCTCAAACGATAAAAGTCGTGTCTTAACTTTGAGCAGCCACCAATTTATGGTGGAGGGGGTGGGCTATTTATAGCCAGGAGGCAACCCGACAGGATTTGTCCGAAATGACCCTTGGTCATTGAGGAACCGACACGTGTCCAACCGGCGGATTTGAAACACACACGGTAGCTTGACTTGGGCTACAAGTAAAGCTGACTTGTCCAACTCAAGACAAGATTTTTCTCGCATTGTCTTCACTCGAAGACACAGGAAATGGGTTGAGCATCACATTAGTTTTCTAACTTTGTTCACTTTGACCTCACTTGACAGTTCGGTGGTTCCTATGACTCAAGAAGGAAGAAAATGAAACAACGAAACAACTATGTCTTCATGCTCCATTGCCTTCAAATGAATGTCTTCACATTTCATTGTCTTCAAAGGAAATGGGTTGAGGGACTTCTACCGGTGTTATCCTGCAATTCTCACAAACACATTAGTCCCTCAACCACGTCTGTTGTCAATACTCCAACACCAACTAGGGGTGGCACCCGATGCACTTACAAGCCGCAGCCTTCCTTGAAGGAAAATGACTAAATTGAACACGCGACTCAACTAATGGCCAAATGACGCGTTTCCAACGGTCGGATTTTGAGCACAATGGTACTCCTCAGTTCAAAAGATATCTCCTGTAGCACCGAAGAACAATGTCTTCTGCTAACAGTAATCATTTGAAACATAAAGAGATTTCTCTCACTCTTTCATAGGTTTCGGCTAAGCATCACAGCGGACCTAAGCTTTGAGAACCTATAACCCTCTTAATAGTATGGAGGTCCTATGAAAGAGAGAGAGAGAGAGAGAGAGAGAGAGAGAGAGAGAGAGAGAGAGAGAGAGAGAGAGAGAGAGAGAACGAAATAAGTGTTATGTCTTTACTTCGCCTTCAATCTTCTTGATAGCACCCATATTTCCTCGGACGCTCCGAACAAATATTGCTTCCTGTCAGTAATAACTTTAAGGGGTCAACTCCTTCAATACAATCTTTTCACATACAAGTCTTCATGAAATATAGCTCATCTTCTCTTCAATGCAAATATTCTTCAATGAAGTTCCTCAAACGTAACACTGAAAACAACATTATCGTCGGGCTCGCATGGACTATTTCTCTCTGTGTGCACTAGCAAACAAATCTGCCAATGTTTGTTCTCACAACAATCTTGAAAACATAAGGGGGCAAAACATTGCACCAACAATCTCCCTCTTTTTGAACGATTGTTGAGAAAATAGAGCACATCGAAAGATAGATGAAGGGCAACTGGATGAAATGCGAAGAAAATCACACGATGAGACATAATACGAAGATGAAAATGTCACAAACATATTTGTGAAATGCGTGGACCTTTTTAAATTATCACGATTTTTTTAATGATATCATCTTTAAAAAAATCTGCGCGAACATATTCATACACTATGTTAACAATTTTTAAATGCACGATGAACACTTGAAAAGATTATGTAACATAATGTTTGAATATGAAAATTACATAACAACTTCTATACACTGTGTTAATAGAAAAAACAAAATAAGAAAAAATGGAAGAAAATACAGACTCAAAGCAAACGTGACATAGCCTGGTTGGTGGGCTGACCCATGGTGCGCCATTGCTGGCGACACTACCATCACGGTCGCTCCAAGCAATCTATAGACACGCCCCTCGTTGCTTGCATAAAAGCCACACTATTGTGACCAGACAAACATCCAACATCGCACACAAATCTTAGAGCCCGAGATCATACGGGCATCGAGTCGATTGAGATGTCCCTCACCCTCTCCGGGGCGACTATTTATCGCATTAAGCGACATGGAAAGTTCCTCTCGCTGGAGCATCTGCAGCTATCGGGTCGGCCCTTTAACGCACACCTAGAAGAGAAATGTAGAAGAAAACGAAGGATGACAAGGAGTCGACCTTGTGATCTTCTACGCAGGAGGTTGGGCTGCTAGCCACCGAGATGGCGTGCGGTCGGAAATAAAATTGAGGTGCGACCTATTTGACAACAAACGAGTCGGTATTCCATAGGTTTTTCTATATTTTTTTTGGTTTTGTTTTTCCAACGGATGTTCTTCATTTCTTTTCTCAGTTTTCACTTTTTTTTTCTTTCTTTTTTTCCTTTGGTTTTCTTTATTCTCTACTTTCTTTCATTTTGTTTCTTTTTTCTTCTTCTCCGTTTTTCATTCATTTTTTCATTTTGTTTCATTATTATTTTTCTTTTATTTTGTTTCTATTTTCAGTTTTTTTGCTCTTTTGATTATTATTCTACAATTTTGTATATGTCAACAACATTTTTCTAATAGATGTCTAATTTTTTAACGACAATTGTATTTTCCGAACATTCAGATTTTGCCATCAGAACCGAACGACGCGGTCTCCATCCGAACCCCCGACCTGCTGGTTCTGGTGCAGGTGCGCTACCACCCAGGGTGTAGCTAGCTTCTGTGCTCCTAATTCTGGTTAGCTAACTTTTATACTCTATTTCAGAGGGAAAAACAATAATGCTTTTGATGAGGGGCCTGACCCATATGGACCAAGTTATATTGGAAGGATAGGTGCGTTGGGTTTGTCGATGAGTAATTTTTGAGAAATGAATGTGTCTCTTCATGTAGAATTCGAACTCCGATCAATGTCTTGTGTGTAACTTGTGGACTTTTATTTTTTTGAAATATATGTTGGAGAGTATGATAATTTACACGCCACAAAACATGGTAACTTACATACAAACACCACAATATATTTTTATCCGAATTTTTTATTGTTAAAATGTAAGATCCGATAACTTACGCATCAACACTACAGTAACCTTTTTTCCCTGAAATATTGATACAATATACCTTCAATTTTATTCCGTATAAATAGCATAGTGATTAGGAATCGTAGACGTGATAACTTACATGCCAACACCGTGATAACCTTTTTATGCACCAGAAAAAAATGATGAAATATACCCCAATAACTTCTGTTTGAATAGCATGGTAATTTACACATCGCAGACCTGATAACTTATGTACCTCGGGTCTAGTAACTTTGACGAGGGAGGGGGGTTTGTTGGAACATACAACGGTAACTTCTATGCAACTATTGTGATAATTTACACACGCCAACCTGATAACTTACGTACCCTTAGCATGGTAACTTTGACCCGAGGGAAAAATATGAAACATATCCTGATAACTTCTTTGTAAAGAGCATGGTAATTTATGACCACATCCCTCATAACTTACCTAGAAAAACTACCATAACTTTTGACCCCGGAACTTTTTTCTATTTGAAAATATATCACTGGTAATTTCTGGGTAAATATGATGGTAATATACACACTGCAGATCTGGTAGCTTACGTACAAATATGGTAACTTTAACCCAAAGATAAAACTATTGAAACATGCCCAGATAGCTTCTGTGTAAGTAGCATGGTAACTTCTGTACCACAGACGTGCTAACGTAGGTACAATCACCATGGTAACTTTGACCCTAGGGAAAAAGTTATTGAAAAACACCCCCTGATAACTTTGGTGTAAATAACATGACAATATACACAACACAGATCTGATAACTTACGTACAAAACAACGCGTTAACTACGAATGCACGACTTTTGTCAATCTCAAGATGAAGTATCGGCTTAGTCTCTCGAATGTGCTCATATGGGTAGGATGTGCGTGTGCCCGTTTATAGGGGTGAGTATATGTGCGTGTATGAGCGTCCGCGTTTGTATCATGTTCAAAAAAGAACTTTGACCGAGGGTGAGGACGGGACATATACCATGTTCAAATAAGAACTTTGACCGAGGGTGAGGAGGGGCCATATCGTATAACCTATGTGTACATATGATATGTACGAACCACAAACCTGGTAATTTACGTATAAATACCATGATAACTTCGACGCATGGATTAAGTAGTCGAAACATGCCTTGATAACTTCAGTGCAAACACCATGATAAGATATGTACTGCAGGGGTGATAACTTACATAGTCTAGGCGTGATAACTTTTGACGAGAAAAAAATATATCATCGAAACATACCAACATGAGATCTCGTTTCGAAGATCTCATCACAATAAATTTTATATGTGAAAACTGATACGTCTCCAAAGTATCTACAATTTTTTATTGTTCCATACTATTATATATTCTGTTTTGCATGTTTAATGGGCTTTATTATACACTTTTATACTCCCTCCATCCCAAAATAAGTGACTCAAAAATAACTCAATTTTGTACTAAATTTAGTACAAAATTGAGTCACTTTTGAGTCACTTATTTTGGGACGGAGGGAGCATTATTTTTTGGACTAACCTACTAACCCAAGGCCCAGTGCAAATTGCTGTTTTTTTTGCCTATTTCAGTGTTTCGCAGAAAAGGAATATAACGGAGTTCAAACGGAATGAAACCTTTGGGAGAGTTATTTTTGGAACAATATCAACACGAAGCATATATTGTAATTGTTTCTCCAAATCCATTCCTAGGGACCAAAGTAGGATGAGATTGCGTAGGGCTACAAAAGCACACCTTAAAGTCTATCGTTCCTATCCTGGGCACCCCACGCTGTCACTTTGAGCCCCCAAGACTGTACTAAACAAACACCACAACATATTCCCTGATTAGTTCTTTCCATTGACATACACGGCACCCACAATGTCACCTTGGCACCATGCAATTTGTAAAGAACACCTCAAGAAACCTCATGATTCCAGTATTCAATCACACATAAGAACAAATTCATGATAAATAATACCACTTGAGAGACATCATACTCATTACATATGGAAAAATAGCATCCGATCAATCTACATTAACAAAGCTCATGATCACTAAAAGATCACATCATGGGAGAGAGAGATAACCACATAGCTACACGTACAAGCCCTCAGCCCCGGAGAAGACTACTCACACATGGCCATGGTGAGCAAGAGATTGATGGTGGTGTTGATGAAGAGGTGCAGCCCCGCGAGGAGGAGACGGCCGGCGGCGGCCCTAGGGGGCAGCGGCTCCTTGGCCCCCCTTCTTCCTTGTGGATGGTGCTGCAATGGTGCTGGTCCTTATATAGACGGCGGCTTGGGAGGAGGAAAATTCGTGGCCCTTGGTGACCTAGGTTTCCTCTCTTTATATAGACTCTCGGATTCCTGTCATCAGATTTTGGGCTTCAGTAAAACGGGCTTTTCTCGAGCGTCCGGACTCCGATTTGGATGAATTTTATATCCAGAAGCATCCTCTCGAAATTCCCCACAACTTTCGTTCAGGACAGATTTCCTTTTAACGTCGTCTTCGGGCCGGGACGTGACCATTTTCTAAAAGAGTTCTCAGACAAATTTCAGAAAAGTCAGAGTCCTACTCCAATACGACTGCTTTTGCGTTTTTGTCAATTTCCAAGTAATTCCTACACAATAAAGTGTAAAACAAGAACATTGTGCACTTTTGCAACCATTAGTAGGTTAGTCCAATAAATGCCTAAAAAGATAGAAAACTTTGATATAAACATGAGACAATGATGCAAAACAAGCATGTCACAAGCAAAAATTATGGATACGTTTGGGACGTATCAACATCCCCAAGCTTAATTCCTACTCGTCCTCGAGTAGGTAGAATGATAACATAGATAATTTTTGAGGTGACATGCTACTAACACAATCTTGATCAAGTTATATAGTAAAGCACATGAACTGAAATAAATTGAACCAAAACAATTGTCTATAGTTGAAAGCAAGTAAACAATGAATAACCAAGTGATCATCTAAGTAAATTCTTTTCATGAATAGTATAATTGAATACATGAAACTATAAAGTTAAGCACAACTGTTAGCCCCAAAGGAGGTCTCTCATCAAAAGCATTCTAGTTAACACAAAAGGAAGATAAAGTTCAGCAATGATTTCCACTTTTCAACATTTTATCTCATGGATAAGTTCAATGCACAAGGATTATAGATAACTAAGCAGAAATTTTGAACATAATCAACTTGAACCCAGGGTTAACACTAGATGCTTGCTTATGGTGGAGGAAGAAGATTAGAACATAGGAAAACTGACTCAACATTTAAAAGTAAAAGATAGGCCCTTCGCAGAGGGAAGCAGGGATTACTCATGTGCTAGAGCTTTTTATTTTTGAAAACATAGAGATATAAAAGCAATTTTGAGAGATGTATGCTTATGTCAACGAATGGTAATAAACAATGCACTACTACTCATGCCAAACAGAATTTAAGTGCGGCTCCCATAGAGGAATGATAACACTCCCCTTTCTCCTTTGTTTATCACTAGCCAAAGTTTGTCTGATTTCTCAGGTACGATGTGTGAAGGAGGTTTTTGATATTGATATTGATGACATGTAAAGTGGGCTGGGCATACCCTTTTGCCAGCTCTTTTTGCAAAATTAAGGACATGCACATTATTCATGCACGTCAGGGGTCGTTCTGTCCAACACAAGTAATAATGAACTGTCTACCACTTCCTCATGAGCTAAAACAGAGACACAAATAAGGATAAATTTTGAAGGTTTTAAAGGTAGCACATGAGCAATTTACTTGGAATGGCTATTAAATACCATGCATATAGGTAGGTATGGTGGACACATATGGCAGAATTTTGGCTATGGAATTTGGATGCACGAGCAGCATTCCCGCTCAGTACAGAGTTTTTGGTTTAGCAAGTTTTTAGCAAGCACATGTTAACCGGTACAAGAGAATTATAACATCCTTTCAGCATAATTATAAGACTTCTACACTGTCTTCCTTGTCAACCAACTTACTTCTAAAGAGAAAACAAGAACTTTAA
Source organism: Secale cereale (assembly GCA_902687465.1). Taxonomy (NCBI): domain Eukaryota; kingdom Viridiplantae; phylum Streptophyta; class Magnoliopsida; order Poales; family Poaceae; genus Secale; species Secale cereale. The sequence continues at coordinate 441,745,419 of LR738713.1, read as the reverse complement.
AACTACCAATGGTGAAAAACTAAACAATTACAAACTTCAAAGGTATTTCTTCACTAATAAGACTTTATTAAATGATCTCCATGTTTAGACATCACTACTTAATTTCTCAAAACAATTGATAGGGATCAAGTTACTCAATGATCTTCAAGACTATGCAAGCTTTTTATTCTTTGCACCACGGCCACATTTGGCATTTACTTTACCAACATATTATTTAGCAATTCAAACCAATTCAACTCTCCAAAAAGATATAAGCGAAGCAAGAGAGTACTTTCTATAAAAGAACTAATAGCTCTGAACATGATATGAAATAAAAACAATAGCTAGAAGCATATAACAAGGTAGCTAAAACACTCAAAAAGATATAAGTGAAGAACATGAGTGTTTCATGAAAAAGCGGAGCGTGTCTCTCTCCCAAATAAGAATGATCAGATGCAACTTATTTAAGACCAGCAAGTAAAACTAAATAAACTCAAAAAAAGAGCAAGACGCTCCAAGCATAGCACATAACGCATGAAGTGATAAAATATAGTGGAACGAAGGACGAACTGATAATTGTTGATGGAGAAGGGGATGCACGGGGGCATCCCCAAGCTTAGATGCTTGAGTATCCTTGGATATTTCTTGGGGGTGCATGGGGGCATCCCCAAGCTTGAGCGTTTGACACTCCTGAATCTTCTTTTATCATCTTCCCTCGCACACTTGAAAACTCCCTTCATACATTACTCATCATAATCTGATTAGAGAGGTTAGTACCCACAATAAAATAAATTTTCTCTACTGGAAACAAAGATATTCTTGAAGGTCTACTGTTTCTCAAGATCGCCAAAAAAATTTTGCAAAGAAAAAGCAAGCTTAAGGTCTGCAAAACGAAGAAAAGGCAAAACAGGGCAGAATCTATGAAAAACAGACCAGTAGGTAGTAAATAATTTTTTTGGGGTACTTCTGCAACTCAAATCAAAAAACTCAGAACGGACGCTCGAAAGCCAATTGTATAGAGCATGATGTTAAAAAAATCAGATAAAAAAGAAGATCTGGTGATTTTATTCGAATTTTTCTTTCCAAGGACAGAATCTGTTTTCTGGACAGCATGTCACAACTTTTGAACTTTCTTGCAATCAGAGGCTAAAATTGGCACAAAGCTGAAAAATAAAGATACAATGGTGTTGCTACAGTAGTAACAAACATCAAGACCACTAAAAACTGAAAGAACAAACTGAAATCAAAGATAACAAGGGTTGTCTCCCTAGAGCTCTTTCTTATAGCCATAAAGATAGGCTTAAGACTTTAATGATGCTCTCATAGGAATAAGAGTTGAAGAACAAAAGAGAGCATCAAGAAGCAAATACCAAACACATTTAATCCTAACATGCTTCCTATGCATAGGAATATTGCAATAGAATAATTCATTGAAGCACAAAGCAATAAGCATAGGAAGACAAAACAAGTGCAGCTTCAAAACCTTCAACATAAAGAGAGGGAACTTGATATTATTGAAATATCTATAAGCATATGTTCCCTTCTCATAATAATTTTCAGTGGGATCACGAATAAACTCAACAATATAAGCATCACATAAAGCATTGTTACCATGATCCACATGCAAAAAGGTACTCTTACTCTCCACATAAGCATAATCTTTCTCATTGGTAATAGTGGGAGTAGGACTATCATAAACAACTTGAACACTATAGATTGGAGTTATAACATCATCATAGTAGAGAAGAGCATTATCATTGCTAGCAACTATATTTGTAAACATGTTGTCTTTATTCTTACTAGCAAAAGAATTATCAATTATCACATCACTAGTGGGTAAAGGATTTGCAATCCTATCATCCCCAAGCTTAGAGCTTTCCATATCATCACTTTCAGAGTTGGTACCAAAAAGATTTTCAAGATCATAAGTAGCATTATCATCATTTTCCCAATCACAATAAGTAACATGCATATCATAATCAAAATCATCTTCAATAGTACCTACGGACGTATCATCAAGATGATAATTAAGGCAATAAACTTCACCTTCTTCTTTAAACTTACAACCGTTAGGATAAAAGTTGATGGGATAAATATGCTCAGGCCAGGTTAATACCCATTCTTCTTCCTTCTTGCTCCTCTTCCTCCACCTCTTCTTTTTCTTCTTCTTCACCTTAGGAGGGAGTGGTTGGAGATGAAGCTTCTCCACATATCCTGGTTTATCATTAGAAACAATAGGGGAAACTTGGGAGAAACTCTCCTTTTTATTAGCAGAAATATAAGAGACATTTTTATACTTTGGTAAAGTTCCCTCCTTTCTAATCTTACTTATGTAATCATTTTTATGGCAATTAACAACACAATAGAGATGGCAATTTTGCAAAGTGTTTTTTATTCCTATGGCATTAACATCTAGCCAAGAAGTCTTTTCTGATAACTCTTCACACATCAAAAATAACATAAGCTCATCATAAAGATCAGGGGTGATCATGTTATCACACAACTGGTTAACAGTTATGTTTTGAAAGTGCATGCATTGAAAATTAAAGTGACCCTCTATACAACAAAGTTCACAAGTAAAAGGATAAAGGTCACACAATTCTCTAGCAATTTCATTTAAATCTTTGACCCAAGTGATTGTTCTTTCATGCTTATGTTGCTTACAATACTTCTCTTCTTCAATCATAGGCCTTTCACAAGGTCTATCCACTCCACAAAAATTAACATGCTTATATAAAACTTCATTTTTAGGAATTGGATCATGCATGTTGCAATCATCATGAACAATTTCATTTTCTTTGCAAATCTCTTTAAAAGGTTCATGGTGCTTGATCCAATCCTCCTTAGGCATATTAAGATGTGAAGCAAAAGATTTGAGGAAATCAACAAGGAGTTGAGAATCAAGCCCAAACTTAGCACTAAACTTATTAAAACGTGTAGTTTCAACAAAGGACTTAATGCAATCATACTCATAAATTATACCTGACTCTTTACCTTTGTCGATCTCCCAATCTTCAGTGTTGCGTTGAATTCTTTCAAGGAGTTCCCATTTAGCATCAATCTTTTCGTTTGTGAAAGAACCCATAGAGGAAGCATCGAGCAAATCATTATCCTGTCGAGAGAGCCTCGCATAGAAATTAGTAATAATCATATCTTTGGGGAGCCCATGGTTAGGACATTTTAGCATTAACGTTTTCAGTCTCCCCCAAGCTTGAGCTATGCTCTCTCCGTCATGAGGATAGAAATTATAAACATAATTCCTATTCTCATGGACTTCATGAAGAGGATAAAACTTGGAGTAAAAGAGAGACTGGATCTCTTCCCAATCCAGCAGGTGAGAGTCATCTAGTAGCCTATACCATTCCAATGCTTTTCCTTTCAGTGACAAGGCAAATAATTTCCTCATGACTCCATCTCTTGTCAAACCTGAAATCTTAAACAACTCACAAAGTTCTGTAAGTTTCAACAAATGAATACTAGGATTGACTGCCCCATCATAACAATAATTCCTAATTATTTCAATTATCCCAAGTGGTATTTGGAATGGGATACAGTCAGTAGATGGAGGAGACTTCTCTACCACGGGTGTGGTAAGGCGGCCTTCCCCAAGCAGCGAACTAAGAGTGCGGTTTTCCATAAACATAACTAGTGAAACTAAAAACAAGAAACGAAAAGATTTAATTGCAAGATATTGAGAAGGTACCTTCACTTACCTCACTTCCCCGGCAACGGCACCAGAAATAGCTTGATGTCTACTACACGCTTATATTCCTGTAGACAGTGTTGGGCCTCCAAGAGCAGAGGTTTGTAGGACAGCAGCAAATTTCCCTTAAGTGAGTAACCCAAGGTTTATCGAACTCAGGGAAGTGGAGGTTGAACGTACCCCTTTCAAGCAACCATGCAATCAAGATACAAGAAGTCTCTTGTGTCCCCAACACACCTAGTACACTTGTCAGATGTATAGGTGCACTAGTTCGGCGAAGAGATGTTAAATGGCAAGTGATATGGATGGCAAAAGATGTATTTGTAAATCTGAAATAAAAATGGCAGCAAGCAAACATGTAACAAAACTGGAAGTAAACGGTGTTCAATTGATGAAAACAAGGCCTAGGGATCATACTTTTATTAGTGGACTCTCTCAACTTTGCTAACTTAATCAATCAAAACTACTTCACCAAAGCATATATTGCAATTGTTTCTCCAAACCCATTCCTAGGGACCAAAGTAGGATGAGATTGCGTAGGGCTACAAAAGCACACCTTAAAGTCTATCGTTCCTATCCCGGGCACCCCACGTTGTCACTTTGAGCCCCCAAGACTGTACTAAACAAACACCACAACATATTCCCTGATTAGTTCTTTCCATTGACATACACGGCACCCACAATGTCACCTTGGCACCATGCAGTTTGTAAAGCACACCTCAAGAAACCTCATGATTCCAGTATTCAATCACACATAAGAACAAATTCATGATAAATAATACCACTTGAGAGACATCATACTCATTACATATGGAAAAAATAGCATCCGATCAATCCACATTAACAAAGCTCATGATCACTACAAGATCACATCATGGGAGAGAGAGATAACCACATAGCTACACGTACAAGCCCTCAGCCTCGGAGAAGACTACTCACACATGGCCATGGTGAGCAAGAGATTGATAGTGGTGTTGATGGAGAGGTGCAGCCCCGCGAGGAGGAGACGACCGACGGCAGCCCTTTGGGGCGGCGGCAGCCCTAGGGGGCAGCGGCGGCCCTAGGGGGCAGCGGCTCCTTGGCCCCCATTCTTCCTTGTGGATGGTGCTGCAATGGTGCTGGTCCTCCCCTCCAAGACGGCGGCTTGGGAGGAGGAAAATTCGTGGCCCTTGGTGACCTAGGTTTCCTCTCTTTATATAGACTCTCGGATTCCCGTCATCAGATTTTGGGCTTCAGTAAAATGGGCTTTTCTCGGGCGTCCGGACTCCGATTTGGACGAATTTTATATCCAGAAGCATCCTCTCGAAATTCCCCACAACTTTCGTTCAGGACAGATTTCCTTTTGACGTCGTCTTCGGGCCGGGACGTGACCATTTTCTAAAAGAGTTCTCAGACAGATTTCAGAAAAGTCAGAGTCCTACTCCAATATGACTCCTTTTGTGTTTTTGTCAATTTCCAAGTAATTCCTACACAATAAAGTGTAAAACAAGAACATTGTGCACTTTTGCAACCATTAGTAGGTTAGTCTAATAAATGCCTAAAAAGATAGAAAACTTTGATATAAACATGAGACAATGATGCAAAACAAGCATGTCACAAGCAAAAATTATGGATACGTTTGGGACGTATCACGTGCCTCTTCAGCCTATATATACTCTGTACTCTCATACCCTGAAAACATCGAGGCAACAGACGAAACCCTAATTCCATCGCCGTAACCTTCTGTTCCCGTGAGATCCCATCTTGGGGTCTGTTCCGGAGCTCCGTCGGAGGGGGCATCGATCACGGAGGGCTTCTACATCAACACCATAGCCTCTCCGATGAGTTGTGAGTAGTTTACCATAGACTTTCGGGTCCATAGTTATTAGCTAGATGGCTTCTTCTCTCTCTTTGGATCTCAATACAAAGTTCTCCTCGACCTTCGAGGAGATCTATTCGATGTAATCTTTTTGCGGTGTGTTTGTCGAGATCCGATGAATTTTGGGTTTATGATCAAGATTATCTTTGAACAATATTGGGTTCTTTTCTAAAATCTTTTATGTATGATTATAATATACTTGCAAGTCTCTTCGAATTATTGGTTTGGTTTGGCCTACTAGATCTATAGTTCTTGCAATGGGAGAAGTGCTTGGCTTTGGGTTTAATCTTGTGGTGTCCTTTCCCAGTGACAGCAGGGGCAGTAAGGTACGTATAGTATTGTTGCCATCGAGGATAAAATGATGGGGTTTATATCATATTGCTTGAGTTTATCCCTCTACATCATGTCATATTGCTTAAGGCCTTACTATGTTCTTATGAACTTAATACTCTAGATGCATGCTGGATAGCGGTCGATGTGTGGAGTAATAGTAGTAGATGCTGAATCGTTTCGGTCTACATGTCATGGACGTGATGCCTATATACAATGATCATGCCTAGATATTCTCATAACTATGCGCTTTTCTATCAATTGCTCGACAGTAATTTGTCCACCCACCGTAGAATTCTGCTATCATGAGAGAAGCCACTAGTGAAACCTATGGCCCCCGGGTCTATTCTCTTCGTATTAATCTTCATCAACTATTTTATTTCCTTTTCATTATTTACTTTCAATCTCTATACCAAAAATACCAAAAATATTATCTTAACATATCTATCAAATCTCACTCTCGTAAGTGACCGAGAAGGGATTGACAATCCCTTTTATTGCGTTGGCTGCGAGGTAATGATTTGTTTGTGCAGGTGCGGGGGACTCGCGCGTGGTCTCCTACGTGATTGATACCTTGGTTCTTAAAAACTGAGGGAAATACTTACGCTACTGTGCTACATCACCCTTTCCTCTTCGACGGAATACAACGCAACCTCGAGAAGTAGCAAGAAGAATTTCTGGCACCGTTGCTGGGAAGATCTACGCAAAAGTCATATACCAAGTACCTATCACAAAACCTTATCCCTCGCATTACATTATTTGCCTCTCGTTTTCCTCTCCCCCACTTCACCCTTGCTGTTTTATTTGCCCTTTTTTTCGTGTGTTTACCGTTCGCTGGCCTCTTGTTTGCTTGTGTGTTAGATTGCTTGCTTGTCACTATGGCTCAAGACAATACCAAATTGTGTGACTTTTTCAATACCAACAATAATGATTTTATTAGCACTCCGATTGCTCCTATTACCGATGTTGAATCTTGTGAAAGCAATGTTGCTTTGTTGAATCTCGTCATGAAAGATCAATTTTCTGGCTTTCCTAGTGAAGATGCTGCTACCCATCTAAACAACTTTGTTGATTTGTGTGATATGCAAAAAAGAGGGATACAGATAATGATATTGTTAAATTAAAGCTATTCCCATTTTCTCTTAGAGATCGAGCTAAAACTTGGTTCTCTTCTTTGCCTAGAAATAGTATTGATTCATAGAATAAATGCAAAGATGCCTTTATCTCTAAGTATTTTCCTCCCACTAAGATTATTTCTCTTAGAAACAATATCATGAATTTTAAGCAACTAGATCATGAGCATGTTGCACAAGCTTGGGAGAGAATGAAATTAATGATACGCAATTGCCCTACACATGGTTTGAACTTATGGATGATTATACAAAAAAAATATGCCGGCTTGAATTTTGCTTCTAGAAATCTTTTAGATTCAGCCGCGGGGGGGGGGCACTTTTATGGAAATTACTTTAGGAGAAGCTACCAAACTCCTAGATAATATTATGGTTAACTACTCTCAATGGCACACTGAAAGATCTACTAGTAAAAAGGTGCATGCTATTGAAGAGATTAGTGTTTTGAGTGGAAAGATGGATGAACTTATGAAATTATTTGCTACTAAGAGTGTCTCTTCTGATCCTAATGATATGCGTTGATTGAGAATAATAATGAATCTTTAGATGTGAATTTTTTGGTAGGAATAATTTTGGTAACAATGCTTATAGAGGAAACTTTAATGCTAGGCCTTTTCCTAGTAATTCCTCTAACAATTATGGTAATTCCTACAATAACTCTTATGGAAATTCTAGCAAGATGCCCTCTAATTTTAAGACTAGTGTTAAAGAGTTTATGAATTTGCAAAAGAATTCCAATGCTTTGCTTGAGGAAAAATTGCTTAAAGTTGACGAATTGGCTAGGAACGTGGATAGAATTTCTCTTGATGTTGATTCTTTGAAACTTAGATCTATTCCACTAAGCATGATATCAATTAGTCTCTCAAAGCCATGAGAATTTCCATTGATGAGTGCAAAGAAAGAAGCGCTAGGATGCGTGCTAAAAGAGATTGCTTTATGAAAGCATGTTCTTCTAGTTTCCATGATAATAAAGATGAAGATCTAAAAGTGATTGATGTATCTCGTATTAAATCCTTGTTTTCTAGTATGAATCTTGATAAAGATGGGACTGGAGATGAGTCTACTTTAGTTAAAAGGCGTCCCAATGATTCGGAGTTTTTAGATGTTGATACTAAAATTGTTAAAAGTGGGATTGAAGAGGTCAAAACTTTACATAGCAATGAACCCACTATCTTGGATTTCAAGAGATTTAATTATGATAATTGCTCTTTAATAGATTGTATTTCCTTGTTGCAATCCGTGCTAAATTCTCCTCATGCTTATAGTCAAAATAAAGCTTTTACCAAACAAATAGTTGATGCTTTAATGCAATCTTATGAAGAAAAACTTGAATTAGAAGTTTCTATCCTTAGAAAGCTTTATGATGAGTGGGAACCTACTATTAAAATTAAGAGTAAAGGTCATGAATGCTTTGCTTTGTGTGATTTGGGTACAAGTGTTTCCACAATTCCAAAAGCTTTTTGTGATATGTTAGGTTTCCATGAACTTGATGATTATTCTTTAAATTTGCATCTTGCGGATTCTACCATTAAGAAATCTATGGGAAGGATTAATGATGTTCTTATTGTTGCAAATAGAAATTATGTGCCCGTAGATTTCACCGTTCGTGATATAGATTGCAATCCTACATGTCCTATTATTCTGGGTAGACCTTTCCTTAGAACGATTGGTGCAATTATTGATATGAAGGAAGAAAATATTAGATTCCAATTTCTGTTAAGGAAAGGCATGGAACACTTTCCTAGAAAGAAAATCAAATTACCTTATGAATCTATTATGAAAGCCACTTATGGATTGCCTACCAAAGATGGCAATACCTAGATATATTCTTGTATCGTGCCTAGCTAGGGGCGCTAAACGATATCGCTTGTTGGAGGCAACCCAATTTTATTTTCTTTGCTTTTGTTTCTGTTTAGGAATAAATACTGCGTCTAGCTTCTGTTTAGATGTGGTTTTGTGTTTTAATTAGTGTTTGTGCCAAGTAGAACCTTTGGGAAGACTTGTGTGAAGTTTATGCGATCATGCTGTAAAAAACAGAAATTTTAGTGCTCACGAGATTACCTACCATTTTTTACTGGAGAGTGCTTTTTAGTTGATTCTTTTTGCAGATGATTAATATACAAATTCTTCACGTCCACCTATTTATTTCAAGTTTTTTTGAGTTACAGAAGTATTCAAAAGTTACAGATTGCTATAGATTGTTCTGTTTTTGACAGATTCTGTTTTTCGTGTGTTGTTTGCTTATTTTGATGAATCTATGAGTAGTATCGGGGGTATGAATCATAGATAAGTTGAATACAGTAGATTTCACACCAATATAAACAAACAATGAGTTCATTACAGTACCTTTGAGTGGTGGTTTGTTTTCTTATACTAACGGAGCTCACGAGATTTTTGGCTAAGTTTTGTGTTGTGAAGTTTTCAAGTTTTGAGTAAGGATTTGATGGACTATGGAACAAAGAGTGACAAGAGCCTAAGATTGGGGATGCCCAAGGCACCCCAAGGTAAAATTCAAGGATAACCAAAAGCCTAAGCTTGGGGATGCACTGGGATGGCATCCCCTCTTTCGTCTTCATCTATCAGTAACTTTACTTGAGACTATATTTTTATTCACCACATGATATGTGTTTTGTTTGGAGCGTCATGTATGATTTGAGTATTTGCTTTTTAGTTTACCACAATCATCCTTTCTGGACACACCTTTTGAGAGAGATACAAATGAATTGGAATTTATTAGAATACTCTATGTGCTTCACTTATATCTTTTGAGCTAGATAGTTTTGCTCTAGTGCTTCACTTATATCTTTTAGAGCACGGTGGTGGTTATATTTTGTAGAAATTATTGATCTCTCATGCTTCACTTATATCTTTTTAAGAGTCTATTAGAACAACATGGTAATGTGCTTTGGTTATAAAACTAGTCCTAATATGATAGGCATCCAAGATGGCTATAGTAAAAGACTTTCATATAAAGTGCATTGAATAGTAAGAGAAGTTTGATACTTGATGATTGTTTTGAGATATGAGGATGGTGATATTAGAGTCATGCTAGTAGAGTAGTTGTGAATTTTAGAAATACTTGTGTTGAGGTTTGCAAGTCCCGTAACATGCACGTATGGTAACTGTTGTGTGACAAATTTGAAGCATGAGGTATTTCATTGAGTGTCATCATTTGTGTGGAGGTCGAGATCATGCGATGGTTAACTCCTACCAACCCTCCCCCTAGGAGCATGCGTGTAGTACTTTGTTTTGATGACTTGTAGATTCTTGCAATAAGTATGTGAGTTCTTTATGACTAATATTGAGTCCATGGATTACACGCACTCTCACCCTTCCACCATTGCTAGCCTCTCTTGTATCGCGCAACTTTCGCCAGTACCATACACCCACCATATACCTTTCTCAAAACAACCACCATTCCTACCTATCATGGCATTTTCATAGCCATTCCGAGATATATTGCCATGCTAATTTCCATCGTTCCGTTCATATGACATACTTCATCATTGTCATACTGCCATGCATGATCATGTAGTTGACATCATATTCGTGGCTAGGCCACCATGCATAATTTTTCATACATGTCACTGTTGATTCATTGCACATCCCGGTACACCGCCGGAGGCATTCATATAGAGTCATACTTTTTTCTAGTATCGAGTTGTAAATCAATAAAAGTGTTATGATCATCATTATTAGAGCATTGTCTCAAAGAAAAAAAAGGGGAAAAGAAAAAATAGAGAAGAAAGGCCAAAAAAAAGAAAGAAAAAAGAAAGAAGGGACAATGCTACTATCTTTTTCCACACTTGTGCTTCAAAGTAGCACCATGATCTTCATGATAGAGAGTCTCTTGTTTTGTCACTTTAATATACTAGTGGGAATTTTCATTATAGAACTTGGCTTGTATATTCCAATGATGGGCTTCCTCAAATGCCCTAGGTCTTCGTGAGCAAGCAAGTTGGATGCACACCCACTTAGTTTCTTTTGTTGAGCTTTCATACATTTATAGATCTAGTGCATCCGTTGCATGGCAATCTCTACTCACTCACATTGATATCTATCGATGGGCATCTCCATAGCCCATTGATACGCCTAGTTGATGTGAGACCATCTTCCTCTTTTGTCTTCTCCACAACCACCACTCTATTCCACATATAGTGCTATGTTCATGGCTCACGCTCATGTATTGCGTGAAAATTGTAAAAGTTTGAAAAAATTGAAGTATGAAACAATTGCTTGGCTGAAACCGGGGTTGTGCATGATTTGAGTATTTTGTGTGACGAAGATGGAGCATAGCCAAACTATATGATTTTGTAGGGGTGAACTTTCTTTGGCCATGTCATTTTGAGAAGACATGATTGCTTTGTTAGTATGCTTGAAGTATTATTATTCTTATGTCAATATAGACTTTTGTCTTGAATCTTTCGGATCCGAACATTCATGCCACAATAAAGAAAATTACATTGAGAATTATGTTGGTTAGCATTCCACATCAAAAAATTCTGTTTTTATCATTTACCTACTCGAGGACGAGCAGGAATTAAGCTTGGGGATGCTTGATATGTCTCCAACGTATCTATAATTTTTTATTGTTCCATGCTATTATATATTCTGTTTTGAATGTTTAATGGGCTTTATTAAACACTTTTATATTATTTTTGGGAGTAACCTACTAACCCAAGGCCCAGTGCAAATTGCTGGGTTTTTTTTTGCCCATTTCAGTGTTTTACAGAAAAGGAATATCAAACGGAGTCCAAACAGAATAAAACCTTCGAGGGAGTTATTTTTGGAACAATATCAACACGAAAGACTTGGAGTACACACCAGGAAGCGAAGGAGGTGGCCACGAGTGCAGGGGCGCGCCTAGGGGGTAGCCGCGCCCCCCACCCTCGTGGGCCACATGTTGATCCCCCGACGTGCCTCTTCAACCTATATATACTCTCATACCCTGAAAACATCGAGGCAATAGACGAAACCCTAATTCCACTGCCGCAACCTTCTGTTCCCGTGAAATCCCATCTTGGGGCCTGTTCCGGAGCTCCGTCAGAGGGGGCATCGATCACGGAGGGCTTGTACATCAACACCATAGCCTCTCCGATGAGTTGTGAGTAGTTTACCACAGACCTTCGGGTCCATAGTTATTAGCTAGATGTCTTCTTCTCTCTCTTTGGATCTCAATACAAAATTCTCCTCGATCTTCGACGAGATCTATTCGATGTAATCTTTTTGCGGTGTGTTTGTCGAGATCCGAGGAATTCTGGGTTTAGATCAAGATTATCTTTGAACAATATTGGATTCTTTTCTGAAATCTTTTATGTATGATTATAATATCCTTGCAAGTCTCTTCGAATTATTGGTTTGGTTTGGCCTACTAGATCTATAGTTCTTGCAATGAGAGAAGTGTTTGGCTTTGGGTTCAATCTTGCGGTGTCCTTTCACAGTGACAGCAGGGGCAGCAAGGCACGTATAGTATTGTTGCCATCGAGGATAAAAAGATGGGGTTTATATCATATTGCTTGAGTTTATCCCTCTACATCATGTCATCTTGCTTAAGGCGTTACTCTGTTCTTATGAACTTAATACTCTAGATGCATGCTGAATAGCGGTCGATGTGTGGAGTAATAGTAGTAGATGCAGAATCGTTTCGGTCTACTTGTCACGGACGTGATGCCTATATACAATGATCATGCCTAGATATTCTCATAACTATGCGCTTTTGTATCAATTGCTCGACGGTAATTTGTTCACTCACCGTAGAATTCTGCTGTCATGAGAGAAGCCACTAGTGAAACCTATGGCCCTCGGGTCTATTCCTATCATATTAATCTTCATCAACTATTTTATTTATTTCGCATTATTTACTTTCAATCTCTATACCAAAAATACCAAAAATATTATCTTATCATATCTATCAGATCTCACTCTCGTAAGTGATCGAGAAGGGATTGACAACCCCTTTTATCGTGTTGGCTGCGAGGTTCTTATTTGTTTGTGCAGGTGCGAGGGACTCGCGCGTGGTCTCCTACCTGATTGATACCTTGGTTCTCAAAAACTGAGGGAAATATTTACGCTACTGTGCTGCATCACTATTTTCTCTTCGAGAGAATACAACACAAGCTCGAGAAGTAGCAAAAACCGATTTTCAATCGAAACGACGGTTTAAGCTACAAGACATTTTAATTTTTAATTTTCGATGGAATCTTTGCTGATGTCATAAATTCTGTTTTACATGCATGCATGCATGTTTGAACATGCAACGCTAGTTCTCATCCACTTTAAAATAAAAAAGAAGTAGAGAGTAGGCTAGGATTTAGACAAGGAAGGGAGCGAGGCTGGAATTTAGATTGTTCGGATCTATTGTATAGATACGAACATTTGGAATATATCATTGTCCATTTTTAATACAAACTATACATTTTTGTAATACATGGTCAACATTTTTTCTATACATAATGTTGACATGACTATCTTGAATACGATCAAAAATATTGCATAAATGCATATTTATTAGGTGTTTTCTAATGCAAATTATGCCATAATTTATATATTATATAGGACAAAAATATTTGACAGATTTTTGTACCATGTCTAATTGTAGGTATATTAAACAGTTGTATAATCCACATATGAAGATAAGGGGGAAAAGATGTTTATATGTTGTTCGAAAAGTCCTCCCACGTCATTTTTGGTCCGAGAGAAGATAGAGTCCAAGTCCCTCATATTTTGAACTCAGATTCGGACTGCACACACATACCTAACTCAAAACACCAATAACTCTTTTATCCGGACTCCGGATTGGATGAGTCTTTTTTTGTCGAAAGTTTATTTTATGCAGATTCTAACCCAATTGAATTCACCTTCAAATTCGTCTGAAGCGTTGAGATATTGATGAAGCAATCTGACGCTGCAGCGGAATCCGAGTCAAACTATAATTGCAAAGGTGTTGCAAAACCCCTCACTTGGGCCATGAGCCTTGTACGACATATGGTTAGTTTTAGTCTGCCTTTGGACATCCTCCCACCTTCTTAGCCATCACCTCTTGCCCCTGTATAAGTAGATCAATCTGATAACTTTTTCTTTGGGATTTGTTTAGTTAAAATTTAGCCATTGCAACTTCGTGTACTTCATTTTGTTCAACGAATGGAGCAAAACCGCTTTCGGATCCCCGACATTATCAATACTTATCAATATTCGCAATATTCATATTGCTTTTATCACATTTTTGTTTGTTCTTCGATTGTTTGCAGGAATAGACCTTCGTGACCAGGTTGGTCGTGTTTCCGGCATCGTGAGTAACCTCCTGGAGATTGATTTAGCGATTGCTAAGGCGCAACGTCGTCGATGTTTGTACATAGTTGCCTCCACCTAATCAATAGTTATGTCATAAAAAATCGGGACCCTCGCCTCTATCAATAGATTTTTAGCATTTTTAAAATTCTTAATTAAATATTTTTAATGCAATATTAACATTTTTCAACACATGGACAACATTTTTTATACACATTTAATATTTTTTTAAATGCTTGATTAAAATTTTCTAAGTACTTATTCAAAAAAATTCAAATGCTTGACTAACATTTTTTTTATATACATGATAAAAAAATCAGCATTTTAAGATACATGACCAACATTTTTTCTATACACATGTAACAATGTTCAAATGCTTGATCAACATTTTTAAAATACTTGTTAAACATGTTTTTAAATGCTTCATTAACATTTCTATATACAAAATAAAAAACTCACATTTGTAATACATGGTAAACTTGTTTTCTATAGACATTTAACCTTTTCAAATGCTTGATCCACATTTTTTTCTATACACATTAAAAAAATTCAAATACCTTATCAACATTTTTTTAAATGATATATTAACACGTTTATATGAATGATAAATATTATAATTTTAAATACATTATTAAAATTTTATCTATACACATTTAACAAATTTTAAATGCTTGATTACCTTTTTATAAATACATGACAAAAAACTTTATATACATTTTCATTTACACGATAAACATTTCTCTATACACATTCAACATTTTTCAAATATTTGGTCAACATTTTCACAAAAAAATTATATAGTGTTTTTTTGTAATATATATATTGAGAATTTTTAAAGTATATACAAAATAAAAAAAATCCAAAAACATAAAAAGAACAGAAAAAGGAAGTTGTTGCATCCCGCGCTCCTGTGTGCTACTTCTTAAGCTTGCGTTGATTTTTCCCTTGAAGAGGAAAGGGTGATGCAACAAAGTTGAGATAAGTATTTCCCTAAGTTAAGGACCAAGACATCATTTCAGTAGAAGACAGAAGCAACTCCCCAATAGATGCACTTGTACAAACTAACAAAAACTTGTACACAATGCGAAAAAAGGCCTGTCAATCCATGCACGGTCACTAGCAAGAGTGAGATCTAATAAAGATAGATGTAAAACAAATAAAAGTAAATAAAACTCAGCGGTGTATTTTTTGATTTTTGATTTTATAGATTTGAAAATATATGATAGGAAATATACCCGGGAGCCTCAGGTTTCTCTCTAGAAGAAAGCGTACGGTTGGTAAATAAATTATTTTTGAGCAACTGATAGAAAAGCGGAAAGTTATGATAATATCTAAGGTAATGATCATGAATATAGCCATCACGTCCGTGGCAAGTAGACCGACTCCTGTGAGCGCGCTACTTGAGCCATTTTTCATTCGATTGTGTTGCTAGGTGCTCGCCCTTGTCGCACTGTAGGCTGTTTTTATGAGGTTTGATTGGGCCGCATCGGCTTTTTAGTTTTCCTTTTTTTCCTTTTTGTCCTTTCGGTTGTTCCACCAAAAAACTAAAGTATCATGCTAGGGTGGTCCATTTCTTGAGAGGAGATGTTAATTTTTGTAGGGGTTTTTCTCACAAGCTAAAATGCCTAGCCCAGTTATTTAGACAAAATGCTTAATCCAACATGCGACAACACAAGCGACATGAAAAAAAATCAACAGATGAAAAGAAATCAACAAATACATGATGACATCATACTTAAATGTTCTCTAACCAGTGGACATCTAGTGAGCTAGATGCACCCAAGACGTCCCTAAGGGCCTCTTTAATTCGCAAAATAGGAAAAATGCAGGAATAGGAAAAATGCAGGAATATGTTGGCATGCCCTATAGGATTAAAGAGAATGTTTGATAGTGCAGAAAAAACAATCGTACAAAGGAGTTTGAGTGGATGAAAATTATCCTGCAAAATGTAGTACAAATGAATCCTATTGAAAAAGTCCTAAGGATTCCAACCCTACGAATCACAGAAAAATCCCCAAGGGTTCAAATGCTCCTATAAAATTCTTTTAAATCAAAGGAGCCCTAAAGAATAGAGTGTGTAGGGAGGCCAATTTGGCCCGGAAGTAGGAGCCATATCCATCCCCGGATCCACCACATGACACCACCTGCTAAATCCGAGTAGACCGGAGCAATTTAGAAGTGTGGCCATATGCCCATATCCATCTCCGGAGTTTTTTTTTTTTGAGACAACCTCGCGAAGCTTTTATTAATTCGTCACAATGTTTACAGGGACGGATGGTAGGTTTCTCGGGTGGCCTAACCAAACATGACGGCCACCACCAAGAGATAAAGCATGCTTCGCTAAGTTGTGAGCTTCATAGTTTGAGCTCCTACTTTCATAACTAAACTTGCAGAAATCAAAAAGAAAGGAATGTTCTATGATTTCATGTACAACTGCATCATAGCTTGCCAAGTTATCCAACTGTAAATCTTGTACCACCACTTTGCAGTCTGATGCAATCTCCAACTTCCGCAGGTAAAGGTCATCTGCTAATGCCAAAGCTTCTCTGATGGCGAGCGCCTCCAAAGTCACCGGATCATCAATGTGGTTGAAAGTGAGCGTCGCTGCACCCATGAATCTCCCAGTGTCATCTCTGCATATCCATCTCCGGAGCTAAACCCGGGCAAACGCCAGGCCGGGCTTGTAAAAACCCGACCTTTCTTTCTGAAGCCTGAGCCCAACCCGAAGCCTAAAGCCCGAAGTACACTGTTTTCAAGCTCGAGCGTGGCTCGGAATCCAAAATTCCGGCCCAAAATATATAAAAAGAGAAGCCCAAACCTGGCGCCACCACATGCCATCACCTGCTAGCGATCTTGCTCCAAGTACAGTTGCATTGCTTCTGGAAGCTGCACGTGGCTATCATCCGGACGGCACCCGAGTATATATCCCAATTAAGCTATGCCACTGTAGCACGCCAAATCTGATTTTGTAGTATGTGCCAAGGTAGAACCAAATGGCTCATACCAATCTCCACCTGAGTAGGACGTGAAGGGGATCTTGGGAAGCATTCTCTAGGTTTTACCGGAACCTTTGTTTTGGGCTGTATCCAATTGTCCTACTTTCAAAAGCCGAAACCGTGACAGCGATTTTAATATATCCTTTGGTGCCTGCAAAATTGACCGTGTCATGTAAAAAACCGGGCCTAGGCTCCTTCACTGAAATTAAGTCATGGTTATATTATTAGATCGTTCCAAAATCAAACCGCGTGTAGTACTCGAAGTCTCGAACCAGAGGTGACAAATGTCCATTGCAGAGCCTCTTCTGCAGCATGGGAAAGCCAACAAACTACCTTTGTTTTATCCTCCATGTACTTACTACGTTGTATTTTTCGTTCGTACGTACGCACGTCACCTTTGAAACTCGAGAAGCTACCGTACAGCCTTCTCGACCATGACGGCTTTATAAACCAGCATTTCCCGTTGAAGTTCCCAGTTTAAAACTACGAGAGACAATCTTCTACATATCCCAAGTTATTATTTTTCAACAAAGAGGCAGAGTTGCACTGTAACTTTGTAAGAGAGCCACCATGGAAGCCACCTCAGAACAAGACGGAGGTGGCAGCGGCGCCGGCGACTGCGAGGCTCTCATGGCAGCCCTGACGGCCAACAGGCAGCTGCTGGAAGCCAAGGTCGGCATCAACAACGCAATGTTCGCCGCCAGCGATTCAGCCACGTCGCAGCTCGGCGATTCCTTCGTCGTCGGCCGGTGCGAAGGGCAGAAGACCATCGACGGCGAGCAGATGCCGCTGGTCCTGGGCCCGTCAACGGAAGGTGCGGGCGAAGACGGCGGCGGCACTGGGTACGAGGCGCTCGTGGCCGCTGTGAGGGCCAAGAGGGAATGGCTGGAGGACAAGGTGCTGACCAACAGCGCCGTTCTGCTCCGCGGCTTCGACGTCCGCGACGCGGCGCAGTTCGACGCCGTCGTGGAGGCGCTGGGGTGGCCGGACATCCGGTACGTCGGCCCCGCGCCGCGCACCCACGTCCACGGCCGCGTCTGGACCGCCAACGAGGGGCCCCTCGAGCAGAGCGTCTACTTCCACCACGAGATGGTGCTGGTGAGCCCATGCATACATGCCAATGCCATGCCATGGTCTGCGACAATACAGCATGCCGGCCTCGTGAAGTGATTATCCATGTTTTGGTTTTTGTTTGCATTAATTGATGCGCAGATCAAGGAGTTCCCGGCGAAGGTGATACTGTTCTGTGAGGTGCCGCCGCCGGAGGGCGGAGAGACGCCGTTCGTGCCGAGCTTCCGGGTGACGGAGAGGGCGCTGGAGGAGTTCCCGGAGATGGTGGAGGAGCTGGACGCCAAGGGGCTCCGGTACACGTTCACGGCGCCGAGCAACAACAACACCGGGTCCATGAGAGGGAGAGGATGGGAGGACGCTTTCGGCACGTCAGACAAGCGTGAAGCAGAGATGAGGTAATACACGTCGGTCGTCGCCTTCTTGGCTTTGTTTTCTCTGCTTCCGAGTTTCAGAAAGTTATAGCCGCTCGATGAAGATCTTCTCATCTCTGTACAGAATCCTAAATCTTAGCGATCAGATCAACTACTCCTTCGTCTCATAATATAAGAGTGTTTTTAACACTAATGGAGAGTACTAATTTACAATGACTTAGAAATAGTTACTTTTCAGTCGCAAAAATAGCAAACCTTTTAATTTACAAAACATGCAAATTAAAAGGTTTTGCTCATTTTTTTTAGAACTAGTTATTTAAATTTTGATAAAATATCCAATAGTTGGAAATTGGAATAATAATAAAGAAATTAGAATTTATAGAAATAAACATTTAAAAGGCAGGCAAATATTTCAAGATAACTATCTTGCATGCACTTCATAAGTTATATCTCCATCGTTTTCAATAATTTGGTGGTGTGTTCTACCCTTTTTTTTTAATTTCGGATTGCAATGTACATTTTTGTGTTTATATTTACCACACGATCTTCCTAATAAAATTTAGTTATTTATGTTTTTCAGTACAGTAATATTGTTATTATTATTTTGAAGTACTCCCTCCTTATATAAAGCCACCTATATTGTCTTAAGTCAAATTGTTTGAAGTTTTTTTTTTTTTTTGCGGGGAAATTGTTTCAAGTTTGACTAGAAAAATATTAACATTTACACTACTAAATCAATATCACTAGACTATCATGACATATGTTTTCATAACGTATTTATTAGGTCTTGTATATGCTGTAAAGTTTTTGAAAAAAATTGATTACGAAAAGAGCAACTGCCTTGTATACATGGACTTTATGATTACAATTGTTTATTTAACTTTTTTTCGCCACTCCAATGATTGTGGGTGCATGCATGGTTAGAAATCCTATCAATTCACATGCTTATTTATTGTGAGGTTATCCATGAGTTCCTTTTTAAAATGCATTTTTCTTAATTTTACCATCACATTAAGCTGACACAACCACACACACGATACACCACAATGAAAGATAGTCTCAAACAATAGAGAATAGGTAAAGAAGCACTGATGGGGAACCTAGTCTAGTATCCATGCTAGCCTCAACCCGCCCAAGCTATTCACATACCATCAGTGGCGGAGACAAGCCCTAAGCTGCCCTGGCGGTGGCCTTGGGCGTGAGGTTGTGTTCCTTTGTGTACTGTAGCTCGTTTTCTACTGTTCATTATTGTAGCTAGCAGTTGGCCTGGGGCTTGCCTGGGGCCTTTCTAGTTCCTGGCTCCGCCACTGCATACCATATCACCAATCTCGCTGCTCTGGTTGAAGGAAAGACCAGGGGCATAGTCAGTGTGCGCATTTGAGTGGCACTTGCATAAGAGAGAAAATATATTTACTTCAGTTGATTTCTACAGGAAACCATGCAGAGTTAATAAACATTTCTGAAGCGTCCACAATTAGACATGAAGATATCTCAAGTGAGCAAAGAGCACATGGGGAATTCATTGTCTTACAAATAAACTGAAGGATAAGTGAAACATTGCGAGTTTTGGTCACACGCATATGGTTTAAAAATTGTATAATGAAGATTTCACGTTCTCTAATTTAAGTCATCCAAGTATTTGATAAACCCTAGTCACCTAAAAATGCACATAATAGAGCCTAAAACATTGTACTCTAAAATGTGTGTAGTTTCAGCAGAAATCAAATTCTATATATGAAGTAGGAGTGGTGATAAGAAAAGTTAAATATTGGTTTGAAAGCTTAAAAGAGTGATTAAGACTAAAAAGGGGGCACAAGTTAAAAATAGAAAATCACCAAAAACTCCCTCCGTTCCTAAATATTTGTCTTTCTAGACATTCGAAATGGTTACAACATACGGATGTATGTAGACATATTTTGAAGTGTAGATTCATTCATTTTGCTTCGTATGTAGTCATTTGTTGAAATCTCTAGAAAGACAAGTATTTAGGAATGGAGGGAGTATAATAGTAGTATCATTAAATTGTGTGCTTCCTTGAGAACTAAATTCAATGCACAAAAGGAGTAAAAAAAACTAGTATGTTGTTGTATGTTTTCTCAAAGAACAATAGTAAGCCTCTGCAAAAAAAATAAAGCACAATAATAAGTAGTTTGTGATGTTTGCAGGGCAAAGGCACTGGGAATGGACGTGGAGTGGCTTCATGACAATGGCGTGAAGACGATCTTGGGTCCACGCACGCTGACCCGCGTCTTCCCGGGGCGCAAGGGCCGGAGGATGTGGTTCAACACGTTGGTCGGGATGCACGGCAATGCGCTAAGCTCGGCTACGGCGGCCGATGGGGACGAGATCCCGGTGAGCTTCGTGCAACGGTGTGAGGAGATCATCGAGGAGGAGAGCATCCAGTTCCGTTGGTGCAAGGGGGACATCCTCATCCTCGACAACCTCGCCACCCTACATGGTCGGCGGCCGTCCCTGCCGCCTAGGCGGATTCTCGTCGCAACTTGCAAGTGACGCACCGATGAGTTTATTTATAATTGATCGGAACTTCCACATATGCCATGTGGCGCATCCAAGAGATTATCAACTATGGCATTCGAGTCAGTACAACACAATTTAACTGTGTCGCGTCTAGTATCTCGACCCATGTAAAAGCACAATTGAACATTTCCGACAAATTGGAGCTCCCCCTCATTGAACCCTCATGTCATCGAGATAGCATCGACAAGAATAGTTATTTCAGATGAAGAAGAGCTTGAACTATGCATCATGAAGGACAAATTTCACGATTCAATCTGCCACCGCAAGCCTATGTTGCGCTCGGCTAGAATTTTCTTAATTAATCACACACATATACTCATATAGATGTTGTTAACCTCATTTGAGGGTTGTCATTGGCCGCGGGTACCTTGACCCATGCCATCCGCGGTCATGAACAAGATCAAGGAAATAAAATATTCATTACACGATGAATTTTTGTTAATACATGATGACGTATTTTTTTTCAATACATATTTTCTTAATACACAAGAATATTTTTAATACACGATGAACAAAAAAGAAAGAATCAAGGAAAGAAACAAAAAGAAGCAAAAAAGGAAAATAAAATAGTAAATTGAATAGATATAAAAAAAAAGAAACGGGACAAAAAAACTAATCCACAAAAGATGGAAAAAAGAGACAAAAAATCACGCGACAACGAAGTAGGCATGCAGTAAAATCAGAAGAAAAAACTTCATGGATGTGCTTACTGGTCCGTGGCCCAGTTCGTTAGCACTAGATGAGAGAGCTAAGGGCATTGTACAGTGGTTGACAAAAAGAATCTTATCTTAACACAATATTGTAATTTAGAGATGATAAAAAGAATATGATGTATAATTGGTTGTCTCTAGTAACTAGATATTCCTGAAAGTGTGTTGAGAGGTTTATTGTTAAGAGATCATCTCTTAATTAAGAGAGCAGTTTTGCTAAGCCTCAGTCGAGAGATATTTCATTATGTCTCAGTCGATACAATATTCCTTTGATCTTACATGGAGATGCGTAAAAAAGTATTTTCACTTTTTCTTTTTTCTTCTTACATAATGTATCATTTGACTGAGACTTTGTTAAGTCTCAGTCGATTGAGACCTAGCCACACCCTTAAGAGAAGGCATTTTTTTTCTGATTTCTCTTTCATCCATCTCAGTATTTATTCTACATGGCACTCCTAAGATAGCAACATCTGATGTGCTCATAGACAATCCACAACACACTGGACATTTTTCAAGGAACATGCTCAACTTTATTACTAAAAAGATGAAAGTTTGCAGTAATTTACAGGATCATGGAGCTCAAGCAGCCACACATGGCACCCCTTGGTAATGACAAAGCATGTTTGGCTATAGAATCAGCCTCAAAATTACATTTGCTACTACAGTGAACAAAGGAGCCAGAAGCAAAACTGTTCGAACTCAACGGGGCCTGTCTTGTGATGTTCTCATATTTACAACCAGTACCTCTATGAATGTCATCCACCACACTTTTGCAATCCGAAACAACCAACAAGTTTTGAATGCTCAAATCAACAACAAAAGCGAGCACTAAAGAGCGACGCAGTGAGCCATGTATAGCAGCACTGGGAGTGCTCATATACAACGCGCAACGCATTGCAAGCCCACAAATCACGCACCTCACATGCGTGTTTTGGGCCAGGCCAGTGCGTGTGGACGTTTTTTTCTCTTATTTCCTTATTTCTCTTTTCTTTCATTTCCCTATTTTCCACTTTTTTATAATTTTTTTATTTCCCCTTTCTTATTTCTTTAACTAGGATTTGCAAAAAATATTAAATTAGAAAAAACAATCTTGACTTTAAAAAGTATAGGATTTTTGTAAAATGTCATGAAATTTTGAAGATATTTTGGAGTTAATTAAACTTTCATGAATTTTGGAAAGGTTCAATAAATTTAAACAATGTTATGGAATTTCTATATATGCACGAATTTAACAAACAGATATTCAAGAATATTTGCGAATTTAAAAACTCAACAATTCCAAAAAAAAGATTGGATTTAAAAATATTCACGAATTTTATTTTTTACTGAAAATTTCGAAAAAAACATTCCCGGATTTCATGAAAACTGTTTCGAAATAAAAATATGATGCATTTGATTTTTAATGGATTTTTCAAAAAGCATTCATGTTTTTTAAAAAAAAATGAATTAATTTTTTATATAAATTATTATTTTTCCCCATATTTGAAATAATCTCCCTTGGTTTTATAAACATTTCCCTGTTGAACAAAAAGTTCACCTAATTGACGAATGTTCCTGGATTTAAAAAAAGATTCAAATTTCATAAAATGTTTCCAAATTCAAAAACATGTTCTCAACTTTATAAAATGGTAAAAAATAAAAATATTATAATAGAAAGGTAAGAACAAATGTTAATTTATAATAGAAAAAAATGATAAAGCCCAAAAGAAAAAGAAAAATCCAGTCTAGGGGAGCTGAATGGTCCGGCCCGAATAAGCTACAGCTGTGGGATGCGCATTTGATCCTTATTATGTCCCCTAAAAAAATGATCCTTATCACCCCTAACAATTTTGGTCCTTATATCGCTCATCACACGTGAAGTATGATGAGAACGGGGCGTCGACCTATTGGTTGGGCAGCTGGGGTAGTTGCCAGCCCGCCCGAGTTCAAGTTCTGGCTTTGGCGCGGGTGCTCGCGAAATTTCTTTCTATAAAAAAAGCCAACGAGGATTAGCCTTTGGGTTGGTCTCTTTTTTTTTTACACGTGAAGTAGGATCCGTCTAGCGTTTCCTATTCAAATCGGAGTGTTTCTACACGTGGAAAGTATATTTGCACACCCAAATACATTTCGATGTATCCTCGGTCGAGTGCCATAGTGACAATGGCCTTGCCGGCGGTGGGCCAGTTTTTCGGCTCACAGAGCCCTCATGGGCTTCTTCATCTTGAAGACGGCAAGTGGTGAGAATGGTGGTTGCAGAAGTCTGCATCTATGGAGTTTTCTTGCAAATGTTCTTGGAAATGTGTCCTCTCTCCTCTCTTTTTTCTCGTGGTTTCCATAATTTCGTGTGTTTCCGCGGTTTCGTGTTGTAATTTGATATCAGTTTAATGGAATGAGGAATTTCTGTTAAAAAAAGTGCGATCTGTGTGCCGTCAAGATGCTCATGTGTTCAAGTTCTGGCTTTGGCGCGGGTGCTCGCGGAGTTTCTTTCTATAAAAAAAGGCCAACAAGGGTTAGCTTTTGGGTTGGTCTTTTTCTTTTTACACGTGAAGTAGGATTCGTCTAGCATTTCCTATTCAAATCGGAGTGTTTCTACACGTGAAAGTATATTTGCACACCCAAATACATTTTGATGTATCCTCGGTCGAGCGCCATAGTGACAATGGCCTTGTCGGCGGTGGGCCAGTTTTTCGGCTCACAAAGCCCTCATGGGCTTCTTCATCTTCAAGACGGCAAGTGATGAGAATGGTGGTTGCAGAAGTCTGCATCTATGGAGTTTTCTTGCAAATGTTCTTGGAAATGTGTCCTCTCTCCTCTCTTTTTTCTCGTGGTTTCCACATTTTCGTGTGTTTCCGCAGTTTCGTGTTGTAATTTGATATCAGTTTAATGAGGAATTTCTGTTAAAAAAAGCGCGATCTGTGTGCCGTCAAGATGCTCATGTGTGCAATCATTGCTGGCACAAAGAACTGGAACACTGCTGAAGAAAGGTACTGAGGGAGGGAGGGACATGACACTTTGGCTGGCTGAATTCAACCAAATGGGTGGCAACAGGCGGACTACTCCTACTGGTTCTCACCAGAGCCCTTACGTGATGTCTGAGGAAGAATCGCATCTCTACTGTTTACTCTCAGGGCCCGAACGATTAGCAAACGCATTTGCCCTTTATACTTTGAGTCCGCCGAGTAGCCATCTATCTCTGATACGGTCATACATATAGATATAGTAGGTTCGAGCGCTAGGATCTACCAAGAGTGCACCTGGTGCCTACCAGAATGGCTCCAGAGAACACAGAGCAAGCTCCCAGCCTGAAGAGCAAGCCACCAAATGAGGAGGTGGAGTTCGAGCCGCATCCGGAGCTGCTCATGGCCGCGCGCCGCGGTGACCGGGGGCAGCTCGAGCGTCTCCTTCGCCAAAAAGACGAGGCAGCAGCGGCGCCCCAGTCGGCGCCAGTGCGACCGGCACGTCGTGATGTCATCGTCCACATCGAGGAAGCCGTCCATGTCAAATCGGCATCCACGGTAACCTCGGCCGACGCGGTCACCGTGGCGCGGGACTCGGTCCTCCACGTGGTCGCGTCTCGGGGGGACGCCGAACAGTTCCTGCAGAGCGCGACGGTCATCTACGACAAGGCCCGTCACCTGCTCGACGCCCGGAACGGCACCGGCGACACGCCACTGCACTGCGCCGCCCGGGCAGGGTGGGGCGGGATGGTTGCTCATCTCGTGGATCTCGCGAAAGCGGAGAACGGCGGCGGCGGCGGCGATAGGGTGAAGGCGATGCTGAGGGTGCAGAACGAGCAGGGAGAGACGGTGCTACACGAGGCGGTCCGTTTAGGCAGCAGGGACATGGTCGCCCGGCTGATGTCGGAGGACCCCCAGCTAGCTCGAGTTCCGCCGGCCGATGGCGCCTCACCGCTATACTTGGCTGTCTCGCTGGATCACGAAGACATTGCACGCCAGCTCTATCAGAACGACAAAGGGCTCTCGTACTCCGGGCCAGACGGGCGAAATGCGTTGCATGTAGCCGCTCTCAAGGGCAAAGGTGAGGCCTTTTCCCCCATCTTTTACAATTTCATTCAACGCATTCATGCCGCCGGATAAGAGCAACTTCAATGGATGACCCATTTTGTCCGTCCGCGTTCGTCTGGGTCGGCGCGGGCAAAAGTGACGGCCCAACGCGCTGACCCAAACTGAAATCGTGTCCGACTAGCGTCCGCGTTGATCCATTTTCGGACCAAAATTGCGTCTGGAATGCGTCGGCGCGGACGCGAAGCGGACGCGCCGCGCGTCTCCTCGCCGTCCGCCGCATCCCCATCTGGCGGCCACCCAACCACCATCGGTCGTCTTATTTATAACGACGATCGACAGTGGGCCCACGCGTCAGCCAGTGGAAGCGTCCTTTTTTAAACGCGCGTGCGGCGGGCCGGCCTCATCCACTTCACTCGTCCACATCTGGCCCCCCACCGCTCCCTTTGCCTCCTCGCCGGCGACCGCAAACCCTAGCGCGCCCATGGGCCTCTTCGGCAGCAGCAAGGGCAAGGGCAAGGGCACCCCCGACACCTCGTCCTCCCGTGCCCCCCTTCCCCCTCCTTCTCCGACGGCGCCGCGTTTCCGCCCTGGTCGCCGGCGCCTGCACATACGGGTGCACCAAGCGCGGTGGCACTAGGAGTACAGGCAGCCGCTGCCGTACCCCGACGTCACGCTGCCGCACCATTGGCATCTGGATCCGCAGCGGATCCCGGTGCCGGCGGTTCCGCGGAGCCATCGGGCGCACGACGACGAGGTGCGCTGGCGCCGCGCGCTGCTCACGCCGGAGCAGCGTCGGCTGCTAGAGTACGCCGCCGACTCTCCCAACTGGGAGGCGTGGTTCGCCCTCGAACATGAGGAGCAACGGCGCATGGGTGTCGATGCCGTCTCGCCGCCGTTCCCACCGCCGCCCCCGCAGGTATAGCCGGAGGACATGGATGCGGAGGCGGAGTACCAAGCCGCCCTCGAGGAGGCCCTGCAAGATGCGCTGGAGGCTAGCTGCCTCGAGGAGGATGCGCGTTGGGATTGTCTGGAGCAAGCCCTTGCCCTGTCGGCGGCGGGGGACTCCGTCCACACCCCGCTCTTCGTCCCAAGCCGGAGACGGAGCCGACGCGTAAGCGCTCCTCGCCTCCACCCACTTGGCTGGAGAAGGCCTAGTCGTGGACATGCCAGTACCGCGAGTGGGTGAGCGAGCCTCCCATCCACTTCGCCGCGACGCCGGAGGAGGAGGTGGCCCACCTCGAGCGCTGGAAGGAGCACCGGCTCCACTAGGAGCAGGCCGACGGCGAGGAGCAGATGCGCTACGAGGCCATGGTCCAACGTGACCCGGAGGCGCTCCGGCTCGAGGAGGAGGAGAAGGAGGAGGAGCGCGCGCGGCTGGCAGCAATGCCGCCGCCCGAGCACACGCCGGAAGAGGCTGCCCTGGTAGCCTACAGGAAGGCATTCGGGTGGGCTGGCCCTACTCCGGTCTTCATCGACCTCACCGACGACGGCGGCGTCGACGGCAAGGGCAAGGGTAAGGCCGACGACGTTTAGGGCAGCGTGCGGGGAGGCAGGCGCAGACTTTTTTTTAATGTTTTAGTTAATGTTTAATTAGGTTTAAGTGAAATTTGGCCGATGTTTGACCGGCCACTTTTATGTTTAATTACGTTTATTATGTTTATTTCATGCAACTTGTTTTTTTCACGCCGGTACATTTGGGTGGGCCTTCCGTTGGCCGGTCAAGCCGACCCATTTTAAAATGCGGACGCGCACGTCCGCCTGGCCGACCCAAACGGATAAAAAGCGGACAAAGCACTCGTCCGTTTGGGTCGCCCGTTGGAGTTGCTCTAAGAGCGCATTCTCAACTTGTTGTAATTACATTCGGTTAATAAATAAACTGTCCAATGATATAATTCATGAATGTAAGTCAATTTATCCTAAATAAAAACGGTGAAATGATTATTTGCATACCAAGTACTCTGGTTTGCCACTAAAAAGAGTTTGGTTTGGGTTTATATGGTACGCACATATTCGAGATTTATTTGAATATATTTTTTGCGAAAATTCTTGTATTACTCAAAACATAGAATTACAATCACGACTTACAATATCAAGGACTTCTCCGGTCCCGACTCAAGCCATACAGCAGTACGAACTTCAGCCCTATCAAAGTTGGCCATAAAATGACTAGCGAGATTCTGACTATGTCGAATATGAGTAATACAAGAACCACATTCCTCTAGATTATCCTTGATCTCTTGGACTAAAAAAGCAAATATACACCTATTCGTAACAGCACTTGGCACCATCGTTACGGCTTCTAGACAAACAGATTCAACTTGGATAGGTAGATTGCTTCATTGGGAGGCCAACATTAGGCCATCCTTTATTGCCAAAATCTCCGTCTCTAGACCATCATCACATAAGAATAGATGCTGACATGAGCTGAAAATAATGCTCCCGTCATGAGCTCGGAGAATCATACCTGCTCCAGCAATTCCATGAGATTTATTTGAATATAACAGTTTGAACAACAATACATGAGATAAGTGCAATAAAAATATATGACTAGAAACTTCTTTGGATTACAAATTCAAGGTTATATTTTTGTGACATATAAAGAACATTTTTTATGCCAAAATACAGGTCAAAGTTGGTCTCAAAATACATGCATGTCTTGCAAACCAAGAGTACTTTTTTTTACTGTCACTGCGTTGTCTCCACAAAGTGGTAAGCAAATTCTTTGTATCCCCTATTTTGATGAGCGATGCTATGAGTTTAACATCCCCAGTGACATCCTTCACTTCCACCTTTTCTTCTCTAGTAGTTAAGGCATGTCTTGCAAATTTGTAAATTTAAGAGGTCCAACTTCAAATGTTTGAATACCGAACTTTTATTTCAACAAATTGAATTGGTCCAAATTATATTCTGAGTGTTGTATCGTATTGTTTGAATTTTCATACTTTTTGAATCTTTTTAAAATTCCAAATTTAGATGTTGAAATTTTAGAATAGTAATCCTGAGAATTTAAATTTCTAAATTCAAAACTTTAAATCTTATAATTTGAAATTGAGTTCATATTAGAGCTTGATTTCAAGAATAGTCACTCTAGAAGTCCAAAATTTAGATTTTTTAAATCCTGACAAGTTTCAATATCCAAATTCTTTAAATAATTGAAGAGCGCAGCACAAACAACAAACACTTTTGCTACATAATTTGTAGATGAAACTGAGAATGGAAAGCCACAAACTACATAAAGTTTACAAAACTTCCAATCCTCACATAGACTATTGCAAAATAACTACATGACTGGGCAAAAGCCTCATTTCAACTCTTCATATTATTTTTCAAGTAATCGGCAAGATACCTCTACCTTTGCATATAGAAGAAGAGAATCGATCGGTTAATAAGGAAAACCGACCCAAAACCGATAAAACCGAGCCACATAAACAACAAACCCCAGGATCTGTTCCAAGCTAGCCGACGACTCTGTCATCCAAGTGACCAGAGTCGACACAATGGAGCACGACCCAAAGCTGCTGCTCCAACTTACAAATCTCAACAATGCACTCACCGAACCTGATGGCTGTCTATGTAAAATTTCAGAGAGTAGTTTGTAAATTTTGATCAAACCCCTCTAACATGAGCTGTTACGCCACATCATCAAAAGGTGGGACCCACTTGTCAAAACACATCAAAACGCTCTAGTCAACCCATCAGTGGTTTATGCAACAAGTTTACCGTAGATGTAGTGTTTTCTACCAAAAACTTGTAGAACCGTTCTGTCTGCAAAGTTGACCTTTAATGTGGTGGTTTTCCTCATTTAACTCGAAAAATACTCCCTCTGTCCCATAATTATAAAAGCGTTTTTTGACACTACTGTAGTGTAAAAATGCTCTTATATTATGGGACGGAGGGAGTACATAATATGAAAACATATTGCATACTAGTATAACTCTTAGTATTAAGCATTGCAATTCCGCTGAGAACTAGCAACTGCAGAGACAGTAAAAATGCTACTGGAATGGAACAAGGATCTCATCAGACAAGCAGACCGATCCACTAGAAGCACGCCTCTCCACTTCGCGGCATCATGGGGGGAGCACGAGGTGATCAGCTTACTGCTGGATGCTGACCAATCCGCAGCGTATCAGGCAGACATCGACGGATCGTTTCCCATACACGTGGCGGCGTATGCGAAGAAAGTCAAGGCGGTCTCCGTCTTGCTCGATGGCCGCCGAGACTGCGCCGAGCTACGCGATGCCAATGGCAGGACCTTCCTCCACGTCGCCGTCCTCGAGGAGAGCCAGTTGGTGGTGACGTACGCCTGCAAGATGCAGAGCAAGAAGTTTGCATCGTCGGTGATGAACATGCAGGACAAGGACGGCAACACCGCGCTGCATCTTGCGATCCAGATGGGGAACGTGTGGATCTTCGGCCCTCTGATGAAGAACCGCGAGGTTAAGCTGAATCTGAGGAACAACAAGGGCCAAACGCCGCTGGATCTCTCGTGGATCACGACACCTGCAGGGGTTCATTACGGATTGGTAAGCAATTGTTATTGTTTGTTGGTCGGTTCATGGATCTTTGCAGAACCCAAGAATTATGATACATAAGAGAATGATTTATTTTGTGTTCCTCGAATGTATCTTTGCAGAACCCAAGAATTATGATACATAAGTTGCTTCAAGACGCCGGCGCAAAGAATGGCACGTTTAGATGCGACCACTTCCACAAAGAACATATTGTTCTGCTGGACCCGAAGGAAGAAGCGCAGAAGATAACCGACTCCACACAAACCATCGGCATCGCCTCCGTTCTGATCGCGACGGTCGCCTTCACCGCAGCCTTCGCCCTGCCCGGCGGCTACCGGGCCGACGACCATCCGAATGGTGGCACGCCGACGCTGGCCAGGCACTACGCGTTCGACGTGTTCATCATCGCCAACACGCTGGCCTTCATATGCGCGTGCCTATCCATCACCAGCCTCATGTACGCGGGGGTCACCACCGTGGACATCCGCACCCGCATGATCTCCTTTGTTATCTCGGTCGTGTTCATGGCCGGCTCGGCGAGGAGCCTCGGCGCCGCCTTTGTGTTCGGGCTGTACGTGGTGCTGGCCGCGGTCGCGCGCACGACGGCCATCGCGTCTTGCGCGATCACGGCCCTCGTGTTGGTCGACGCCGTGTGGGCCTTCTCGATGGTGGCTAACGGGGAGCTGATGCTGCTGAAGAGGCTTGGAGTTCGGGCATGGTGGAGGCTGCCATGGGCGATTCTGCTCACCTTTCTGTCGCAGTTCTGGCCTTACATTGTGATCGCCGGCGTGCTAGTATTTTACAAGGTTGATAGAGTGCATTGACTTGTAATCACATTGTGGGACTGCTCGTCACGCATTTAAATTGCTCAAGTACTTTGTTTTGTGTGACGAAGAGGACGGAGAAGGCGATTAACAAGTGAATTCAAATCTGGTGACAGCTATGTGAAATATGAAAGAGAAAAATATTTTTTATTTCAAATTTGTGATTCCTTAGATAAGTGGACGTCTTCAGCCGAACCCCTAAACTTTGCCCGTCGATCAGATGTGAAACATTTGTCGCACCGTCCGCACACCATGCCCCCTGATTGAGCCATTTGCAATATGGCTCCTATTGCAAGACACGTGACGGCGTGAGCGCAACATGAACCAGCGAAGTCAGCGGATGTGGCCGTCGCTAGCCTTCTTGAAGGCATCATTGCATTACCGCACCCCTGTCGCGTGGATCGCTGCAGCTCATTGGGAAACCCTTGATCTTGTGTGATCGGAAGATGGCAGTGTTTTGGTGTTGTAATCCCCCACCCCCGGGGACTTTGTCTTAGGAGCTGGGCACTGGGGAGCAGGACAGTGGAAGGCGGCGGTGTTGGCGGCGGGACTTCTGTGGCAATGATGATGGAGGAGCACTGTCGAAGACGCGACTATGATATAGGTAGTCGCTCCGCATGTCTACGGGATTGCCTCGGCTGGTTTATTGTTGTGAAGTGAAAGCTGCGGTGACGGGTCCCGATGGCGTAGGATGATGGGCAGCAGGTGGTTCGTTCGATGATCTTCTGCGGCGCCAGCTGTACCTAGTTCTCCTTCGTAGTTCTCTTCAAAGTCCGAGATGCGCCATCCGATCGCAAGTGGCCGAGTTCTGATGCAGATTTTCATACATCTTCATGCGGGATCTACAGTGTGGGTTGAGTCGTACGGCGAAGTCGGGGTCATTTTCTCAGGGCTTAGGGATGGCAATGACACATGTAGGGGAGAAGTGATGACGATGGCGTCTGCATGCTGTCTCGGTGAGACCCTCTTTGGACTGGTGTGTGGACTATCTTATGTGTACCACTTAGGGGCTGTGATGGTATTTCGCCCGATTTTTCATAATTAATTAGGCAATCTGGTTTCGCTCGTTCTTTTAATTAACTGAGCAATTCTTTTTCTCCTTAATGAACGCAAGAATCATGTCATTTTGGAAGGGAGAAAAACAAGACTTTGATGCTCTGGAGCCTTTAACAACAACCTTTCACATTTCATGATGTTACCAACTCCATGTGGTCGACAACTTGTTGTAGAATAAGTGTACTTAGCTTCACCAGATCAACATCGAGAGAGATGTACCATAGAAATAGCAACTTACATTTTATACCTACTAGAAACATATATATATATATATATATATATATATATATATATATATATATATATATATATATATATATAGACACACACGTTAAGTAAATGAAGAAGACAATGACTTCGTGCATTATAAGTGGTTTAATTTACTCCTCAACTAAGTCTGAAAAGAGGTCCTTTGCAGCCTGAGTTTTGGGATACATAGCCAAACCCGGAAGATATATTAGTTCAGGTATATACCAGTGCATCTGGGTTCAAAAACTTTATAATAATCGTGAACACAACTTCTATAATAGGATGAGGCGAGAAGATTGATGCACCAGTGCATCCGCTGCAAGGATGTGCAAGGCTGTACTCCGTCAACATCATCCCTGCAGCCTACTACTCTGGCATGTTTGATAAAATTATGTGTTAGTTGAGGATTTTTTTAGGAATATTAGTTGAGGATATTAATATGTTTGGATTTCAATTTCCTGTGACTTTGATGTGGGTATGTCCTCCGTGCAGCACTCTTTTCTTTGGCAAGTGGTAGCGGTAACACAAAGTGACATCGGCTAGGTGGTGCTTTTCGAGTATCGGGTCTCAAGATCCAACCATAAGTGGTTTGATTCGACAATGGCGGCGCTTGCACATCGTTTCCTTCTTAGAGCCGTTGCTTTCGAAGAAACTTTCTTGTTATTGTTTGGATGATGGTGTTGTTTCTTTGTGTGCTTGGTTGGTCGTGTCATCTTTCTTTTTTACATTATTCTTACTTTCATCTTTTCAGCTGTGTACATCCTCTTTATCTTGATTCGCTCTTGATATTATATTGTTGCATTCAATGATATTATGTTATTGCAAAGGCCGGATGTAATTAATATAAATTCAGTATTAACATTTTATTCTTTATCAAAAAATAGGTTTGATTGATAACTTGCAGCACTTCAAGCTTGAAAGTCAAATGTTCATTGTCGCTTACATGTCACAATCGTTCGACATGTTGTTTTGACTATACCATGATATTTTATGAAGGTGACCTCAAATGTGAAGCGCCCTGAGTAAGTGGTTTAGCAAATTCAGTGCGAAAGAAAAGGACAGAAGTTGTGCACCAATGTTTCATATAAAAATGTGTTTCGGTTCATGTGGAAATGTCTAACCTCTTGATGGACAAATGACAGAGATATGTCCTATGCTATACAAACTAAATACGTTTTAAAAATCAGTTTTGCTAAATAAATGTATGACTTTCTCGTGATGATCTCACGACAGATACCATGGGTAGACTTATTGGGTGTGGTTGGGGCCAGAGGACGCCGGTGGGCTCCGAAAGCGAGATTGGTGACAAGTAATGTGTGACACACGATGTACCCAGGTTCAAGACCCTCTGTGGGAGGTAACACCCCTACTATTGTCAGATCGACTATGAGGATCACAAAACTACAATGGTGCTCCTGGAGCTGGATTTATGGAGGAGGAAGAAGGAGCTTCCTCCCTCTTCTCCTGTGTGTGGGTGTGTGTGAGTGTGGAATGAACCGACCCCCCTAGGGGGCTCCTGGGAGGTCTTATAGCCTGGCCTCCTAGGTTACAGGTGATAAAATAAGGAGGGCGGGGCCCTGGTGTCATTGTCTCTGGCCGGCAGTGGGGCCCGCCGGTTGCCCGACATTGTGGCACGTCGTCACCCGCATCATGGAGTGGTTGTCATTGTGCGGCCACAATGTTGCGTCGTCCGCACCGGTTAGCGGTACTTACCGGCACTGTTCCCACGTCCCGCTTGGTCAGCGGCATGACGAAAACTGTAGCAACGCCCCCCCCCGGTTGCGGGGAGCGGTCTTGTTGAACGGGAGCCGACCCTCCGTGCGCCGGCTGCGGCCAGGCGACCGAAGCTATAGCGCGACGCCCAGCCGGCCCGGAGCCGGAGGGCCAGCTAGACTGTGGTGCGCCAGCCGCACCGATGTTTTGAAAAAACGCTAATTGTTGATGCACCTACCCGGGGCCATCCCCCCGACATACCTATTGCTATTAGAGACACAACTCCACACGTCCCCGCCGGAGTCACAGCTCCACATGCCCTCGCCGGCGATAAGCACAACAATAGAAGAGGAAAGAGTGGGGAGAATATTATTCCTACACTGGAACAACACTGCCGCTTTGCCGTCCCAAACCAAACTCGAAAACTCCATAAAGAATACCTGAAAAAAGTCACCCATGACGCTGCACCTGCACGACAAGTCAAGGTCTAATTTTGAGCTAGACGCAATACAAAAGCATGCATCGACTCCCTTGGGTCGGGTCCCTATTGAAGATCGTTGTGCCGGATTTGCAAATGCCATCGTGGAGCACTGCTCGAGGAAGACCGCAACTCGAACACACATCTCCTTCACCTTCCCACAGCAGCCCTCCAACTCCTCCACAAGCAGACCGCCCCCCATCAGGACCTCCTAGATGGCGTCGCCGCCACACGGGCTTTAGGCAAACTCTAACGTGCTACCCAAATCGTCCGCGAATGTCCGTTTGAGGCAAAACACGGCCCAACGCTAGACCCCACACGGATAAAATTGTCCGCAGATGTCCGTTTTGGTCCCACTCGACCCTAAACCTGGAGCAAAGTTGGGCAACAAATGGGTCTACGCGGACACAAACGAACGCTGTCCTCGTCCTCTCTCGTCTGCACCTGGCCCACGTATCAGCGACCCATGCATCGAGCCCCTGGCGACCTCGCCCCACGCCGGCCACCGCCCTCCGCCCACCCACCGCCGCGCCCTCGCACCCGCCGCCGTGTCCGCCATGGTGCCCCTCGCGTCCGCCACCGCGCGCAGCAAGCCAGCAACAGCTGGGTGCTAGCTGATAGATCCCTTGGATCGAGTAGGCTAGATGGATCCGGTAGTACTACCTTCGTGCTGAACGGAAGAGCTCGATCCAGCGTCGGCCATGGCGAAGTAGGGGCCGGAGATGGAAGGGAGATGACGATGGTGATGGTGCTTCCCGTGAGCACCGCGCTAACCCTAGATCGGTAGGGTGTGTAGGTAGGGTTTGTGGCAGCGATTAACCTCGTGAGAAGTGCCCCGGCCCCTACCTCTGTTAATATAGCGCGGGTCACAGGGGCCCACCAACCATAATGGGTTGGGCGCCCCCGATCAGGGCGCGGATCTCCTAACATTCTCCCCATTGATCTCATCTTTACTTTTAACCTTATACTTTCTAGTTTATTTGTTTCATCACATATTGGTACATAGAGCATGTTTCATCATCACTGCTTAATTGCCGATAGAATCATACAGCTACAACATACGTTTTGTTCAGAAACAAATTCCGTTCCTTTTGGGCCTATCCAGGAATCATAGGCTTTCCCTTAAACCCATGCCGGCTAAGTGTTCCTTGAACACATTGGGTGGTAAGCCTTTCGTTAGCGGATCCGCAAACATATCTTTTGTCCTTATATGCTCGAGACTTATAGTGTGATCCTGGATTTTATCCTTCACAACATAATACTTTATCTCTATCGTTTTTGCAGCATTACTCGACTTGTTGTTGTGAGCATAAAATACTGCGGGCTCGTTGTCACAATACATCTTTAGTGGTTTGTCAATACAATCTACCACTTTCAAGTCGGGTATAAATTTCTTTAGCCATATCGCCTGCCCTGTTGCTTCGAAGCATGCTATGAATTCTGCATACATCGTGGATGATGCAACTATTGACTGTTTGGAGCTTTTCCACGAAATAGCTCCCCAGCGAGAGTGAATACGTATCCTGATGTGGATTTTCTATCATCCCTGTCCCCCGCAAAATCTGCGTCTGAATACCCCTTTATCTCTAGGGATTCACATCTCCTGTATGTTAGCATGCATTCCTTCGTGCCTTGCACATAACGCAATGCTTTCTTTACCATCTTCCAGTGCTCTATGCCTGGATTGGATTGATATCTACCGAGTACACCGGTGATAAAAGCTAAGTCCGGGCGAGTGCACACTTGTGCATACTGTAAGCTTCCAACGGCCGAAGCATATGGTACTCCTTTCATTTGACCGATCTCATACTGATTCTTGGGACATTGGAATTTCCCAAAACTATCGCCCTTGACTATAGGAGCAGGTGTGGCTTTACTCGCATGCATATTATACTTTTTAATAACCTTTTCTAAATATGCTTTCTCCTATCTCGGTGAATTTCTATGCCCAAAACATATGATGCTTCACCAAGATCTGTTATGTCAAAATTTGAGGATAAAAACTTCTTTGTTTCTTGTAGTAGACTAACATCACTGCTAGCAAGCAGGATATCATCCACATACAAGATTAGGAAAATATATTTCCCATTTTTAAACCTTGCATAAATGCAATTATCCTCAACATTTTCTTTAAATCCAAAACTTTTAATTGTCTCATTAAACTTTATATACCACTGTCTAGAGGCTTGCTTTAATCCATAAATGATTTCTTCAGGCGGCATCCCATATCTTCTTTGCCTTCCATGATAAAACCCTTGGGTTGTTTCATGTAGACATTTTCCTTTAAATCCCCGTTGAGAAATGTCGTCTTTACATCCATTTGATGTAACTCTAAATCAAAATGAGCAACTAATGCCATTATGATTCTGAAGGAATCCTTACATGAGACCGGAGAAAATGTCTCATTGTAATCTATCCCTTATCTTTGTGTAAATCCTTTTGCCACGAGTCGAGCTTTATATTTTTCTATATTCCCTTTAGAGTCATACTTAATTTTGTAGACCCATTTACAGCCTACTGTTTTGGCTCCTTTAGGAATTTCCCCTAAGTCCCAAACATCTTTGGAACTCATCGATTTCATTTCATCTTCCATTGCCTTCATCCACTCCAATGAATGAGGGCTTCTCATGGCTTCTTCATATGAGGTGGGATCTTTTTCCATATGAACCATTTCTGTGTTATAAACTTTAAAGTCAGTAGAAATAGCTGACTTTCTTGGTCTTGTAGACCTTCTAAGGGCCTCAGTTTCTGGCACATTCTGTGCCTCAACGTCTGGCACTTCTTCTAAAATTTGCTGTTGCACCTCCCTTTCATGCTCAACAACGGGTTCAGTCGGCTCCTGACGGACAGGTTCCGGGTCTTCTCCCATAGTTGTCATGGTGGAGTTGCAACTGGTAGTGAGAAAAATGGCTCCTGAATCATCGGATTAGGTGCATGCACCCTCTTCTCCTCAAGATCAATTTTCCGAGCTACCAAGCTCCCCCTCATCATTTCGTCCTCTAAGAAGACTGCATGTCTTGTTTCTACAAACTTTGTATATTTGTCTGGACAGTAGAAACGAAAACCTTTTGATATGTCTGGGTAGCCAATGAAGTGGCAACTCACTGTTTTGGGATCTAACTTTGCAATGTTTGGATTAAACATTTTTGGCCTCTTCGGGGCACCCCCACACCCTGAAGTGTTGAAGGGAGGGCACTTTTCCTGTCCATAGCTCGTACGGTGTTTTGGGCACCGACTTGCTTGGTACTCTATTGAGAATGTTGATACGTCCAAAACGTATCTATAATTTCTGCTTGCTCCATGCCACTTTTGGGTGATATTGCTATGATATTCATACACTTCCATACACTTTTGATCATATTTGGACTAACCTACTAATCCAGTGCACCCCGGTGCCAGTTTCTGTTTTCGGCTGTTTTTGTATTTTAGGTTTTCACGTTACGAGAACTGCCAGGAAAAATCCAGAAAAATAATATAAAAAATCAGCGTTCCAGAACCTACCTTGCGCCCGAAGGACAACCGGGGGGGGGGGGGC
>LR738713.1:441690994-441706984 GCA_902687465.1 Secale cereale | reverse complement strand
TGGGCCCCCCGAGCCCCGTCTGGTGCCCCCCTTCGGCATATATTTAGAGCGTCCTTCGAAACCCTTGGGACGGGAACTCTTTTTCGCGATCTCATCTCTGTTCCGCCGCCGCCGCCGCTTCCAAGATCGGGAGCACCAGGAGAACTCTTCCCGGCACCCTGCCGGAGGGGGGGGATCACCATCGGGAGCTTCTCCACCACCATGGACGCCTCCCGGATGAGTTGTGAGTAGTCTCCCTTGGACCATGAGTCCATGACCAGTAGCTATGTGATGTTCTCCTCCCCTTCTTGTGCTTCACTAATTAGTCCTCGTGAGCTGCCCTACATGATCGAGGCACATATGTAATCCTTATGCTGTTGCTATGATGAGTTTGCTGGGATCCGATGGATTATGAGATTATGTTCAGATTGATCTTGAGTATTATATTTGATCTACCTCTTTTATATTTATGGTCATAAGTAATTCTTGCATGTTCTCCGTTGTTATTTATTGCTTTGGCCAAGTAATACGTAGTGACTCCAAGAGGGAACGTTATGCTCGATTGTGGGTTCATGCCCCTCGATGACTAGCTTGAGTGACAGAAACATGAGTCTAGGGGATGTGCTGCTGCCACAAGGGGGAAAACAACGGTGCTTGTGCCCGCGGGTGCAAGGATTGTTTACTTTACGCAAAGTTCTTTTAATGCAGTTGTCTGTTGCTTTGAGTTTACACTATGGGTGGGACTCGCAACTTAATACCAGCGAGATGTTCTGGATAGATATCCCAAGGTGGATGATTAGTAGTAGATATTGATGGATTTCGGTCTACTTACTTTGGCGTACCGCCCATGCTTTGAACCTCAACCTTTCTTGCAATGTAATCAGCATTGGTTTGCGTTCGTGGTCCTGTTAATTGCCCAGCTGTAATTCGTTTACCTCACATAGCTGTTTTATCGTCTTTTGGGAGAGAGACATCACTAGTGAACATCATGAGACTCCGGTCCATATTACCATCATTGATCACATCCGCTATTTACTTTTCGCTTTATTTACTATTTCAAACATTATCTATCACTACTATCATTTGCGTTTAATCCTTTGTGAACTACAAGGCCGGAGGGATTGACAACCTCTCTGTACTCGTTGGGAGCAAAGTTATTTGTATCTGTGTGCAGGTCCACGTTGATTGCTAATCCGCGCCGTTAACAGTTGACACCTACTTGTTGAACCTAGGAGTCTCTGGGGATTCGATCCTTGGCATCTTTGCTAAGGGAAAAAACTTCCACAACACTGCATCTTTCACCTTCCACTTGGGGTAACCAACGAGGGGTTAGAGGCCCATCAAGGAGTATTTTCTGGCGCCGTTGCCGGGGACTCCACTCTTCAGGATAGGGGAGTTGCACGCTATCTTTTACCTTTGCTTTTTAGTCTTGTTAGTTTACCCTTCAGTTTTTTGCTTTAGTACCTTTTAGCGAAAATCACAAAAATAATTATCTTGCTTGCTTGCTACTATGGGTTCCACCGAGAACACCAAGTTGTGTGACTTCACTAGTCACAACAACAATGACTTTATCAGCACACCTATCACTACACCTGCCACTTCAGCACCTTCATATGAAATTAAACCTGCTTTACTGAACTTAGTCATGAAAGATCAATTCTCCGGTGCTGGAGATGATGCTGCTTTACACTTGAACAACTTTATTGAACTTTGTGATATGCAAAAGTACCAAGAAATAGATGGTAATATTGTTAAGCTTAAGCTTTTTCCTTTCTCCTTGAGAGGAGGAGCTAAAATATGGTTTCAGTCTTTGCCTAGAAATAGCATAGATTCATGGGACAAGTGCAAAGATGCTTTTATCGGAAAATACTATCCACCTGCTAAAATTATCCAAATTAGAAGTAACATAATGAATTTTAAACAATTGGATAATGAACACGTTGCCCAAGCTTGGGAACGTATGAAATCTCTTATCAAGAACTGCCCTACTCATGGTTTGACTACTTGGATGGTTATCCAAACTTTTTATGCAGGCTTGAACTTTACCTCGCGAAACTTGTTAGATTCGGCCGCGGGAGGAACTTTTATGTCAACTACACTTGGTGCTGCCACGAAGCTTCTCGATGAGATGATGACCAACTATTCCCAATGGCACACCGAACGCGCTCCAACAGGTAGGAAGGTAAACTCTGTCGAGGAGATTTCCTCCCTTAATGAAAAAGTTGACTTAATCATGTCTCTACTTTCGAAGCAATCTACTATTGATCCTCGTGATGTTCCTTTAAATTCTTTGATTGCTCAAGAACAAGTAGATGTGAACTTTATCTCTAGAAACAATTTTAACAACAGTGCTTATAGGAGTAACTTTGGTAACAATCCTAGACCGTTCCCCTCCAATTCTTATGGGAACAACAATGCTTATCCTAGTACCAAGAACTCCACTACTTAACTAGAGATTATTCTTAAAGATTTCATCACTACCCAAAAAGCCTTTAATAAGAGTGTAGAAGAAAAACTACATAAACTAGATGATCTTTCTTTTAAGGTAGACCATTTAGCCAATGAGGTAAAATTGCTAAATATTAAAACTTCTCCTCTTGAGGAGAGGGAAGTCACTCCTATAAATGCTATTCAAGTGCAAATTAATGAAAACATTAGGATGATGGCTAAACTTAAAGAGAGATGGACTAGAGAAAGGGAGGAAGAGGATAGAATTAAGAGCCTTCCTACCCACCACACTGTTGCTACTATCCAAGTTGTTGAGGATATCCAAACTCTTAGCACCCAATGTACTCCTGGTCCCGATGGACCTATTAATGGTGATGCTATGACTATAGAAACTACCAAACAAGTGAACCTAAAGGACACCACTACCACTTTACTTGATGCTCGTGATCTTGATTTTGATAATTGCACTCTTACCGAAGTTATTGATTTCCTTCACAAGATGTCTAGAGACCCCCGCACTAGCACGCTTAACCTTGCCTTCATGGAGCATATCACTAATGCTCTCATCAAATCTAGGGAGGAGAAACTTAGAGTAGAAGCCTCCATACCTAGAAAGCTAGAAGATGGTTGGGATCCTATGATAAAAATTAAATTGAATGATTTCCCTTGCTATGCATTATGTGATGTTGGAGCTAGTACCTCTGTTATGCCCAAAAGAATATATGATATGCTTAAATTGAAACCTTATGATTCTTGTTCTTTTGGTGTTCGTCTCGTTGATTCTTCCATAAAGAAACCTTTGGGGAGGATCGACGATATTCTTATCGTTGTTAATGATAATTATGTTCCCGTTGATTTTACTATTATGGATATTGAATGTGA
Source organism: Secale cereale (assembly GCA_902687465.1). Classification (NCBI taxonomy): domain Eukaryota; kingdom Viridiplantae; phylum Streptophyta; class Magnoliopsida; order Poales; family Poaceae; genus Secale; species Secale cereale. Next base: position 441,703,675 of record LR738713.1, on the reverse strand, counting down.
TCCTTCATGTCCAATTATTTTGGGACGTCCCTTTTTACTCACCGTTGGTGCTATCATTGACATGAAAGAGGGTAATATAAAATTTCAGTTTTCTCTCAAGAAAGGGATGGAACACTTCCCTCGTAAGAATATCAAGTTACCTTTTGAGTCCGTTGTACGGGCTAGCTATTCTTTTACTCTTGATAAAACTTGATCTATATGCATTATGCCTAGCTTAAAGGCATAAAATAAAGCGCTTTTGGGAGGCAGCCCACATGAATAAATTTTTATATTTTGCTTTTGTTGTGTCTTGATGTTGTTTACTACGGCATCATCATCATTGTATCTTTGCTTTTCATATTTGTGCCAAGTATAGCCTCTGATTGCTAGAAAGTTCAAAAGTTGTGAGGTGCTGTCCAGGAAACAGATTCTGTCCTTGGATAGAAAAATTCGTATAAAATCACCAGATCATCTTTTTGGTCTGAATTGTTTCGGCAGTGTTCTCTATATAATTGTCTTTCGTGCGTCTGTTCTGAGTTTTTTGATTTGAGTTACAGAAGTGCCCCGAACAAATCAATTACTACCTGCTGTTCTGTTTTTCACAGATTCTGTCCTGTTTTGCCTTTCCTTCATTTTGCAAATCAAGAGCTTGCTTTTTCTTTGCAAAAACCTTTTGGCAATCTTGAGAAACAGTAGAACTTCAAGAATATCTTTATTTCCAGCAAGGTGCAATTATTTTATTAAGGGTACTAACCTCGCTAATCAGATTATGATGAGTTATGTATGAAGGGAGTTTTCAAGTGTGCGAGGGAAGATGATAAAAAGATTCAGGAGTGTCAAGCGCTCAAGCTTGGGGATGCCCCCATGCACCCCCAAGAAATATTCAAGGAGACTCAAGCGTCTAAGCTTGGGGATGCCCCCGTTCATCCCCTTCTCCATCAACATTATCAGTTCGTCTTTCGTTTCGCTATATTTTTATCACTTCATGTGTTATGTGCTATGCTTGGAGCGTCTTGCTTTTAGTTTTCTTTTTAGTTTTTCATAACGAGTCTGAACTCAGCGTTCTTTATGTGGGAGAGAAACACACTCCACTTCTACCTAGAACATAACATAGAATTTTCATGTCTATCTTTGCTGTGTGTGTTCTTTGTCTTTTAATAGCTACTATCATGCTCTGCTCTTAGTATTCATGCTTATATTTTCAAAGAGCTTTTGTTTAGTTGGTTGCTTGAACTCTCTTTAATTATCATGCTTATCTAATTAAGAGAGTTTGCTTCCGTTGCATTGGTTAATATGTCTATGATAAAGATGCTACATGCATAATGGTGCTTAGTAGTTCAGGTTTTGTTATGGTTAGTCTCAAATAGCTGGGGGATTCCCAATGTGTCATTGGAGTACCAACTTGATTTGTTTGCCGATGATGTGGTATGGTTTAGTAATATCTTCCTTCGAGAATTTATTTTGATTGACTTGGCGTATGCTCACGCATATTTAAGACTGTAAAGAAAGTCTGTCAAGCCTTGATGATCTTTTATTTCTGAGTAGCGATATAACTACCATGCCTGATTCAATGTTGCTTTGTCGCTCTGCATGATTATGACCATCATTGCTCTCTTAGTTGGTTGCTCCCAGTCTTTTGCTAAACTCCACCTGTACTAAGCAGACTAACCTTGCAATACATAGCTCATGGGAAAGTAGCTTAAAAACTATTGTGGTAAAGAATATGTTGCCTATGTATCTTATTTCTTATAAGTTGCTTGCTGAGCGGTAACCATATTTCTGGGGACGCCATCAACTGTCACACTTTTGTTGAATATCATGTGAGTTGCTATGCATGTTCGTCTTGTCTGAAGTAAGGGTGATTTGCCATGGGTTGAATGAATATGCATATTGTTAGAGAAGAACATTGGGCTGCCAACCAAAGCCATGTATCATGGTGGAAGTTTTAGCTTGGACATTAATCCTCAATCTCTTATGAGAATATGCTTATGCATTAAAGAGGAGTCCATCATCTATTTTCTATGTTGTCCCGGTATGGATGTCCTCAAGTTGAGATCTATCAAAAACGAGAAATCAAATGCGATTTATCTCCTTGGACCTTTGTACAGGTGGCATAGAGGTACCCCTTTGTGACACTTGGTTGAAACATATGTAATGCAATGATAACCCATGGAAATCCGAGCTAATTAGGACAAGGTGCGAGCACTATTGGTATTCGATGCATGAGGCTTGCAACTTATAGGATGTCTTATACATGACACATATGAAGTACTACTACCGTTGACAAAATTGCTTCTATGTTTTCAAAATAAAAAGTTCTAGCACATAACCATTCTTTTACTTTTATGTTGAGTCTCCACCTTCTTTTAAAAGCACCAACTACTGAGAGCATGATTGTCATTCTGAGTGTAATGTGCATTGTCCCAAAGTAGCATTGTCTTTTGCATGATTGTGATATCGTTTATTTTGAAATCATTGTATCTAATCATCACTTAAACCTTGAAGGTGCCCCTGCATTTATGTTTTGCTTCACTAAAGGGGGCAAGCTAGATACCACTTTATCATATTTGCACATCATGTTCATTACAAATCTTCTTGATGTTTCAGTTTCATGTTGTAAAACTTTCAGTCATTTGTGATTTTCTCATGAGGCAACTTAACTACTATAGAATCATTGTCTCAGTAGCTTTTGTCATATGACTATAAAAAGTCCTATATGGTTAATAGCATGTCACCACAGAAATTATTCTTGTTATCATTTACCTACTCGAGGACGAGTAGGAATTAAGCTTGGGGATATTGATACGTCCAATACGTATCTATAATTTCTGCTTGCTCCATGCCACTTTTGGGTGATATTGCTATGATATTCATACACTTCCATACACTTTTGATCATATTTGGACTAACCAACTAATCCAGTGCACCCCGGTGCCAGTTTCTGTTTTCGGCTGTTTTTGTATTTCAGGTTTTCACGTTACGAGAACTGCCAGGAAAAATCCAGAAAAATTATATAAAAAATCAGCGTTCCAGAACCTACCTTGCGCCCGAAGGACAGCCGGGGGGGCACCAGGGCTCCAGGCGCCCTGGCGGCGCCCCCCCTGGGCCGCGCCGGGGGGGGCGCCTGGGCCCCCCGAGCCCCGTCTGGTGCCCCCCCTTCGGCATATATTTAGAGCGTCCTTCGAAACCCTCGGGACGTGAACTCTTTTTCGCGATCTCATCTCTGTTCCGCCGCCGCCGCCGCTTCCAAGATCGAGAGCACCAGGAGAACTCTTCCCGGCACCCTGCCGGAGGGGAGGATCACCATCGGGAGCTTCTCCACCACCATGGACGCCTCCCGGATGAGTTGTGAGTAGTCTCCCTTGGACCATGAGTCCATGACCAGTAGCTATGTGATGTTCTCCTCCCCTTCTTGTGCTTCACTAATTAGTCCTCGTGAGCTGCCCTACATGATCGAGGCACATATGTAATCCTTATGCTGTTGCTATGATGAGTTTGCTGGGATCCGATGGATTATGAGATTATGTTCAGATTGATCTTGAGTAATATATTTGATCTACCTCTTTTATATTTATGTTCATAAGTAATTCTTGCATGTTCTTCGTTGTTATTTATTGCTTTGGCTAAGTAATACGTAGTGACTCCAAGAGGGAACGTTATGCTCGATTGTGGGTTCATGCCCCTCGATGACTAGCTTGAGTGACAGAAACATGAGTCTAGGGGATGTACTGTTGCCACAAGGGGGAAAACAATGGTGCTTGTGCCCGCGGGTGCAAGGATTGTTTACTTTACGCAAAGTTCTTTTAATGCAGTTGTCTGTTGCTTTGAGTTTACACTATGGGTGGGACTCGCAACTTAATACCAGCGAGATGTTCTGGATAGATATCTCAAGGTGGATGATTAGTAGTAGATATTGATGGATTTCGGTCTACTTACTTTGGTGTACCGCCCATGCTTTGAACCTCAACCTTTCTTGCAATGTAATCAGCATTGGTTTGCGTTCGTGGTCCTGTCAATTGCCCAGCTGTAATTCGTTTACCTCACATAGCTGTTGTATCGTCTTTTGGGAGAGAGACATCACTAGTGAACATCATGAGACTCCGGTCCATATTACCATCATTGATCACATCCGCTATTTACTTTTTGCTTTATTTACTATTGCAAACATTATCTATCACTACTATCATTTGCGTTTAATCCTTTGTGAACTACAAGGCTGGAGGGATTGACAACCTCTCTGTACTCGTTGGGAGCAAAGTTATTTGTATCTGTGTGCAGGTCCTCGTTGATTGCTAATCCGCGCCGTTAGCAGTTGACACCTACTTGTTGAACCTAGGAGTCTCTGGGGATTCGATCCTTGGCATCTTTGCTAAGGGAAAAAACTTCCACAACACTGCATCTTTCACCTTCCACTTGGGGTAACCAACGAGGGGTTAGAGGCCCATCAAATGTGAATGGCGGTTTTAAGCGCCTTCATCCATAATCCCAAGGGCAAAGTGGAGTAACTCATCATGCTGCGCACCATATCCATAAGGGTACGGTTACGCCTTTCAGCTACTCCATTTTGCTGAGGCTCGCCCGGCATTGAATACTGGGCGACTATGCCAGTCTCTTGCAAGAACTTTGCAAAAGGTCCAGGGACTTGGCCATATGGAGTGTGCCGACCGTAGTACTCTCCCCCCCGGTCGGACCTTACTATCTTTATTCTTTTGTCATGCTGATTTTCAACTTTAGCTTTGAATATTTTAAATTTATCCAACGCTTCTGATCTTTCTTTGATTGGATAAATATAACCATAGCGAGAGTAATCATCTGTGAATGTTATGAACGAGTCATAGCCATCCACACTTTTCACCAGAAAAGGTCCACAAATGTCAGTGTGGATGATTTCTAGTGTTGTTGTGCTACGGTTTGCACCCTTTTTGATTTGTTTTACATACTTTCCTTTAATGCAATCTATGCATTGTTCTAAGTCTGAGAACTCTAATGGAGGAAGAATTTCACTTTTAACGAGTATCTCTATTCTCCCCTTGGAAATATGTCCCAAACGACAGTGCCATAATTTCGATGATTCGTGAGTTCTCTTTCTTTTCTTTTGTTCTTTATTCGACGCGGAAATATGCTCATTCACATTGCATACAGAATAAACTTTTTCATGAAGTGATAATAAATAAAGCTCATCGTGGAGGAAAGCATCACCCACATAAGCATTATTAAACCATATGGCACATTTGCCATGTCCAAAATAACATTCATAATGATCTTTGTCCAAGCAAGAAACACTAATCAAATTCCTATTACATGAAGGAACATATAAAACATCTCTAAGTAGAAGCTTGAATCCATCAGCTAACTCCAAGGAGATGTCGCCGACAGCTTCAACTTCCGCTTGAATTCCATTTGCTACTTCAATTCCTCTTTCTCTTCTTTGCGTAATCCGGGTCGAATTGAATCCCTGTAAAGAATTTGCAACGCGAATAGTTGCTCCTGAGTCAATCCACCAAGTGGATTTCGAAAACTGTGTATATAGGGATTCATTAACTAAGGAAACAACATTGTTACCTTGCTTTGCCATTATGTGTTTCAGCCATTCAGGGCAGTCCTTCTTGTAGTGACCTGACCAGTGACAGTGGAGACATGTGTCTTTGTCCACTGCAAAGTGCTTTGGCTCATGCTGACGCTGATAGGGAGCTTTCACATGAGGCTTTGAGGGAGAACCCTTATTGTTTTCATTGAAATTCTTTTTCTTATCCTTCACATAGTAGATAGAACCACCATGTGAAGCTTTAAGCCGTTCTTCCTCTTGGACACACATGGCAATGGTCTTTTCTAGGTCCCATGTTCCAGGTGACATATTGTAGTTCATCACAAATGTCTCAAACTCCTTTGGCAAAGAAGCCATGACCAGGTGGACCAGGAGAGTTGGTTTTATCTCCAGATCCGCATCCATGGGCTTGAGCTTTGCTGCCATATTGCTCATCCTAAGGATGTGCTCCCTTATGCCATGACCACCGCCAGTGTAGTGCTGTGAAACCAGTTGCTTCAATAGCTGGGTGGCATATGTCTTTGAAGAACCAGTGAACTGGCTCTTTATCTTTGTTAGCAGCTCTCCTACAGCTGTGCAGTCTGCAATTGAGCCCACGATTGCGTTCTCAATTGTGTTATTTATAAAGGTCATGCACTTTTTATTCGCATTGACCCACTTTTTATTGTCTATGGAATATGACAATTCCATAGGGGCATAATCCCTCTTCTTTCTGTCCCATGCAGCATCATCATCAGTAGTTTCTCTTACTGGTTCTTTAGGTCTGACCGGTTGTGATTGATCCACTACCCAGTCTACATCGGCACATATAAATGCCATGTCAACTTTCTTCCTCCACTCAGTGTAGTTGTCACCTCTGAGTGTCGGAACATCTTTTAAGCAACTCATTAGGAGGTACCCTCCTGAAATCACAATGAAGTGATGTCAATATAACAATCATATGTATGAATCTAACGTTGGTTAAATTAAAACAGATAATTGTCTATGCATTTAAAAACTATATTACCGTTGGGCAAATATGAGAATTAAATGCATCTTTATTTTCAATAATGAAATATGGTCATGCTATTTACAACGTTGGTTATATATAATAACATAATCATACTCATAAAACATGCTCTTAAAGAAAACATAATACTTTTATTTTCTGTGTTAAAAAAGAGCACTATTAATTTACGCAGCGGAAAACACGAATAAAAATTCGTGAACTTTTTAGAAAAATTCTTTGCCTTTTTCTTTTTCTGTACTTTTGAATAAGACTGTATTTTAATAACAGAGAAAAAATAAAAAAATGGCAGCAGCACAGTCTAGCGCGCGCGGCCCGCACCGGAGAAAAACGGCCCACGGCCTAGCTCGCGCGGCAGCGCCCGCGGCTGCGGCCTCGGCCCAGCTGGCCTCGGCCTGGCTCGCCCGCGGCGGCTGGCCTTGGCCCAGCGCGCCCGCGGCGGCTGGAGCCCAGCGCGCCCGCGGCGGCTGAAGCCCAGCTCGCGTGGCTGCGCCCGCGGCTGGCGGCCCGCCACTTCTTTTGGCCCAATGGCCCAGCAGTTCTCTAGGTTTTCGCTCTCAGCCGTTGGATTGGATCGGACGGACAAGCGCGCCGATCGGGGAAACAAAACGATCGCCCCGCAGCGGTCGAGGGGAAACCCTCGGTCATTCTTTCCCCCCCGCGCCGCTCGCGTCTCCCTCTCGCTCTCTGTCCCGAACGGCGAAGAGAAGGGCTTTGCCCTGGCCGCCGGCGACGGCGGCGGATGCCACCGCGCCGCGCGAGCCTCTCCTTCCCGTCCTTTCCTCCCTCTTCACCCTTTTCTTCCAGTGATAGAGAGAGGGAGCCGCGAGGCGAGGCCTCCTCTGCTCCCCTGTGAAGGAACTTTCGGACGACGGCGCCGTTGCCTTCCCCCTCGCCGGCTGCGCGTCCACCTCGCGGTGAGCGCGCCGCTGTCGAGCGGTTGGGCCGCGGTGCCCCCCTTTTTTTTGTCTATCTTTTTCTTTTCCGACGAGCTTTGTAGCTCCGGTGGTTCTTCGTCCCCACACCTCGGCTTGCCGATGCGTGTGGGGATCGAGAGGAACAAGCGCGGACGATGCGGCGGCGCTCTTTGCCGGTGAGGCCCGAGGCCACTTTTTGGTGGTTCTTTGCCGTTCTAGGGTTCTTGGGGAAAAAGGGGATTTCTTTTCTGTAATTTCACTTTTGTACCGAAAACATCTAGACCTAGATGGCCTGATACCATTGATAGATCCCTTGGATCGAGTAGGCTAGATGGATCCGGTAGTACTACCTTCGTGCTGAACGGAAGAGCTCGATCCAGCACCGGCCATGGCGAAGTAGGGGCCGGAGCTGGAAGGGAGATGACGGCGGTGATGGTGCTTCCCGTGAGCACCGCGCTAACCCTAGATCGGTAGGGTGTGTAGGTAGGGTTTGTGGCAGCGATCAACCTCGTGAGAAGTGCCCCGACCCCTACCTCTGTTAATATAACGCGGGTCACAGGGGCCCACCAACCATAATGGGTTGGGCGCCCCCGATCAGGGCGCGGATCTAAGGGCCTGGTGGGCCATTGCGCCCACGCGGAGGAGATCAATCCTAACACTAGCTAGCTAGCTACTAGTGCGCAGCAGCAGCAGCTGGGTGCTAGCTAGCGAGAGCGCGCGTGCTAGCACCAGCTCAACGGCGAGCTCGGAGACCCAGCGCTCGGCTCGTCTAGCAGCAGCTCCACGGTGGCAGAGCACGGTCGTGCACGGTAGTCCAGGCTGAGGAGCTCTAGCGCGCCCATCTCCTCCACAAAGCCGCGGCATGTCGTCCTCGCGCGCCGAGCACGCCCATCGCCAAGGCTTGCCACCCGCACATGCCGCTGCCGGCACAGGCTGCCCCGTGCGCCGCTGCAACACGTCCTTCAGCGCGCAGACGCATATTGTCGCCGCACGCGCCGTCGTAGCCCGTCTCCTTCGTCGTCACAACCACCAACAGAGGATGTGGGCCTGTGGTGTCCTCACCAATCATCGTGTGTGGGGCTGTGGGGGCGCGGCCCCGAGCTAGCAGACCTCCTGCGCGAGCAGCCTAGCGTAGGGCACGGCCAGGGCCGGCGTGCGCGTTGAGGAGCTCGGGGCGGCGCGCTCTGGAGGTGTTGTGGCGGGTGGGGAGCTCGAGGTGGCGCGCTCTGACAACGCTGCGGCGGCCGGGAAGCTCGGGGCGGGGCTGCGGGGCGGCCCGGGAGCGCAGGGCGAGCACGCTTCGGCGAGCGCGGGCGCCACAGCGAGCTCGGGGCAGGCGTGACCTCAAGGCGGAGGAGCTCGGCGCGGGCGGGACGCGTCTGTTTGCGGTCGGAATGCCTCCTGCACGTTGGGCGCGGATGCTCCAGTCGCATGTCCGCTCCCCAGACGTCCGCTCAGTCACACCCCAAACAGACAAAAGCGGAAATTCGTTTCGGATCGTGCGTTGAAGTTGTTTAGGCTCTTCCCAGTGCTCCACGGTGGACAAGGTGTTAAGGGTGCCACATAGGCAGAGAAATAATGTGCCAAAGCAATTAAAGAGAAGAGAGAGCATTATAGTGACCCAGGAAGAACCAATGGTAAGCACACGAACCTATGCAAAAAGACTACCAACCAATACATGAAAGAGTTTTGTGACTAAATAATTAAATAAAGGATGCTTAGCTACAAAAGTTAAGCACCCATGCATTGGGGATATTGGTTGCTAAGCATTTTAATGCACTTAACACCTCATTTTAGCACCAATGCATTGGGAGAGGTCTTACCTAGTGACATGCACCGAAAGCGGCGACGAAGGAAGTAGATGGGGCGGTGGCTAGTGTTTTGGTCGTCTGCCAGGTCCCCAATCTCCACGAAAAGGTGAGCCTCGGTTTTAGCGAATGCTCCAGTCACTGGACTACTGTACTATTTTCATGACTAGTAAAGATGCCTATGCATTGCACGCAACACCGAAATGCATTGATCCGGGTTATCTCACCTTTAACAAATATCGATAGGTTTCTTCGGATATTCATTTTTCTCTAGAGCTCACAAGCATCCGGATGAATAGTAAATGTAAAAAAATAGATAAAAAATTATCTTTTGCAAACAAACGCTTTCAAGTGTTCAATCTGCATCCAAAACTTCATGAAGAAATAACACTTATTGTGCTTTGCAAAATATGATCTTCAAAACATATTTTTTGAGTATCGATTTTGTTTATTTTTCCTAGACAGCCATAATGTAACTCAGATAACTTGGAAGGGGGCAGAGGAGATGGCGATGAGGAGGGGGTCGCGGTGGTTGTCGGCAATGCGGCCCATGCGAAGGCATGAGAGGCGTTGGGGGCAGACGAAACCAAAAGCAGCGACCTCTCGAGATCCTTCTTATTTTGTCATGAGATGGCTAGATGAGGTGAGAGGCAGGTTATCTACAAATGAGTAGTGGAGCGCGGGGGTCTTTTTATAAAACTGACATAGTTTGTCTCGGATGCGTTGGATATAAATCAAACGGTTGTAAATGAAGGATGACAGGCACACCATCATCACCAACTCAGCTTATTATAGAAGTATAGTTACAGCTCTCTACATGCTTAGAGCATCTCCAGCCGCGCCCCCAACAGCCCCCAGGCCACTTTTTCGGCGTCGACGCCGAAAAAATGAACCAGTCGCGCCTCAGGAGCCCGTTTTCCGCCATATTGGGCCGGAATTGACGCCGGCGTACCCAACTCGAACCCGGCGCGCTGGGGGTCGCCTGGGGGCGCCGGACAGACCGTTTTTGGCGCGAACTGTGATGGACCCGCCCTGTCAGCGACGCGCCGCTTCGTCGTCCACATCGCCTCGTTTCCCGTGGGAATCAATGCCAAAGCTGTCGCGCTGCCGCGCCGTCGCCTCCATTGATGCCGCGCCTGCCGCGATGCAGCGCGCTGGTCAGCATGCCCATTGAAGCCACGCAGTGAAGCGTCGCGTCGCCCAGCGCCACGGCTGCCCGCCACGCGTCGCCTGGCATGCGCCTCCCGCCGTCCGAGCTCCGGCTATAAAAGCCGCTCGCCTCATCGGTGAACGCCACACCTCAGCACATCGCCTCTCTTCATCCCCCCCCCCGCTCGCACACTCCACTCCCCCGCCGACGAGCAATGGCAGCACGGTACCCAGGCGACTCGGCGACGAAGAACGGTTTCGGCCGCCGCCACCTTCACGAGTGGGAGGCGCGCCTGCTGTTCGAGGCCAACTACCCGGCTTCCCCGAACATGAGGGTGCCAGACGCGTGGCATCTGAGCGCCGGCGGCATGCCGGTGCCACCCGCTCCCACCAGGGCGGACCGGCGGGCAGATATCGCCCGCATTAGGTCGTCGCTAGCGGAGGAGGAGCGGCGACGGCCGACGTACTCCACCGACAACAACTCCTTCTGGACGCTCTACTTCGACCGCCGCGCGCGACGTGCTGATCGCCTCCACCAACGGCGTCGTGCCGTGCGGCCGCCACAATGCCGAAGGGCGGCGCGAGTGGTGGGGGTGCCCGGCCGCACCCCTGAGCACGTCCTCGACTACCACTAGTAGAAAACAGGGCTTTGGTCCAGGCCTGTCCAGCCCATTAGCCCCGGTTCAATCGAGAACCGGGACCAATGGGGGCATTGGACCCGGTTCGTGAGCCCAGGGGGCCGGCCGGGCCACGTGGGCCATTGGTCCCGGTTCGTCTGGACCTTTTGGTCCCGGTTGGTGCGACGAACCGGGACCAATGGGTCTTGCTACTGGCCCACCACCATTGGTCCCGGTTGGTGACATGAACCGGGACCAAAGGCTCCCCTTTAGCCCCGGTTTGTATCACCAACCGGGACCAATGAGGTGCCTATATATACCCCCTCGCGCAAGAGCAGAGCACACTGCTCTGTTTTTTCTGGCCGAGGGGAGAGGGCTTGGTGGTGCTCTAGCTCACCTTCTATGCACACAACGTTTGGAAGGGACTCAATAATATGCAGGGACGGATATTCTTGGTCTCAAGCACACTACACAGTTCTACATAACTCTACATTGGTGACCCCGTATGTAGATGAACACAAGAACAGTCTGGGCTCCAAACACCCGGAGCAGTGCGACGACTGGATTACATTGGAACACATCAGGACTTTCAGCAGTTGGTTGGAAACACGTCTTAGAGGTGACAACATTGTTTTTATGAGTTGTACTTGTTGTCCAGGGGACCATCTTTGACTGTATTGATTTACAAAGGATACGAGATAAATGGGAATACATTTTACACGATTGTCCAAGATCAAAAGAGCACCAACCAAAACAGCGGTGTCCGCTTTGATGCAACAACCGAGAGGGGAAATGACACATATTATGGTGACATAGTGGACATATGGGAACTTGACTATGGACATGATTTTAAGGTCCCTTTGTTTAAGTGCAAATGGGTCAATCTGTCAGGAGGCGGGGTACAGGTAGACCCAACGGAATGACAACAGTGGATCTGAAAAAGCTTGGATACACTGACGAACCGTTCGTCCTAGCCAATGATGTGACACAGGTTATCTATGTGAAGGACATGTCTAGCAGACCGAGAAAAAGAAAAGATAAGGAAGCGAATACATCATACGATGAGCCAAAGCGCCACATAGTTCTTTCAGGAAAAAGGGACATCCTGGTAGTGGAGGGCAAGACAGACATATCCGAAGATTATGAAAAGTTTCATGAAATTCCTCCCTTCAAAGTCAAGGCTGACCCAAGCATCCTAATAAACGATAAAGATTATCCATGGTTACGGCGCAATAAGCAAATGACACAAGCGAAGAAAAAGTGAAGACTTTTTTCCGCAACTATTATGATAATACCATGCCAACTTTGTAACAGACGAGTATGATACCATTGTCCGTTTATACTATTCAAATTTCAATACTACTTGCACTAACAGAAAGTTTGTAATTGGTTTTACCAGAAAGAATTAAAAAATAAAGCAAAAAACAAAAGAAAATAAATAATACAGAAAACAAAACAAAAAAACATGCAAAAAATAAAAATAGCAACAATAAGTATTTTGTTGTAAATAGAAACAAAATAAAATAAATAAAGCAACAACAAAAACAAATAATTTCAAATTTGTACTATTCAAATTTCAATACTACTTGCACTAACAGAAAGTTTGTAATTGGTTTTACCAGAAAGAATTAAAAAATAAAGCAAAAAACAAAAGAAAATA
>LR738713.1:441667573-441681895 GCA_902687465.1 Secale cereale | reverse complement strand
GTTCCTGATAGGATAATCCGTCTTTTGTTACGAATTATCCTATCTGGGACTCCGTTCCAAAATAACTTTGGAGAGCTTCGTACCATCATGCGACTGTTACTTTCGCCTAATGATGAAGACATGGTTTTGTTGAATCCTTTGACACTAGACAAACTGTGACATGAGGGGGTCTAGGGTTGTGGATCGCCGAGAAGTCGAGGGTCGAGGGGTCGAGAGGTTGCCTAGCTAGTGTCAAAGTATTGAAGAAATCCATGCCTTCATCATTTGCCAGAAGTAACCGGGGCATGTTGGTACGAAGTTCTGCAAAGTTATTCTGGAACAGAGTTCCTGATAGGATAATCCGTCTTTTGTTGAGAATTATCCTATCTGGGACTCCGTTCCAAAATAACTTTGGAGAGCTTCGTACCATCATGCGACTGTTACTTTCGCCTAATGGTGAAGACTTGGTTTTGTTGAATCCTTTGACACTAGACAAAATGTGACATGAGGGGGTCTAGGGTTGTGGATCGCCGAGCAGTCGAGGGTCGAGGGGTCGAGAGGTTGCCTAGTGTCAAAGTATTGAAGAAATCCATGACTTCATCATTTGCCAGAAGTAACCGAGGCACGTTGGTACGAAGTTCTGCAAAGTTGTTTTGGAACGGAGTTCCTGATAGGATAATCCGTCTTTTGTTACGAATTATCCTATCTGGGACTCCGTTCCAAAATAACTTTGGAGAGCTTCGTACCATCATGCGCCTGTTACTTTCGCCTAATGATGAAGTATTGGTTTTGTTGAATCCTTTGACACTAGACAAAATGTGACATGAGGGGGTCTAGGGTTGTGGATCGCCGAGCAGTCGAGGGTCGTCCAGGGGTCGAGGGTCGAAGCTAGTTCTACGTTTGCCATTAATATATCCATCTGTCATGTTTGAATAATAATTGGCATGTTGTAAATATTTGTAGAAACTATGGACGACAACACCCGAGACGAAGCACAAGAAGCGATGTTGATGGACATAATCGCAGACGGACAAGATGCCGTCTTGTCGTTTCTCAATGACACCAATGAGCTGCTGGAAAGAGAGGAAGATCTAGGCTATGATATTGATGGCTCCGGTGACCCAATGCCCATGAAAGAAGTAGACCGTGAGGACGACTCTGGTGACCCAATGCCGGTGCAAGGAGACCGTGATGCTGGCTCCGGTGACCGAACCGAGTCCGGCCAACAGGTATATATATTAGTTAAGCCTGTGCTGACTAGTTAATTGATGCATTCATTAACTCTCATCTTTGTTCTTTTTTCTAGCCCTCCGGATCGAGCAAATCTTCGGTAAAGAGACGAGGCGCGAAGAAAAAGTTGAGGTCGGATGAAAAGTTTGAGATCTCAGAAATCTCGCGCACCGGCGAACCGATTGATCCCATCCGGACAAAGAACGCATTTGTTAATCAGTGCGGGGTTCTGGTTAGGGACAAGATCCCGATCAGCATCCATCAATGGTTAAAGCCGGCTGCAGAAGACGCTCAGGTGTCTTATGTCACTGATATGCAGAAAGAAGATCTTTGGACTGAGCAGAAGTCAAATTTCATCGTACCGCCAGAGGCTGATCCGGCGAAGCCAGTTAGAGAGGAATTTATCAAGTCTTTTGCTCTTACGAAGATGGCAGAACTATTCAGGGGGTGGAAGAAACACCTGAATAAGTTTGTCCGCAAAAAAGAGACTCCAGAATTCCAGGGCATATATGAGAAGATCAGAGATGACTGGCCCGCATTTGTGGCCTATAAGACATCGGAAAAGAGTAAGAAGATGTCGGCGACAAACCAGAAAAATGCTGCGAAGAAGATGCATCACCATCGCACGGGTCAGGTGGCTACCTCAGAGCCCGGCCTAAGTGGGCCAAGGCTGAGAATGATCTGCTTCAGAAAGGGATCGAACCAGAGACAATGAACTGGCCAGACCGTTGCCGGACTTGGTTCTTCGGGGCTGGCGGAACCTTGGACCCTGTATCAAGAAGGTGCATTTGGACTGACAAGCAATTTGAAATACCACTCAGGAAGCTTCGGCACTATATCAAAGCAGCGCAGCAAGGGACGTTCTTTCCCGACAGAGAGAACGACGAGCTAACAATGGCCCTCAGGAATCCTGAGCACCCTGGACGGACACGAGGCACGCCAGGCTCCATTCCGTGGAGTACTGGGTTTCCGGACGCAGGCGGTTACAAATGCCACGAGAGGAGGAAGAAAATGCAGCAGACCGAACTGCAGGCGCTGCGCGCCAGAATACAAGCGATAGAGGAACGAGAAGCAAATCGGGACAAAAGAACTGCCAAAGCTTCCCCCGAAGCTACCCCGCCATCTCAGCGGAGAAGCAGCGTGGCTTCCACCGAGCTGCTTCAGCCGGAGCATGTCTTGACGGCTACTGCCAGCTATCACGGAGGTACAAAATTGCCATCTTATGATGCAGTGGATAAATATGAAGGTCAAGGTGGCTGCTGGCTCTGTTTATCCTACTGGACCCGGCGCAACTTTTCACTACCGGCCGATTCCAGAAGGATATGCTAGGGTGATGGTGGATGAAATAACGGAGGGATTTGAGGAGCTCCAGCTTGACCACCCTACCGGTGAAGGGGAGACTCGGCTGGGTTCTTCACTGAAGACTCCATTCCTATGGCGGAAGGACCTCATCAATATTATCAACTGGACGCCTCCGCCTCCTCCTCCTCCTCCGGCGAGTCAGGGCACTCCGCCTCCTCCACCGCCTACTCCTCCGGCGAGTGACGATCAGTGCACCCCGGCTCCTTCTTCGGCGCGTGGCGGCACTCCGCCTCCTTCTCCGCCTGCGCCAGCGTGCCCGAGCAGCCAGCCTCCTCCTTCTCCGCCTGCGCCGGCGCGCCCGAGCAGCCAGCCTCCTCCTTCTCCGCCTAGTCAGCAAGGGCGGAAGAGACCTGCCGCCGCTCCGGCTGCTCCTTCTCCGGCGCGTAAGCAAGGAAAGAAGACAGCCGCTTCGTCTGATATGCCGACGTCTAGCAGTACAGCCAGAGGCGGGAGGCAATACAGATTCAGTCCTTCTCTCACGCCTCTAAAGAAGTTACCATACGAGAGGTCCGACGAGGAAAACACGAAGATCGCTGAAGGCGAAGTGAAGGACTGACTTGAAGGGTTGAAAGCATAGAGACATCCACCTCCGGAGGAGAAGATAGATCCGGTGAAAGCAAAGCGCACTCTTGCTGCCCTGAAGAAACCAGCGAAAAGTAAGCCAAAGGACAACTATGACCGCATTATTGAAAAGTCATTTCACGAAGCGAAGCGGTCGGGAAGTACTAAAAGTGATCAAAGGTTAGCAGAAGGACGAGCTGGGAAACAAATTGCCCAGCTCGGCAAACAAGCGGACCAATCGTGCCCCCCGCTCAAGGTGTCTAGCGACATGGTCGCTAATGATCCGAGATGGTGCCCGGTTATAGCAATCTTGGAGATTACCTGTCCGACGATGTACATTATGAATTCTTGGAGGTGCAGATACAAAGATACGAGTACGGGAAGCCTGTCGTCAAAGATGAAAGATCTCTATCAACAAATATGCGAAGATTGCATGATTGGTACTTGAAAATCTGCAGAGAGTCTGGGGGAGGGATAGTTTGTATGTGAGAGTTAAACCGGAGCATGACCTCGTTGAAATTAAACTGTTGCCTATTCCATTTGAGGAGTTCTATCAGTTTTTCAATCAATTGGCCCTCGATAAAGCAATGGTCACCTGCTACTGTCTGTAAGTAGTACTACTTCTGTCATTAAGTCTCTCTATATAGCTCAGCTCTTTCATTGCATGTATTTATAATTATCCTCGCTATATTATGCAGATTGAAGATCGTCGAATTGAAGAAAAGACAAGTCGGTGATATTGGGTTCATTAACACATACCTCATAGATGCAACCGAGGTTACATGGCGTGCCTCAGATACCGAGACCAACTTGCTACGATCGTTGGTGGTAAATGAAAACAAAGATATAATACTCTTTCCTTACAACTTCAAGTGAGTGTTACTGTCTTGTGCATATTAGGTTTCCCTTATATATCAGTCAAGGTTATAGTAATGTAATTGATGAGTTCATGCATGCGTGCGCAGCTTTCACTATATTCTCTTAGAGATTAAGCTTGAGCAGGGAGTAGTAACTGTCTTGGACTCTAAACGTAAAAATCCCAAGGAGTATGCGGACATGACTCAAATGCTCGACAGGTAAGTTAAATCGATCAATATTATCCATCATGCATATCAGCAACTTTGTTCATTTCTGATATCAAGTAATTGTTTTCTTTGTCTGGCAGAGTTTGGAGAAAATTTACCAAAAAAGCTCCGGGACTGGCCAAGAAGCTAGAATTTAGACACCCGAAAGTAAGTACTATATAGTAGCATGTTCCGCGCATCTCCTATATATTGATTCAAGCGCTAGTTTCATCAATACCATTTGGCATTCTTGCTTATCAGTTTGATTGACCTCTATTTCTTGTAAAGTGGTTGTGGCAGGAACCCGGGAATGATTTCTGTGGATACTACATTTGCGAGTTCATCCGCCACACGACCTGTGAGCGGGGCTACTCTGAAGCACAATTTGAAGTGCGTAAGCAATTAATAATATTCACAATTTTATTTCATTACCAAGACCCCCTTCTTCAAATTAGATGTTTCGGATGCGGGATGAACTCCTAGCACCAGATCGTCTGCGAGAAATTCAAGAGGAATTGGCGGCATTCTTCCTTGAACACGTGATCGCGCCAGACGGAGAATACTATGTGGACCATGCGTCCATCGTATATGAGATTATATTTGTAAGAGATAATTATTGTATATATGTACCCGGTAGTGTCGGATAGATATACGAGAACTTGTTGTTCGACCAATCTCTCGGAGAAGGAGAGGTGGTCGATATTACTTCTCTATGTATGCATATATATGTTGATTACGATCTTCTGTTTCCTTCGTTCGCTTACTAGCTAGCTAGCTAGCGTGTCTAGTCCTCTCTATACGTATGTGTAGTACGTAGCGCCGACCAAGCACGGACATAAGAGAGGACACTTCTCTCTATTAATTAGCTAGTTAACACAATATATGAAACACCTAAATTAAACCCCCAAAACCTCCCAACCCTTCCCCCTCCCCTTTAAAAAAAACATAAACCACAGCCACAGAAATGCTGACGCGTGGATGCCTTTTGGTCCCGGTTGGTGCCACCAACCGGGACCAAAGGCCCTCCTGCCTGGGCTCCGCGCACAGGCCACGTGGAGACCCATCTGCCCCGGTTCTGGATTGAACCGGGACTAAAGGGCCAGGGCATTAGTACCGACCCTTTAGTCCCGGTTCAAGAACCGGGGCTAAAGGCCCTAATGAACCGGGTCAGATGTCCCTTTATCTACTAGTGTACATCGAGGCCGGCAACACGCCGCGCCTCGAGTACCCCGGCCCCGCACCCCCCGTCCTTTTCTCGCCGCCGTGGCAGCTGGTGGATGCCGCGGCGGTTGTCGGACGTGACGACCTCCTCCTCCTCGGGCGGCTCGCCGGCGGCCTTCGCCGTCAAGCCCGAGCCGCTGGACACGGTGGGGGAGTCCCCGCTAGGGTGCCGCACCCGCAACGGCGCCCTAACCATCCCCGAGGAAGGCCGCGGCGGTAGCCTGCGCCTCGTCCGGCCGAAAACCGAGGCGGAGCCTCCCCTAATCCCGGTGAAGCCGGAGCACCTCGTGATGGCTGCCGACGACGAGACGGCCATGAGGTGGGCGAGGGAGGACTACGTCCGCGAGCAGGTGGCTCGCCACCGCCACGCCCTTGAGGAACTGAAGGCGCGCCACCGCTGCCCCGTCTGCGAGGTGGACGGCGTCCTCTACCTCGATAGCGACGAGGAGGAGGCCGGGCCATCGCGCGTCGACGACCCTGGACAGGGCTGCAGCAGGGACGGCGACGGGTGGCAGGGCGAGGACGACGGGGACGAGGACGACGACGACGACGATGGCGGCGGAGACTATACCGTCTTCTACAAGCGCCTAGTCATGTAGAAGTCGGACGGCGGCGAGGCGCGACGAGGACGGCGTAGCTAGGCCGTGTTTTTTTTGTACAAATTTGAATGAATGTCGCCGAGTTTGGATGAATTTCGACGAGTTTGTGCCAAAAAACGCCGACTTCGTTTAGCCCCGGGGCCGACCTGAGGGCGACGACTGGGAACGCAGTCGCCCTCACGTCTAAATTCTCGCCGGCTCGCCCCAGGACGTGTTTTTTCGGCGTCCTGCGGTGCCGAACGGCTGGAGATACTCTTAGATTGGTATCTTCAAGATGACAAAAGATGTTCTATGTGTCCCCCCCAAATCCATTTTCCATGACTTTCTTTGGAAGCTGATGCGATAGCTTTGTGTTCCCAACATCCGAATATATTCTACCCATAATATACAAACGACTAATCTCATTTTTATTTATGGGGTAGCCATCAGTGAAATGCAGCCATTCTAATTAAACAAATTGTGAACAGATCATTGATGCCTTACAGCTCTTTACTCTGACTTCTTTGGTATATTTGGTTTATGGATGTCTAACCCAGATCCATGATTGAGCAGAGTTGACGAAAATTTATATTTTCTATAAATTGTGCTTGATTGCTAACCATGAATCACACGCAGAAAACCTCTCTGGCTAGCGCGCGTTGCATCCTCCACTGCGATGGCTTTTGCTTCTTCCTCTACGGAATCATCCCATGTCCTCCCTCACATAGCAATCTTCCCCTTCATGGCCAAGGGCCACACCATCCCGCTCATCCAGCTTGTCCACCACCTCCGTCGTCGCCGCCTGGCCACCGTCACCTTCTTCACAACTCATGGCAACGCGGCCTTCGTCCGCGAGGGACTGTCCGGGGCCGACGACACGGCCATCGTCGAGCTCGCGTTCCCCGCCGACGTTTCGGGCATCCCGCCGGGCGTGGAGAGCGCCGAGGCGGTCACGTCGATGGCCTCCTTTGTCGCCTTCGCACACGGCGTGTCGCTGCTCCAGCCACAGCTCGAGGCGTCGCTCGCCGCCATGCAACCTCCGGCCAGCCTCCTCGTCGCCGACGCGTTCCTGTACTGGACGAACGCGTCGGCGGCCACGCTAGGCGTCCCGAAGGTGTCGTTCTTCGGCATCTCGGCGTTCGCACAGGTCATGCGGGAGCTGCGCATCAGCCACGACCCGTGCCCGGCGCTGCAGCACGCCGGCGTCGACGGCGACGGCAATCCGGCGACGTTCACGGTGCCTGAGTTCCCGCACATCAAGCTCACGTTCGAGGACTTGATGGCGCCCTTCGGCGACCCGTCCTCGGTCGCGCCGATGATGGAGCTGGACGGCAAGCTGGGGAAGGCCATAGAGGAGAGCCATGGCCTGATCGTCAACACCTTCCAAGGCCTGGAGAAACCGTACATGGAGTTCTGGAACAACCACTATAGGCCCACGGCCTGGGCCATCGGCCCGCTCTGCCTCTCCCAGCCCGCGTCTTCTTCGTCGGGTGACGCCGGCCGGCCATCATGGATGGAGTGGCTGGACAAGAAGGCAGCCGCCGGCCGGGCCGTGCTGTACGTCGCGCTCGGGACGCTGGCCGCGATCCCGGAGGTGCAGCTGAAGGAAGTTGCAGACGGGCTGGAGCGGGCCGAGGTAGATTTCATATGGGCCGTGAGGCCGGAGAATATCGATCTTGGTGCAGGGTTCGAGGAGCGTACCAAGGACAGGGGCTTAGTGGTGAGGGAGTGGGTGGATCAATTGGGGATTCTGCAGCACCAGAGCGTGAGAGGGTTTCTGAGTCACTGCGGGTGGAACTCGGTGCTGGAGAGCGTCGCAGCTGGCGTGCCACTGGCAGTTTGGCCCATGCATGCCGATCAACCTTGCAACGCGGCATTTGTAGTCGATGAGCTCAAGATCGCGGTTAGGGTCCACACTAATGATAGAACCATGCGGGGTTTGGTCAGGAGCGAGGAAATATCGGAAGTGGTCAGGAAGCTTATGCTCGGGGAGGTCGGAATTGAAGTGGCAAAGAATGTTGCTGAGTTATCGGTGCTAGCTATGGAGTCTATATTGGACAGGGGGTCGTCTTGGAAAGCCGTGGAGGAGATGATCGGTGAGTTGTGTGCACCCAACATGCATGCAAAGGTTGAGGCGAGCAAGGAGGAGTCGCGAGACATTTAATTGTCATCGTTTTTCTTTTCTTTTTTGCGGGTGACAATTGTCATTGTTTTTCTTTCCAACAAATAATGCGGTGTTGTGCTCTGTAGCTATACCAAACATTTATGTTGGTCAGTGGCATTTACTACTTCTCAGGTCTTGGTTGAAAATATTTATATGAAATTGATTGAACACGGTTGTTTTCTCTCTTGGGAGTACTTAATTGGGACCATTTAATTCTGTTTTGGAGAATAGCCTAAAAAAATGTTGAATGGTAGTCGAAACCAGTGAACCCATGCGCCTACCTGGTAGCCTACATGTCGCCACATAATGCTTTCTTTTCTTCCAACCGAACATCCCCTTTCCATTTAATTTCTCAAACAAAAATACATTGTCGTTCAAGTTAGGGCACATTAAATACCAGCGTAAGAGGAAGCAAGTCTAAGAGCAGAAATGGGGAAGGGGCCAAAGGTAGAGCGAGTTGGGGCACTAACAAAAACCTGCTACGAGAAAGTGATATTGACAACTCTCAATCCTATAGCGCAAAGGGGTGTGTTCGGTCCACGCCTAGCGTCTCGCCCACGAGCCAACTCAAGTGCTCGCACGCCTTGTTTGCTTGTATGCTCGCTCACTAATCTCTTTTTTTTCTCGTTTTCTGTTGATGTTGGTCAGCTTTCCCAGGGAAAAAAGATGGGTTTTCTAATTTTGAATAATTTCATGAAATTTAATTTCTTGAAGATTTTTTTTAAAAAAAGTCTATAAATTTTAAAGTAAGTTCATAATATTTTTAAAGATCATGAATTTGAAAAAAAAACAGTCTTAATGGAATTTTGTGCTTTTTTAGGAAATTTAAAATCACGGATTGGAAAAAAAATTCATGCATTTAAAAAAATGCTATGAATTTTCAAAAAACATGGTAATAACAAATAGAGAATTTTTTTAAAAAATAGAACAAAAAGAAAATTTAAAAACCCAAAGAAAAACAAGTCAGAAAACACAAAGAAAAAACCGGCGGAAAGAACCTTGTCGTCAGAAGCTTCTGAAAGTTTGCCAAAACGAAAGAGGATAGAGAAAAAACTAATCTTAGTAACTTATATGAGCCGACCAATCAGAAACCTATGCGCTCTATGTACCATTAACGCACTATTTAACGCATAAGCGCCAAATAGAATTTGGTCATACCTCATAATCATCCCCTTAAGCACCAAAGTGTTCTTATAACACACACAGTGGGTGCGCCCAGCTGGGACGCGGCCCGGTGTCTCACCCACGCACCGGCTCATACACTCGTTTGCCCATCTGCTAGCTCGTCGTTTTCTTCTTTTTCGTTTGTTTTTTGTTGCTGATGGTCAACCTTCCCCGAAAATAAACAGGTTAGGTTTCTTAATTTTGAAATTTTTGGTGGAATTAAAAAATTATGGATTTTAAAAGGAATCATAATTTAAAAAATTATCATAAATTTGAAAAAATCATAAAAAATAAAAGTTTGTGATTTGGAAAATGTTTCTGAATTGAAAAATGGAATTTAAAAAATATATAAAAAAATGAATTAAAAAGTTTCACAACCATAGAAAAGTTCATGACTGTGAAAAATTGAACGAAAATATGAAAAAGTAAAACCAGAGAGAAATAAAAAAAATCCAAAGATAAACATACCAGCCAACACAGAGAAAAAATGACTGAAAGTCCTGGCCAGAAGTTCTGAAATTTTCCAAAACAGGACTGGGTAGAGGAAAAATTGAGGCCGGAAAGTTATATGGGACGGCTAATTGGAACCCTGCGCACCAGCGCTGCATAGAATTGGTGCATAAACGCTAAGTTTTTTTTAGGGGTGCATAAGCGCTAAGTAGGATTTGCCAATTTCACTAGCCGAGTTGGTGTGCTAAAGCCCACAAAATGATGCATGCGTTTTTCTTTCAAAAAGATGCAAGCTACTACTCCATCCGTTCCTAAATATTTGTCTTTCTAGACATTCAAATGGACTGCAACATACGGATGTATGTAGACATATTTTAGAGTGTAGATTCACTCATTTTGCTTCGTATGTAGTCACTTGTTGAAATCTCTAGAAAGAGAAATATTTAGGAACGGAGGGAGTACATTGCTAGATGTGGGTCACTCGACAGCGGAAGCAAAAGTATACACTTGAAAATGGCAGTGAACAGCTCGAAGTGGATTTGTAACATCCGGATGCTCCACACCCCTATACAAACATTGAATTCCAAAAAAAATCAAGATTTTTTTTTAAAAAAAACTGATATTTTGGGATATCAAATCCGGTTCCCGATCTACTCCCGTGTAAAATTTCGTGAAAAAACCAGGAAATGTATTTGTGACAAAAAGGACAAAAGTTTCCTATGTATAGAAAAAAACTGTTTGGATAATTTTTTTTAAGACGGTATTTTCTTTGTCGTGGATATGTTTTCTGGTATCTTTGCACGAAATTTCACATGGGAGTACAGTGAGAACCCAGTTTTAATATCCCAAAAAATCAAAATTTTGGTATTTTTTTATGTTTAGGTATTACCCTGAAGCTCCTACGTATTTTTCATGAATAGCCATCCTTCAGTGCCTTGGTAGCCCAGGCAACGGCCAACGGTCGAATGTTGAATAGCTATAACAAACAACGAGCCAAACGTATGACCCCCTCCTCCTCTCCACACACACTAACACAAGAGATGCTATGCAAAGAGGCAACGCAAAACATGCAACACCGAAGAGTAGCACCGAGTGCTCCACACCTCTATACAAACATTAAATTCAAAAAACAAATTGGGAAATTTGAAAAGAAATCTGGGGGTATGGGGATATCAAACCTGGTTCCCGATCTACTCCCGTGTGAAAATTCGTGAAAAAAAATATCAGGCAACATATTCGTGGTAAAAAAGACAATAAAATTCTGTGTATAGAAATAAACTGTTTGGATGGATTTTTGTTCGGACAGTATTCCTTCGCCACGGATACGTTTCCTGGTGTTTTTTCACGAAACTTCACATGGGAGTAGATTGGGTACCTAGCTTTGATATCCCAAATTTCAGATTTTTATTATTTTCTTGGTATTTGTTACGTTTAATATTCGTATAGGGGTGTGGAGCACCATGAGTGTCGGTGTCAAAACCGACAGATCTCGGGTAGGGGGTCCCAAACTATGCGTATGAGAATCGATGGTAACAGGAGACAGGGGACACGATGTTTACCCAGGTTCAGGCCCTTTCGATCGAGGTAGTACCCTACTTCCTGCTTGATTGATCTTGATGGCTAAACCCTAAAAACCTAGCCTATAAGATTGCTATGATTCTGTTGTCTCTACGGACAAAACCCTCCGGTTTATATATGCACCGGAGGGACCTAGGGTTGTACATGATTATCTTGTAGAGGAAGGAAAGTATTACACCCGGACTCTAAACTTGCTATTTTACACACGGGGAGTCCTATCCGGATACGGGAGACAGTCTTCATTGATAAACTTCACGGCCCACCAGTCCGTCCCATAGTGAATGATCCGGCCACCTGAGGACCCCCTAATCCAAGACTCCCTCAGTAGCCCCTGAACCAGTCTTCGATGACAACGAGTTCGGCTGACGCACTGTCTTCAGCATTGCAAGGCGGGTTCCTCCTCCCGAACATATTTGAAGAAATATTCCCTACAAAAGGTACCGTGTCCGGCTCTGCATGGTTAGTACAACCCTTAGCCTCGAATGCAAGGTATCAAAAAACGGATAATGTGTCTTTACTGACAACCTTTCATCGAAGCGTCACGTCTGTGCTTTTAACACATATCGAATCGTTTTCTTGGCCCTGGTTTCGCGTTTCGAGGTATAGCCTCATTGGCACATCTTATCAAAACAGAGATCGTGCCCGCTTATTACGGGATCCTTATCAACGTGACGTGAGCATCTTAACCGCGCCTTACGCACGACCTTGTTGGGAACCAGTGAGGTTTACGGCTGGAGTGGGGGTGTTTAGCATTCACCTGCTTATAAAAGGATCCAAAGTTTTACCCTTTATCCCCATGCTTTCCTGAAGCCCTAGCATCCGAATCTCCTCAGCCTCCAGCACCCACATCTCTTGCGCCCTCAATCCTCAACTCCTCCACCATCGCCGCTGTATCCAGCAATGGTTGGTTCTGGCTCCAAGGGCAAGTGGGAGGCATCTTCGATCACGAAGAAGACCGTGAAGAGCCTCCGGAGCGCGGGCTATCTAGCCGACGATGTGGCGCATCGAGTCCCCGAAAAGGACCAACTGATTCCCGTCCCTAAGGCGGGTGAGAGGGTTGTATTCCTCTCACACTTCATTCGGGGGTTAGGATTTCCCCTTCACCCCTTTGTACGGGGCCTTTTATTCTTCTACGGGCTAGATTTCCATGATCTAGCCCCGAATTCAATTCTTCACATATCCGCTTTTATAGTGGTGTGTGAAGCATTCCTCCGAATCCCCCCACACTTTGGCCTATGGCTCAAAACCTTCAATCTGAAGTCGAAGGTGGTCGACGGGCAGCATGCCGAGTGTGGAGGTGCTATGATAAGCAAACTCCTAAATTCTACCTGGCCAAAGGGGGCGTTCGTGGAGACGAACATGATTTGGCAGCAGGAGTGGTTTTATACACAGAGCCCCGCGACACCAAGTGGGCGGCTGCTCCTGCATTCAGATCCAGACCCCCGGAGAGGCTAACCTCCTGGACCGATAAGGGTCCGAATTGGGGATCCCAAATGGAGGTGCTAGCCCTCCAAAAACGCATCTCCCATATGATCTCCAAGGGCACCCAGCTTACCTACGTGGTCCAGGTAATGCTTGCCCGTCTTGTCCTCCCTTTCCAACACTGGGGCTCCTATCTATGGGAGTTCAATCCGGAAGGGCCCCGGCCCTTGAAGCGCCTCTTCGGCTCTACGCACGAAGACATCTGGAAGCACCTCTTCAAGGCCCAGAAGGGGTGGCCGGTGGAGTCTGAAGAAAAGGGCTTCAGCACTGAGCTCACATCATCAGAGGTATTTGAGATTTCTGCTGGACATATATCCTTTTCTTGTTTTAGTTATAACATGAGCTAGAGTTTTTGCATTCAATCCAGGTCTGGACAAAAAAAGGCGGAGCGGATCAAGTGTCCGGCTCCCCTACCATAAGACCCAGAGTCGCCTCGGGTGATAGAAATTTTGATTCTGGTGCCGTACAAGGCGCCGGAGAAGAAGGCCAAGAAGAAGGGAAATGAGGTCAAGAGCGACTCCCGCCCTGCTGGCCCTACGGACACAAGGTCCGGGGAAACAGGATCCCAACTCTCTCCCGAAGAAGAAGAGGAGGAGGAGGAAGAAGAAGAAGAAGAAGAAGAAGAAGAAGAAGAAGAAGAAGAAGACTCCCTGGTCCTTGCCAAGGGGAGGAAAAGAGCGGCCCCTGCTGATGTAGGCACGGCCGCGCCCAGGAAGAAGCTAACCCTTCCTGGTAGTTCGGACTCATTGTCCGAACACAGTTATCGGGTTCAGCTCAGGATCAAGCCTCTGACCGAATCGTAAGTATTCAGAACTGCCTATGTTCGGAAGATTTCCTTTCTTTTGGCATATGACATGTATTTTGCCTTTATACAACCCTCTGCGCGACATCCCTGTGGCTTCACTGTCCAAGGGGGATTCCCTGGCGCCCGGAGAGACGGAGCGCGGTACGCCTCCGCGTGGCTCGTCGCCCACCGTAGGGGATACCGAAGTATCCTCCCTGCCAACTCCCCCTGTTCCAGCAGGTGGGAGTGGGGCAGATGAGAGAGTGGTTGAGGTCAATCCTTCAGCCGCGGTCGACCAGAAGGGAGGCGATCCCCATGGAGACCGAAGTTGGGCGGCCCAAACAATCCGGGGCCCCGCCAAACACTACTCCGGAGTCCAGTATGGCTCTGGAATCAAGGGTCCAGCCCCCTATAACGGGGGAGGGAGCGACTGCTCCTGCGGCGCCTACCATCAATCCGGAGGCGCCGAACACTCTGGAGGGATCACTGCAGAGTGCTTCCATCGTGGAGGAACACCGCACTCTGATGAGTGCGGTCATGGGGAAGATTGAGTCCGTCAAAGGCAGACTGAACGAAGCCTTCAACAGCCTACTAACAAGCTTTGAGGTATGCAATGTAACGTTCTATAAAGAGAACTTTTATTTGGTTTTAGACACACACACGCACACGCACACGCACACGCACACGCACGCACACACACACACA
>LR738713.1:441644696-441667465 GCA_902687465.1 Secale cereale | reverse complement strand
ATATATATATATATAATAGCCCCTGATGTTTTGTTTGATTCTGAACAGAATTAGACAAAGCATCCATGTTATAACAAATGATAGAGCTGAACTGTGAATTTGGTGCTTGAACAGGTTGCGCTAGTTACGGCGTCTGCCCATGCCGTAGAGGTTTTCGAGCTAAATCGGAAACTTGGACTAGCCAATGAGGATCTTGACCGCGTCAACAAGCGTTTTGACGAAACGCAAGGTATGTGGGTTTAGGAAATCCGAATTTGGACGCACTATATGTCTGAACATGAGCTAATACATGTCATATACTTTTTGTGAAACACCTGACGCAGCTGCGGTCGAGGCTCTAAAGGGCGAACTCGCCACGGCCAAAGAGGAGGTCAGACCGAGTAAGGCAGCCACTGATAAAGCGGCTGCCGACCTGGAGGCCGAGAAGGCCCTACGTCAACATCACGAGGCGCGGGTGACCGAAGTCGAGGCCGAGCTCCAAGATGTGATTTGCAAATGCGACACCTTGGAGAAGGCGAATTCGGAGCAAGCGACCGAACTCGCTACGATAGTTAATGCTGCCAAGGAGGCACGAACGACATTGCGCGGTGTTCAGGTGGAGGTTAAACAAGCGCGTGAGATAGCAACTAGTAAGGGTTTTCTCTTGCAGAGCATCTTCGGAGGTCAGAGGTATCTTGGGCTGACACGATTGTGGAGTTCTCCAGGCGTGTTTGCAGATCTCCCAAGGAGCATCACCGACGCCGCCCAATACTTCCGAGCTCAAGAGGGGAACACCACAGAGAAGCTGTTTTGGTCGCAGTTCCTTGTGCCCAACCATCCGGTGCCCCTCAACGACCAAATGAGGCAGCTGGTCGAGCTGCACAACATGGCGAGTTCGGCCATGAAGGACTTAATAATCCGGCTATGGCATGCTAATCCGACCCCGAGTAGTTACTTCGGATTTGTGAAGAGGCTCGTCGGTGCGAGTCCACGGGTCGACGCTGTCAAGCGTTCGGCCTGCATAGAGGGTGCTCGGATGGCCTTCGCCCGCGTAAAGGTGCATCAGGCGAAGATGAAGGTCGTGGAAATAGCCGCAGCTGGCCCTCCAGAAGGAAAGGACCATCGCCGGCCAGAAAGGTACTTTGACGATGTCCTAGAAGGAGCCCGCCTTGTAGAGGGACAACGCTCAAAGGATATAGCCTTTGAGTGATTTGTATTCGGGTTGTAAGGACTAAGCCAATGTGCCGATGTGTATAAATTGTGCGCTTTTATATTAATGAGCAAATTTTCCCTCCTGTGCGGCTATTTATGTAAATTTGAAAGTTTCCAGTCGTCGGCTTCAGCCCCCATGTAAATATTACAGGGTGTTCGGTAAAACGCAAAACACTCTTTATCCAACGTCTCGGTCCATATAGGAGGTGTTTGCATAGCGAACCAGGCAACCAGACTATGCGGCTTTATTGCTTTCACTTAGCCATTGGAGCTTGACTAGTGGGGCTAAGTACTAGCCCATGGTGCATACCAGGCTTTTCCTGATATAGTGCCTTTTTTACGCGGCTGGGCAAAGACCAGCCCCTCGTATAACACGGAGTGGGTTGCTATCGATCGTAGTATAACACCAGGTCACCGAATCGCTTGATCAGCTCTCGTTTCATCATGATAGTCAGTTTTCGGCTTTCTCTACTGAGGTACTTGACCGAACGAACCAGAAGTACAATCGCAGTAGTTCTCCCTTTACTATCTTATCCGAACAATGCGGAACGTAAGGTAGCAAGCACTGGAGCCGGGAAACCCAACTATTGACTAAAGATATGATTCGGAGCTGATGCATATAACGCAATATCCGGGACGCCGAACAGTTCCCTATAGGTGTTCGGACTTTTGTAGGCGTGCCAGGCTGGGTACGTCCCTTGGTATGAAATCCGGATATTAGGGCATACATGGCAATCTGTCTTGCGGGTAGAGAATACAAGTGGTAAAAAATAAACAATAGCCCAAACAAATTGGAACCAAACTGCCTCTTTTATATCCCGTTTAATACGGCGAGCCGTGAGGTTACAGATAACGCCGATAACAGCCTCGGGCATTTGACATGCCAACAGAAATAAAAAAAGAAAAGAGTAAAAAAGGTTTACACAGAGCCCTAATCTATGGGAAAGGGATTTCAACCAGTGGCCCTGCTGCACGTCTGCGCCATTTTCTCCATGGTAAATTGTCCTTGAGAAGGATAGTTGTAATGGCCACCTGTAAAAAAGAAAAAGAAAAAAGAAGCAAGGAAAAATAGTATCCTGTTCGGCCATAAACAATGTAGGTTTTTAAATGAACCTGAAGAAGATATATTTTAGAGTCCGAACAGGGTCAATCCAAACTATGGACTAAATGGTATGTTCTATGCCCCTATCGCCGCCCAAGGTATTTTAAGGGCATAATTGTGTACGTGAGGTACGTAAGCTGCTACCTTATGGGGCAGTCGACAGGGGCACAGCTGATAGTCGAGCTCAGGTTCTTCTGAGCTGCCGCATTCTAGTGCGGACCGGGCACATTTAGCCGTGTCCGTGGTCTAGACGACTGATGAGTTATTCGGCCTGAATAAGCCATTTTGTACCTCGGCCGCTAGGGCTGCAGTGTCTTCCTCCGTACGAAGGGAACGCTCCATGTTTTCATTGACCGTGATAACGCCACGTGGTCCAGGCATTTTGAGCTTGAGGTAGGCATAATGTGGGATTGCGTTATAGCGGCCGAAGGCCATTCTTCCGAGTAGTGCGTGATAGCCACTACGGAATGGAGCCATGTCGAAGGTTAGCTCTTTGCTTCGAAAGTTATCTGGAGAACCAAATACAACTTCCAATGTTAATGAACCTGTGCCGCAGGCTTCGACGCCTGGAATTACTCCTTTAAAGATAGTGCTGCGGGGCTTAATTCTTGACGGGTCGATCCCCATCTTGCGGATAGCGTCCTAGTATATCAGATTGAGACTGCTGCCGCCGTCCATAAGGACTGAAGTAAGATGGTATCCGTCTATTATGGGGTCGAGCACTAAGTGTCGTGGTACTAACTCTGACAGTAAGGATATGGGGTACATAGGAGGAGGCAAGGTCCTAGCTCCGGCAAGGTTGTACACAAGAGTTTTACGAGTTGAGACCCTTCTCGAAAGAAGTAACAGCCCTACATCTCGGTGCCCGGAGGCTGTCGACTGGAATATAGATGTGTGTGTGAGTTACAGGGGGTGCGAACCCTTGTACCGAAGGAGGGGGTGGCTTATATAGAGTGCGCCAGGACCCCAGCCACCCCACGTTACAGAGGGTTCAATGTACATAAAAGCAGGACGTTGCTGATAACGCCTGTAATAAAGGATAGTAAAGGCCATCATTACTGCGGAGTGAATGTCCGTCCGTTGCTAGCCTTACGAGACCTTAGACCTTCTGGGAGTCGAGTGGTTTCTTGCATGGTCGAGTGTCTTCGCTCTGTCGAATGGAATTGGGATATCCGAGTGAGGTATGCTATCGAGTGAATTGCTCTCTTTGGCCATACCAGTTGGTACCTTCTATCATCCTTGGACTGTCTTTGATCTTTAGGGCAGTGACCTTGGGTAGGGTATCTAGGTCAGGCCTGTGACCCTACCCTAGGTCCGTGGTATCATCAGTAGCCCCCGAATGGACTGAGGTCCGAGTGAAAAAAAGAAGGTTGAAGTTGATTCTAATCCAAGTCTGATGCTTCGGAGGCATCTTCCTCGAACCGGGGGATCGGGCCGACCCTTCATCCTTAATTCAGTCGCCTTGATCGATTCAGAAAGCGTCGAGTGAACTTTTGTGAATAGTTTTGAGTGTCGGCGGGGTGCGCGGTTTTTGACGCGATTGGCTTCTCTGCAGTTCTTGGATTTTGCTGTATTCAAATTTCGAGGAAGCGCGCAAGACGGAACGAGCCGCGGTAATCGGACTAGATATACACGGGCGCCTCGATTCCTGCACCACCTTTTTTGCCATGTATCGGGCGTGCATCTGTTGCGGGATGACAGGATTGCTTGGGCCCACAAGTCAGTCACTCGACCGCCGGGCTATAAGAAAGTGCCGCGGCCGATGCGTTGGCACTGTACGCCCAAACTTCTTCTTCTTCCTCTGCTCCTCCGCTGCACCACCGCTCCTCGCCCACCGTTGCCCCGCCCGCGCGCAGCTCGCCCTCATGGGTAAGGATAAGACGGCGGCTCTTGAGCATGTGAAGAAGGCGCCGGCGATGGGGAAGGGCAAGAAGACCAATAAGGGGTCGACGTCGAGGACCGGGCTGCCGCCCGGCTGGATCCAGGGGGATTGGATCAGGTCCTCGATGCAGGTGGAGGATATGGAGGAGCTGCCGGGGGACGAGCTCGAGCCGCATCCGCAGAAGGGCAAATGCATCCTCCTCGCGACTCACGTCGACCGAGGTTTTTCTTTGCCCCCGCATCCTTTCTTTCGAGGCTTTTTGAACTTCTACGGCGCTCACTTGCACCACTTTTCCCCTAACACCATTACGTACCTCGCCGCTTTCGTCTCTCTGTGTGAGAACTTCCTGGGGTGTCGACCGCACTGGGGTTTGTTCAAACACATTTTCACTTGTCGTTCCCAATCCGTCAAGAAGGCGAATTTGAGTGACGAGAAGACACGCGTGGTCCAGATGTGCGGCGGCTTAGGCATTCAGACTAGGGGTAGGAGTACCTTTCCTTCCATGGTCCTTCCCGAGTCGGTCAGAGGATGGCAGTCGACTTGGTTCTACTGCAAGGACATCCCGACTCCTGGTCAGTCGACCGGACTTCCTCCTTTTACCCTGGATTGAGTCAGTCAGCCTCCTCCATTGCTTGTGAGTCGGGCTGAGAAAGTAGAAGTAGACATGTTGGTTGAGCGAGTGGTTCAGCTGGTCCGCGACGGAGTAACTGGGATGGACCTGCTGGAGGTGTTCCTCAGTCGATGGATTCGGCCTCTCCAAGGCCGTGATCATCCGATGTGGATGTACTCGGGCACCAATGACACCGCTCGGGTCCACCCGGAGGAGGTCGCCGAGAAGATGGTAGAGCGGTGGTTGAAGAGCATCACTGGGAACAAGGATAACCCTCGAGGGACTAGGAGAGTTCGCCCGTTTGACGCAGATCACGAGCCAGACAAGGGTTGGCTTCAATTTCCGAGTGAATTTTCTGATTCGTTTTTGCGGCTGCCTGTGAATCTGATTGATGTTTGATCAACTCTTTGTCTTGCAGATTTATACTGAGATGTATTCGGTGCCCAACGGAGAGCAAGTTCAAGAGGGGGTGGAGGGCGTTGGTGAGGCCACCGAGTGGAAGTCTGACGAGGAGACCGACGAGGAGAGCGAGGACTCGAGCAGCGGTGAGGAGGTCGAGTCGCTGCCCCGTGTCGAGAGGCGCTCCAAGCTGACCCATGATCCGGGCAACGTGCGCGCCAAGACGGCTCCCTCCAGTTCTCAGGTACCAAAACACACTCGGATGTCTTCCCCTGCTCCAGCTGAGAAGGCTCCGAAGCATCCTAAGGTTGCTACTTCTAAGCCTCGGAAGGCTCTGCCCAAGATCAAGGTGGACGTTCCGATTGCTTCCACGTGAGTGTCATTCTTCCCTGTTCTTCTCTTGTTCAAGAAATCTGATGCATCTTGCCGAGTCACTTATCCATTTTACCGAGTGTGTTCTGAAATCTTCAGTGCTGCCGCTTGTGAGACCTCCATGGAGATTGACAAGGGCCGCGACGATGAGGAGACTGCAGACATGGCCGTATCCAGTGCGGGTATAGTTCTTCGATAATGTCTTTACCTTTGTTAACCACTCTGTCAGTCGACTGAGCTTTCTTTTTGGTCGAATGTTTTACAGCGCTACCCAATGTTATCGAGTTGCCTGATGACGATGATGAGCATGTAGAAGTCCCCCGGAGGAACACATGAAGGAGTGGTCGAAGGATGCCTGCTAGTTCGGACAATCAGCAACAAGGAGACATGGCTCGAGCTGCGGTTTCCTTTGCCATTCCCGTGTCGACTGTTCGTCCTTCTATGCCGACTGTCCAAGCCGCGGATCCACTGGCTGCTCTGACTGCCCCGTCGTATGCACTCTTTGCTACTCATCATGTCCCGGAGGACCTCGTGAACGCGGCTAAGGAAGCCGTTCGTCAAGCAGGTCTGATGATGGAGCAGACGAAGGAAGCATATGAGGCTAGCATGGCTGCTTATAATGCCAGTTCGGCCCTTCAGACCAACGTCCAGGTGAGTCTTTTCTGACTGACAGTTAGGATCTTTGATCTGAAAACCGCTGCTTTGTTTGTAAGATGATATTCCACCCAGTGGGTGTTCTGGATCTTACAAAATAGGTCTTGTGATCCAATCGGTCCGGTTGTGGCGATTGGGCCAGTGGGGGCACGCTGAGTGCACCCACTGGGTGTAGTCCCCGAGGTCATGGTCGATTGCGGGAAGTCGGCTATGGTCTTAGAACTGATGATGTTGTACGCTTTTGAACTCCTTCCACTCGTTTAGGACGGATCCAGTCGAGTGGGAACCAGTGGGGGCATGCCAAGTGCACCCACTAGGTGTAGTCCCCAAGGCTACTGTTGAGTGTTTGACTCGGCAGTAGTCTTAGAACTCTGTTATCATAACACTTTGCTCTCTGCACCTCTCTGAGTGGAAATGACTGTCTTTGTCCTTGTTGACTGGCTTGTCTTTTTTGTTGACTGTAAAAATATTGTGAGTTCGGAGCTCAGTTCACGGATCTTGAGAAGAAGTAGATCCAACTCAATCTTGATCTGGGTTGGCCAGGTGTCGGTGTCAAAACCGACGGTTCTCGGGTAGGGGGTCTCGAACTGTGCGTCTAAGGTCGATGGTAGCAGGAGACGGAGGACACGATGTTTTTCTAGGTTCGGGCCCTCTCTACGGAGGTAATACCCTACTTCCTGCTTGATTGATCTTGATGAATATGAGTATTACAAGAGTTGATCTACCACGAGATCGTAATGGATAAAACCTAGAAGCCTAGCTCGCATGACTATGGTAATGAGTATATCCTTTCCGGACTACACCCTCCGGTTTATATAGACACCCGGGGGATCTAGGGTTACATAGAGTCGGTTACATAAGAAGGAATCTTCATAGTTGGTCGCCAAGCTTGCCTTCCACGCCAAGGAGAGTCCAATCCGGACACGGGTGCAGTCTTCAGCCTTCATGTCTTCATAGCCCACCAGTCCGGCCCATTGATAATAGGTCGGACGCCCGAGGACCTCTTAGTCCAGGACTCCCTCAGTAGCCCCTGAACCTGGCTTCAATGACGAGGAGTCCAGCACGCAGATTGTATTTGGCATTGCAAGGCGGGTTCCCTTTTTTTCTGAACTCTAAGATAGTCTTCAGATGCGATGATAGTATCCAGACCAGTCGTACACACCATACAACCACAGAGAGAATATAATTTTACACGCGTCCAATCCGCTGACAAATTTTTGTAGCATGACATCACGTCCGACCGGTCATAATTCCGGACCGCTTTGTGCCCGACGCTCCACGTCCCGAGACGCGGTTGCCATTGGCACGTCTTGTCGAAGCAGAGATCGTGTCCCCTTATCGTGGGATTCGCATCAATGTGGGCATGGGTAACCCAACTGTGCCGTTTACACAGGCCTTGGAAATAGGCGAAATCTGAGGCGAGTGGGGAGGCGTTCAATATTTACTGCATTTATAAGGGGATAAGGACTCCCTTTTTTCACTCACGCCCTTTCTCTCCCTCAGCCCTTCCGTCCTTGAGCTCCAGCGCCCAAACTTTAGCTTTTCATCATTCGAGAAAGCACTCCAAACATGTCTGGATCCGGAGCTGGAGGCAAGTGGATGGCCTCCTCCGTTAAGAAGAAGGACATCAAGGAGCTCCGGGAGGCCGGATAACTGGCCAAGGAGATCTCTCACCGACTCCCGGTCAAAGTACAAATCGTCCCGAATCCAAAGCCCCATGAGAGGGTTGTGTTTCTCACACATTTTGTCCGCGGGCTGGGATTCCCTCTCCACCCGTTTTTCCGTGGACTGATGTTTCACTACGGGCTAGATTTCCATGACCTAGCCCCTAACTTCATTCTCAACATCACGGCGTCCATTGTCGTGTGCGAGGCCTTTCTCCGCATCCCACCTCATTTCGGTCTATGGCTGAAGACCTTCAATGTGAAGCGAAGGTGGTGGGCGGTCAACAAGTAGAGTGAGGCTCCATGGTGGGCAAGATGCCCAATGTTACTTGGCCCGAAGGATCCTTCGCGGAGACGGTGAAGGGGTGGCAATCGGGGTGGTTCTACATCACTGAGCTGCGCGACACTGACTGGGCGGTGGCCCTCGAATACCGATCCGGAACCCCGATGTGGCTCACCTCCTGGCAAGAGAAGGGCCTAACCTGGGATCCCTCGGATGAGCTGGCTGGGCTCCAGACGTGCGTTCGGAACATGATAGACAGGAAAATCAAGCTTGTCAACGTGATCCAGGTCATGCTCATTCATCGGATCCTTTCGTGCCAACACCGAACTTGTTGGCTGTGGGAGTACGACCCGGCCAAGCACCAGATGCTACAAGAGCTCTTTGGCACGACGCACGAAGACATCTAGAAAGTGCTCTTCAAGGCCGGCGAGACGCCACCGCCCACGACCAAGGATCGCGGGCTCAGCTTAAAATGCCAGGCTAATTCAGTAAGTTCTTTCATGTTTTCAAGGTATACCCTTTACTAGCACATTCCGAGGAAAAAGTCTAAGCCTTCCCATCCTTGTTTATAGGCCTGTATCGAGGTAGCGGGGGGGATTAACTGTCCGGCTCCGCTGTCCGAAGACCAAGAATTCCCATTATTGACGAAAATGCTGTTTCCAGCACCTTATGAGGTGCCGACGAAGACGGCCAAGAAAGCGGCCGAAGGGCCCCAGAGGGGCACTCATCGAAAAGGCGCTTCGGACGTGACGTCCGAAGATGGGACCCACTCTTCGTCCGCTGAAGACGATGACAAGGAGGAGGGAGAAGAAGAAGACTCCCCACCCGAGGTGGGGAGGAAGAAGAGAGCGGCCTCCACGAATCTGGAGGCGAAGGCGCCCAAGAAGGGGAGGGGCTCCCGCGCGGATTACTCCGCGTGGGATATCGATAGTAGTCTGGAGCGACCTCCCCGGACCAAGCCTCGCGCCGCATCGTAAGTACCAAAATCCTTATGCGTGCCCAAACGTCTGGCCTTTTCTGTTTTTAATATTGATATGTGTAGATTGTGTTATTCCAGTCCGGCCCATGACGGCTCCCCGCGATCCTCTACAGAGGGTTCGCTGGACTCTAAGGAGATGCCTAGCAAGTCTCCGCCACCTGCTCATTCGGTCTCGCCCAAGGGTGATGACGAGGTGGTGTCCCAAAGGACTTTCCCAGACCGGGGGAAGGTTCCGGAGATCGTCAGGATGGCGCTCCAAGATGACTCCTGGGCCGCTGGACACGTGGAGGTAAGAGCCCCCATGGGGACTAGTGATGGAGGCCGGGTTCCATTTGGCCCTCTGCCGGATACTATTCCGGAGACCTTCACGGCTCCGGAGTCCAGCGAATGGCCTTCCCCGAAAGGAGGAGGTGTGCCTGTTCCGCCGGTGACCTCTGTCCAACCGGAGGCACAGGATGATCTGCTGGAAACGCTGCGGGGTATTTCCATTGTGGATGAACACCGTACATTTATGGGTACAGTGATCGAGAAGGTTCAGTCCACCAAAAGCGGACTGACCGAAGCCCGTGTTAGCCTTCTAACAGGCTTTGGGATGAGTAATGTAATTGTAGGAAGAATATCACAGTTTAGACAGTAGCCCCTGATGCTCTGTTCGGTGTTCGGAATGAAAGAGCCGAATAGGGGATCAAAAATAATTTTGACAGGAGTCTAACATAAGGTGTCTATGTGAATAAGCAGGCATCGCTGCGGGCTGCTACCACTCATACTGCGGAGATCTCCAGACTAAAACAGAAACTGGAGCGGGCCGAGGAAGAGCTTGGCCTCGTGAAGAAGCAACTGGAGGCTAGCCAAGGTATGCAGTAACCCGCATGTTCATTTAATAAGAATGAGTGGTCCGTGCGGACTAAAGTGCCATGAACTTTATTAGGGGCCACAACCAAGGTGGCAACCCTCAAGGAGGCGTTAGCCAAGGTCGAGGACAAAGCGGCCAGGGAATGGGCCGCGCACGAGAAGCACATGGCCCTGGTTAACAGGGCCCATCAAGAGCTCCAGGACGCCGTCGAGAAGCTCGAGTCCTTGGAGCGCGATTTTACGACGCAAGAGTCCGAACTTGCGAAGGCCCGCCTGAGTGCATAGGATGCTCGAGCCAAAGCCCAGAGCACCCGCCAGGAGATTCAGACGGCCAAGAAGGTTGCAGCGGGTAAGTCTTTTGCTATGCAAAGCAAGTGTGCAAAGGAAACATTCCTTGTACTTACCCGAATTCGTGTTTTCCAGGGGCGTTTGTGAATCTGCCGCGCATCATATCAGATGCTGCCGAGTTTTATCGAGCCGAAGAGGGGATGTCTATGGAGAAGCTATTCTGGTCTCAATATCTTGTACCACAACATCCGGTGCCCTTTAGCGACCAGCTGAAATAGCTGGTCGAGCTGCACCGGTCGGCCGAGCTAGCCATGAAGGACCTAATAGTCCGGCTGTGGCCTGCCGAGCCCATACCCAGCAGCTATTTCGGACTTGTGAACCGGCTTGTGAGTGCCTGCCCACGGTTCGAAGCCGTGAAATGATCGGTCTGCATTGAAGGTGCACGAATGGCATTTGCCTGCGTCAAGATGCATTGGGCGAAGCTAGATACTAAGAAGCTGATGACCAAGGGGCCGCCGGAGGGCAAGGAGCATCATCGACCCGAGCTGTATTTCGGCGGAGTCCTGGAAGGATCCCGCCTTGTGGCGGAGCAATGTGCGAGGGATGTGATATTCCCGTGAAAACATTCGGGTTGTCCTGTAATATGAAACAAGATCGGTATGTAATATGATGCTTGTAATGAAATTTTTACCTCCTGTGCGACCGTTTATTTAGAATCTGAGGGTTGACCAATCATCGGCTTCTGCCCCCACGTAGATAGTACGGGGGTGTTCGGGATAAATCTAAACAATCTTTACTCCACATTCTGGTCCTTAAAGGAGGTGTTTAGCGCAACGAACAAGGCAATCAGACTATACAGCCTTTATTACCCTCACTTAGCCATAGGAGTTTGACAATGAAGATTTCGGCGAAGCCCCTAGTGTTCGGAAGGCCGAACTAGGGGCGCTATACACGCCTAATTGGAGAAAAACCGATTCCTCGCATAAAGCGGAAAAATTCACTAGGGATTTGAGACCTCTCGAACAGCTGACCAGCTCTCACCACATCATGACAGTCAGTTTTCGGCTTTCTCTACTGAGGTGCTCGTCCGGAAGAACCGGGACACAATCACAGTAGTTCTCCCTTTACTATCCTAGCCGATATAGCAGAACGTAAGGTAGTAAGCACAGGAGCCGGCCAACCCAACTATTGACCAAAGACATGATTCGGAGCCGATGCATGTAATGCTATAAGTTCGGGGTGCCGAACTGTACTGTAAAAGTGTTCGGACTTTTATTACTGTAGTGCGGGGCGTAATGAAGCCCGTGGCGTAGACATACGTACCAGAGTGTACGTGTGCAATGAGTAATAAATACAATGGTAAGGAAAAGGAGCGGGAAATCAAGTAATAAGCTGACACTATCCTTTACTATAGTGTAATGAAGGCGTACTTGTACAAGTAATGCAGTAAGCAAGAAAGGCTATTTGGCATGCCACGACCCAGAGCGAGCTGCGTGCGGGTATGTAAAGCATGTATATCGATCGTTAGCAGAGACCACCTGGGGATTTCCTTGTACGCCAAAGCTCCTTGCCGCCTTGATGAGTTTGCCGAATGGGTTGTCGGAAGAAACCTCGAAAAGAGAAAATCCTGAAATAAAAAAGGAAAAGTAAGAGTGTGCGGATCCAGGGTCGGTCGAACCGTACTGTGGATCACGAGCTGGTTATGCCTCCATTGATGCCCAAGGAATTTTGAGTGCGTAGTTATGTACATGCTATACAAATGCCGCCATTCGATCGAGACTTAGACGGAGGCAGAATTGCTAGTTAAGCTCTTGACGAGCTGGGCTGTCTCGCCACAGAATGGTCCAGACTCTCTTAATGGTGTCCGAGGGTTCAGCTGCCAAATTAGGGTTCAGCTGAAAAAGGCCGCGCTGTGCTTCTGCTGCTAAGGCCGCGGTATGCTCCTCGGTACGGAGGGAGCGTTCTGTATTTCCAGTTACTGTTATGATGCCGCGAGGTCCGGGCATCTTGAGCTTGAGATAAGCGTAATGAGGTACCGCATTGAATCGAGCAAACGCGGTTCGTCCAAGCAGTGAGTGCTAGCTGCTGCGAAAGGGGACGATGTCGAAGAGTAACTCCTCGCTTCGGAAGTTGTCCGGGGATTCGAAGACTACTTCAAGTGTGATTGAGGCCATACAGCGGGCCTCAACACCTGGGATGACTCCTTTAAAGGTAGTCCTTGTGGGCTTGATCCGTGATGGGTTAATGCCCATTTTGCGCAATGTATCCTGGTAGAGCAGGTTGAGGCTGCTACCCCCGTCCATTAGGACTCGTGTAAGGTGAAATCCGTCTATGATTGGGTCGAGGACCAGTGCGGCCAAACCGCCCCGACGGATACTAGTTGGATGATCTTGACGATCGAAGGTGATTGGGAATGACGACCATGGATTGAAATTTGGGACGACTAGCTCTACCGCATAGACGTCCCTGAGTGCGCGCTTCCACTCCCTTTTGGGGATGTGTGTAGCATATATCATATTAACCGCTTTAAATCGAGGGGGAAAATTTTTCTGTTCTCCCGTGTTCGGCTGCCAGGGCTCTTCATCGTCGTCCTCACTTTGTGATCCCTTTTCCTTCTTCTCGGCATTTAACTTGCCAGCCTGTTTAAAAACCCAACAATCTCTATTGGTATGGTTGGCTTGTTTGTCTGGGGTGACATGTATCTGGCACGGACGGTCGAGTATGCGGTTCAAGCTAGATGGTCCTTCGTTGTTCCTTTTGTAGGGCTTCTTCCTCTGACCGGACTTGGAGCCGCTGAATCCGGCGTTAACTGTAGTGTCATCGGTGTTATCACCATTGCTTTGGCGTTTGTGTCTATTGCGCCGGAGCTTGCCGGTGCTATTTTTGGCCTCGGAGGGGCCTGCCTCGCTGGCTATGTTTTTGCTACGAGCCAGCCAGCTATCCTCACCCACGCAAAAGCAGGTCATGAGTGTCGTGAGGGCTGCCATGAATTTCGGCTTTTCTTGGCCAAGGTGGCGGGCGAGCCATTCGTCACGGATGCTGTGTTTGAAGGCCACTAGGGCTTCGGCATCCGGACAGTCAATGATCTGGTTCTTTTTGGTTAGGAATCTAGTCCAGAATTTTCTGGCTGATTCTCCAGGTTGTTGAACTATATGACTTAAGTCATCGGCGTCTGGTGGCCGGACATAAGTGCCTTGGAAGTTGTCAAGAAAAGCTTTTTCCAAGTCCTCCCAGCTGCCGATGGAATTTTCAGGCAGGCTATTTAGCCAGTGTCTAGCTGGCCCTTTTAGTTTTAGTGGGAGGTATTTGATGGCGTGGAGATCGTCTCCTCTGGTCATATGGATGTGGAGAATAAAATCCTCGATCCATACTACGGGATCGGTTGTTCCGTCGTATGATTCAATATTTACTGGCTTGAACCCCTCGGGGAATTCATGATCCAGTACTTCATCTATGAAGCAGAGAGGGTGTGCGGTGCCTCTATATCAGGTCGCGTCGTGGTGCACCTCCGATGAAGTCCGCCTGCGGTTATCGGTCCGAGCGTGACTAGGTTTGTTCACGTCCAAATAGGTGGCCGTCGTCGCGAGTAGAAAGGCGTCATCACGATCCGTAGATTGATCTGGTGTGTCCTGCTCTACTGTCCAGGTCCTGCCGAAGGTCGTATGTATAGTCCCGAGCTGTTTTGTCTCTGTTTTTACGAGGCGGTGGGGCGGGCTGGTGTTCGGCATGCGTTGCCGTTTTATCTCGACCACGAGGTAATCGGTCCGCATTGCGCGAGGGAGGTATGGGCTCCGGCGCCTCGTCATCGAACTAAGGTAGCAGTCTATGTTTCGGGT
The DNA here is from genome assembly GCA_902687465.1 of Secale cereale. Taxonomy (NCBI): domain Eukaryota; kingdom Viridiplantae; phylum Streptophyta; class Magnoliopsida; order Poales; family Poaceae; genus Secale; species Secale cereale. The sequence goes on along the minus strand of LR738713.1, from coordinate 441,653,353 downwards.
AACTGTTGGCTGGACGCTTGAGGCCGTATTCTTCGGCTTCCAGGACATCAGTCCATCTGTCAATGAGTAGGTCTTGATTAGCTTGAAGCTACTGCTGCTTTTTCTTCAGGCTTCTTGGCGCTTGAAGCGCTCCTGCTCGAGGGGTGCCTCAGGCAAGATGAAATCCTCATTGCCGAGGCTCTCCTCCTCCTCGGTGGGTGGACGGTAACTATCGTCATCCGGTTCGTTAGGCATGGCCTGTTTATCAGGGTTAACTTGCCCGTTGTCTTGTTCCTCCTGTTCGGATGTTGTTCCTACAGGGTCTTCATTGTTTTCGGCGTCGTCTGGAGTACTATTTTCCCCGGTGCTAGTGTAGCTATCTTTTGAGCGACGTGACTTAGAACGACGTTCAGGCCACCGACGATTGGACTGTGTCTCAGGAGGTTCATTCTCGACTGGATCTTCCTTGTCATCATCGTCAGCTTTTTTAGGTGTATCAACCATGTACACATCGTATGAGGAAGTGGCCATCCATTGCCTAGTAAATGGCGGGTTTTGACCCTTGTCCTCATCATCATCGTCGTCCATGCCGTCAATGTCTTCGGAGCCGTAATCAAGCGTGTCGGTTAAGTCCTCGACAGTGGCTATGAAGTGGGTGGCGGGTGGGAAGCTAAATTCTCAGTCGTCAGCCCCTAGTTAGAACCGGACATAGTTTGCCTATACGTCCCCCGCCAAGGACAGGTTTTTTAACGAGTTTAGCATGTCGCCCAGGGGCAAGTGTTGGAAGATGTCTGCGGCGCCGAATTCAAAAATCGATAACCGATCCAGCTCGGTTTCCGCAGGCGTACGTGGTTCGGAACTTATAGCCGGAGACGAGTCTGGAGCTCCGTTAACGCAAACATTGCCAGGTGTCGAGTCTGTGTGCGGCTCCAATGCCGCGAACTCTGTGGCCTCGGATGGCACAATCTGCTCCAGATTTAAGGCCGTTGCAGCAACAGGATCCATCTCCTGGATGTGATCCGATGACATATTTAAGTCATGTTCATCGGAGCGAGGGGGAGCGATCCCCACGGTCTCAAATCCGTCGAAGATCAGGTCTCCACGGATATCCACGACGTAATTCAAGCTCCCGAATCTGACTTGATGGCCAGGGGCGTAGCTGTCAATCTGCTCCAGATGGCCAAGTGATTTGACCCGCAGTACAAAGCCGCCAAATATGAAGATCTGTCCGGGGAGGAAGGTTTCTCCCTGGACAACATCACTATCGACGGTTCAAGGGGCCATCGAACCTTTCATCGACAGCACAGTGGAACTCTCAATGAAAGCACCAATGTCGGTGTCAAAACCGGCGGATCTCGGGTAGGGGGTCCCCAACTGTGCGTCTAAGGTTGATGGTAGCAGGAGACGGGGGACACGATGTTTACCCAAGTTCGGGCCCTCTCTATGGAGGTAATACCCTACTTCCTGCTTGATTGATCTGGATGAATATGAGTATTACAAGAGTTGATCTACCACGAGATCGTAATGACTAAACCCTAGAAGCCTAGCCTATATGACTATGGTAATGAGTATATCCTTTCCGGACTACACCCTCCGGTTTATATAGACACCGGGGGGATCGAGGGTTACATAGAGTCGGTTACATAAGAAGGAATCTTCATAGTTGGTCGCCAAGATTTCCTTCCACGCCAAGGAGAGTCCAATCCGGTTACGAGTGCATTCTTCGGCCTTCATGTCTTCATAGCCCACCAGTCCGGCCCATTGATAATAGGCCGGACGCCCGAGGACCCCTTAGTCCAGGACTCCCTCACCAGGGAGAACTTGCAGAAAGCCAAAGATGAAGCATATGGTATGAAAAGTACATAACTTGTCGACTGTATCTAAATGAGTGTGTCCGACGGAACGCGCATATCCTCGGGCTCATCTGTCTAGCATTATTTCTTGCAGATCAAATGAAGGTAGCTTTAGAGCAGAAAGATATTGACTTGGCAGCGGCGCAACAGAAGGCGCATGAGAAAACCGAACTTGCTGAACAGAAGCTGGCTTCAGTCAGCAAGCTGGAAGAGAAAAATGCCAAGCTGAAGATTGCCCTTGATGAGGACAACAAATAAGTGACGCGACTGAAGAGGGCCAACCTTGCTCTGGACGACGAGATTGGGGATCTCTCACAGAAGAGGGACAGGTTGGAGACTTATCTGGGCGATCTTGCCAGAAAGATGTTCCTCATGCTCGAAGGTATCTTCCTTTGTCCGACTGAATCATGATTGTCGACTCAAAGCCCAACTGTTGACTCATCATATTTTTGTCTGTGTAGAATTCTGCCAAAACTTTGAGGAAGATACTAGATGGATCGAGATGGGTCTGGATCCTGCCAATTCTCTTGTCAAGGAAATGTTGCGATGAACGTCTTGTGACTGGAGTCTCGTCTTACCGGTGCCACTGGTTATCTTGCCCAGCTGAAGGCGGTGATGTCGCAGATCGACATGACGCTCTGGCGGGGGATGGTGCTCGAGAACAACCTCGGGTCCTCGATGACTTGGCTCAATGAGATCCCTGGTCGAGTGCAAGAATGGAAGAAGTCATCCGCCCGGTGTGGCGCTGACGTGGCGCTGTCTCTCGTCCGTGTGCATTGCAAGGAGGTGAGGGAAGAAAGGTTGTCTGCTCTCAAGGTTGCCAATACCAAAAAGCTTCAATTTCAGTCATTCATGGAGACTTTCCTCGAAGCCGCCACTCGTAGCACCGACGGAATCGACCTGGATGAATATGTCGCGCGTGCAAGCCCTCCTCCTCCTGAAGAGTGAACAAACTTTATGCCCCAATTCAATTTGCCTCGGAATGCCGAGTGCTTTTGTAACCGTTAAACTCTTTCGGGCTCGACGCCTGAGTACTTCTGCCCGAACCTTGCGGGTCTTATCCGAACTTGATTTCCTTTGGAATATGTTTGCTTTGCTTCTGCTGCTTTTGGATCTTTTGGTTTCGAGTGGACATTGTACTTATGGTGCAGCTCGGAAGGCGAAGGTACGTTGTATTTGTGGCGCAGCTCAGAGAGCTAAGCTACATTGTACTTGTGGCGCAACTCGGAGAGCCAAGGTACATTATACTTGTGGCACATCTCGGAGAGCCGAGGTAAATTGTACTTGTGGCGCAGCTCGGAGAGCCAAGGTACATTGTACTTGTGGCGCAGCTCGGAGAGCCACGGTACATTGTACTTGTGGCGCAGCCTGGAGTGCTACAGAGTCCCTGAGTGAGAGGGTTGCTCTTCACTCGGCGTGTTTTTTGAAGCTTAGGCGAGTACGGGGTCGTAGCTAAGCCCTCGAGTGAGAGGGTTGCTCTTCACTCGGAGTGTTTTTGAAACTTAGGCGATTACTAGGCCGCAGCTAAGCCCCCGAGTGAGAGGGTTGCTCTTCACTCGGAGTGTTTTTGAAACTTAGGCGGTTACGGGGTCGCAGCTAAGCCCCCGAGTGAGAGGGTTGCTCTTCACTCAGAGTGTTTTTGAAACTTAGGCGATTACGGGGTCGCAGCAAAGCCCCCCGATTGAGAGGATTGCTCTTCACTCAGAGTGTTTTTTGAAACTTAGGCGATTACGGGGTCGCAGCTAAGCCCCCGAGTGAGAGGGTTGCTCTTCACTCGGAGTGTTTTTGAAACTTAGGCGAATCAGATTCGTGGCTAAGTCACCCACTGGGGGATTTGAGAACATGTGCCTTTGGAACAAGAATCATTATGGAATTGCCACAAACTTGTCATTGAAAAGCAAACTGAAGGATTCTTATTACAACTTGTCCGTTGAGTACTTTAAGTGTAAAATCGGCGGAGCAGATCTGCATTCCATGAGCGGGGGTCATCTATTTTCTTGGCCATGTTGTAGAGGTGGTATGCCCCGTTGTGGAGCACTTTGGTAACGATGAAGGGGCCCTCCCAAGCCGGAGCAAGCTTGTGAGGTCGTTTTTGACGTACTCGGAGTACAAGATCTCCTTCCTGGAATGCTCGGCCTCGAACATTGCGGGCGTGGAACCGACACATGTCCTGTTGATATATGGTCGACCGGATTAGGGCCATCTCACGTTCTTCCTCCAGGAGATCGACTGCATCTTGGCGAGCTTGTTCAGCTTCAGCTTCTGAGAAGAGCTCTACCCGGGGGGCATTGTGCAGCAAATCACTCGGAAGTACGGCCTCAGCCCCATACACCATGAAGAAGGGTGTCCAATCAGTCGACCGGTTGGGAGTTGTTCTCAGTCCCCACAAAACAGACGGCAACTCAGTCATCCAAGCACCAGCGGCATGCTTGAGATCGTGCATCAGCTGCGGTTTCAACCCTTGAAGGATCAAGCCATTTGCCCTTTCTGCCTGCCCATTCGACTGTGGATGTGCAATGGATGCGTAGTCGACTCGAGTGCCCTGGGAGGTGCAAAATGCTCTGAACTCATCCGAATCAAAATTGGAGCCATTATCTGTGATGATGCTGTGAGGGACTCCATATCTGAGTGTCAGTTCTTTGATGAAGCTGACGGCGGTGCTTGCTCCAAGATTTTTGATGGGCTTGGCTTTGATCCATTTGGTAAACTTGTCGACTGCCACGAGCAAATGAGTGAAGCCACTCATGCCTATCTTGAAGGTCCCAACCATGTCTAATCCCCAAATAGCAAACGGCCAGACCAACGGGGTAATCTTCAAGGCAGACGCATGTTTGTGGGACATGTTTGAGTAGAACTGACAGCCCACACATTTGTCGACTATATCTTTCGCCTTCTCGCTTGCACGGGGCCAGTAAAACCCGGCTCAGTACGCCTTGGCAACAATGGTCCGAGAGGACGCATGGTGAGCACAGGTTCCCGAGTGAATCTCATTCAGGATCATTCGACCTTCCTCCGGGGTGATGCAATGCTGAGCGACTCTCGTGACACTTTCTCTGTAGAGTTGTCCATGTATCATAGTGAAGGCTTTGGATCGACGGACAATCTGACGTGCCTCATCCTCATCCTCCGGGAGTTCCAGCCTGAGCAAGTACGTAATATACGGCACTGTCCAGTCGGGTGTGATCATCAAGACTTCCATGATCAAGTCGACCACGGCTGGGACTTCAATTTCGGTCGGGTTGGACGCACTTATCGGTTACGGGGGCTCTTCCGTGAAGGAGTCTTCCTTGACTGACGGGGTGTGTAGATGCTCCAAGAACACATTTTTGGGGATAGGTTTCCGAGTGGAGCCTATCTTTGCGAGATTGTCAGCAAGCTGGTTCTTGATTCTAGGCACGTGGTGGAGCTCCAAACCATCGAACTTCTTCTCTAGCTTCCGCACTGCGCTTCAATAACTGGTCATCGCTGGGCTCCTTACGTCCCATTCCTTCATCACTTGATTGATCACTAAGTCCGAGTCGCCGTACACCATTAGGCCACGGACGCCGAGTGAAATGGCCATACGCAACCCGTACAAAAGTGTCTCATATTCAGCTTCGTTGTTCGAAGAACCAAAGTGAATTTGCAAGACATAACTGAGCTTGTCGCCTCTGGGGACACCAAAACCACACCCTCACCGGATCCATTCAGCATCTTGGATCCATCGAAGAACATAGTCCAATGATCCGACTGGATTTGAGTCAGTTGCTCCTGTTCGATCCACTCGGCAATGAAATCTGCTATTGCCTGAGACTTGATTGCTTTCTTTGTTTCAAACTTGATATCCAACGGAAGGAGTTCAATCGCCCTTTTAGCCACTCGACCGGTTGCATTCTGATTGTTCAGAATTTCAGATAACGGAGTGTCGCTGATGACTAAAATTGAATGATCTGAGAAGTAGTGCGCAACTTTCTTGGCGGTCAAGTAGATCCCATACACAAGCTTCTTATAATGCGGATATATCTGCTTAGATGGAGTCAAGACTTCAGAAATGTAGTAGACTGGGCATTGAACCTTATAGGCTTTGCCTTCTTCTTCCCGCTCGACCGTGAGTACTGTGCTGACAACTTGTCCAGTGGCTGCGATATACAACAATAGAGGCTCTTTGCTGACTGGGGTAGCAAGCACCGGCTGGGTGGAAAGCAGGGCTTTGAGTTCCTCGAACGCTGCTGCAGCTTCAGAATTCCACTCGAACTTGTCAGATTTCTTCATCAGTCGGTAAAGAGGTAATGCCTTCTCACCGAGATGAGAGATGAATCGACTCAATGCAGCCAAACAACCAGTAAGCTTTTGAACGTCGTGTATACGCACAGGGCATTTCATTCGGAGGATTGCGCTGACCTTTTCTGTGTTAGTGTCGATTCCCTGTTCGGAAATGAGAAAACCGAGTAACTAGCCGCCTGGGACTCCGAATGTGCACTTTGACGGGTTGAGCTTGATATCATAACTTCTCAGGTTTGCGAATGTTTTGGCGAGGTCAGTCAGTAGGTCGGAACCTTTACGTGACTTGACCATGATGTCATCCATGTAAGCTTCCACATTCCGACTGATTTGCTTTAGCACACACTTTTGGATCATGCGCATGAAAGTCGCGCCGGCATTCTTGAGACCAAAAGGCATGGTAACATAACAAAAACACCCGAATGGGGTGATGAAGGCTTTTTTTTATTTCATCGGGTCCAAACAGTCGGATCTGATGGTACCCGGAATATGCATCCAGGAAAGACAAACGCTCACACCCCGCATTCGAGTCGACGATTTGATCGATGCGATGGAGAGGGACATTATCTTTCGGGCAGGACCGATTGATATGTTTGAAATCAATGCACATGCGGTGTGACTTTTCCTTCTTGGGGACCATAACCACATTGGCGAGCCACTCAGAGTGGTAAATCTCGCGGATGAACTCAGCTGCCAGAAGCCGAGCCACCTCTTTGCCAATTGCTTTCCTCTTCTCCGCGACGGACCACCGGAGATGTTCCATCACAGGTTTCACTTTCGGGTCAACTAGCCAACGGTGCTCAGTCAGTCCCCTGGGTACACCCGGCATGTCAGATGGTTTCCATGCAATGATGTCCTAGTTCTCACTAAGGAACTGGATGAGCTCTTATTCCTACTTGCTGTTGAGTGTGGTTGAGATGTGAGTCGGAGCGGCATTGGGGTCGGTAGGATGAATATGCATAGGCTTCGTCTCTCCAGCCGACTGGAATGCTGACTCGGAAGCAGGCTTCCTAGCTCGCAACAAATCACTCGGTTCCACATTCTTCTGGTATTCTTCCATCTCTACTGCTGCCATCTGCTCATCAGCAATTTTGAGCATTTCTGGAAGCATTCTTCTGCTTTCTGCCGATCCCTAGTGACAGTGATCATGCCCTTGGGTCCTGGCATCTTTAGTTTGAGGTATACATAACACGGTCAAGCCATGAAACGGGCATAGGCGGGCCTGCCCAGAATTGCATGGTAAGCACTGTGGAAGTCTACTACCTCGAACATCAACTTTTCTTTGCGGTAATGAGTTGAATCACCGAAAACCACATCAAGGGCGATTTGACCAAGTGAATCGGCTTTCTTCCCGGGGATGACTCCGTGGAATCTCATGTTGCTCTCACTCATTTTGGACATCGTAATGCCCATTCCCCGGAGGGTTTCGGCGTACAGGATATTCAGACCACTGCCGCCATCCATCAGAACCTTAGTCAACCGCGCACCGTCGACAACTGGGTCGACCACCAACGCTTGCCGCCCGGGGTAAGGGATGTGCGCGGGATGGCCGGACTGGTCGAATGTGATGGGAGTCTTAGACCACTTTAAGTACGTCGTTGTTGCCGGAGCAACCATGTTGACTTCTCCGTTGATAACTTTCAGTCGACTCTTGCTTTCAACGTCAGCAAAAGTCATCAAGGTGGAGTTGATTTGGGGGTAACCTCCATCCCCTTCTTTGTCCTCAGTCTCCTCAGATTCGTTCTCCTTCTCGGCGGGCTGGTCCTTCTGGAAGTTCTGAATCAGGAGCCAACACTGTCGAGTGGTATGTTTGGGGTAAATAAAGTTCCCCTCTTCATCCTTGTTTGTGTGTATGGGACACGACAAGTCAAGCACATCATTCCCTGCCTGATCTTTCACTTTCTTGGGGATCCAAGGACCTTTAGGTTTCCCTTTATTCTTCCCCTGGGTAACAACTGCCGCCTCTCCTGGAGCTACGGGCTCTGCTTTACGCTTCGGTTTCCAATTGGAATTTCCATCATCTTGATCGACTGGTTTCTTGCCGCTACGGAGTCAATCCGCTTCTTCTCCATTAGCGTACCGACGGGCTATCTCCATCATCGGAGTCAGAGACACATCTCCTGTCAGACCGAATTTCAGGTTAAGCTCTCTGTACGGCACGCCCTCTTTAAAGGCGCAGACTGCCTGATGCTCGGACACGTTCTCCACCGTATGATGCAGAGTGGTCCACCTCTGAATGTAATCTCTCAAAGTTTCATTCGGCTTCTAGACACAATGTTGTAACTCTGCCAGTCCAGCAGGCCGCTGATACGTCCAAAACGTATCTATAATTTCTGCTTGCTCCATGCCACTTTTGGGTGATATTGCTATGATATTCATACACTTCCATACACTTTTGATCATATTTGGACTAACCTACTAATCCAGTGCACCCCGGTGCCAGTTTCTGTTTTCGGCTGTTTTTGTATTTCAGGTTTTCACGTTACGAGAACTGCCAGGAAAAATCCAGAAAAATTATATAAAAAATCAGCGTTCCAGAACCTACCTTGCGCCCGAAGGACAGCC
>LR738713.1:441609039-441630978 GCA_902687465.1 Secale cereale | reverse complement strand
AGTCGGACGTCTGAGCGACATCACATAAAGGGCTTATAAAGAAAAGTAAATAACAAAATGCCACAGTCGGACGTCTGAGCGACATCACATAAAGGGCTTATAAAGAGAAATAAATAACAAAATGCCACAGTCGGACATCTGAGCGACATCACATAAAGGGCTTATAAAGAAAAGTAAATAACAAAATGCCACAGTCGGACGTCTGAGCGACATCACATAAAGGGCTTATAAAGAAAATAAATAAGTCGCGGTGAATATCCAGGAGGTAGAACCGTCCCAGGGATACTCATTTATTCCAATAACACAAATGGTTAGTCCACAATAATAATCAGGATTACCACATATCGCAGATCATGGTAAATGTTCTGATTTAGTAGTTTTCCTCCGAAGACCGACACTAAGACCGGCACTCGACCCATCCCAGACTGTAGTCCTTAACCATGGACACGGCTATTCGAATAGGTTTGATATCTCTGCAGAGGGTGTACTCTTTACCCACGAATAACAGTTTTCTTTAGTCCATTGGAACTAATTCCGTCTACGGTCTTTTAGTCGAGAACCCACCTACTTGCACACACCAGCTTAACTTTACTTGTGTCTGGAATCACCCACGACACCTGATAAGCAAACTCTGAGTGGGGAGGCTACAACCTCGCGTAGCATGGGATCAAATTTCTATCGCGCGCTCTAAGGGGTGTCCCCCTCTTGGTCCCAACCGGAAACACCCATGCCCCCTGACCAGGTGGCATGCCTACCGGATGCACCCGGTATCTTCCACCATGGCCTCTCTGTACGGTGTGTGCCAAGAAAGGGGTTGACAACTGACTAAACCGTATCCTACCAGCCACTACTAGGAAAAGGGCTATAGATGGAATTGATACTAATGGCGCACCAGATAAGCAGTGTGCCATTAGTATATACTAATGGCGCACCAACCTCAGATACGCCATTAGAGTTCAAACTACTAATGGCGCACCAGGCCCAGCGTGCGCCATTAGTATCAAAAAGTTTTTTTTTGAACTAGTGCGCCTGTCCAAACATAGTAATGGCGCATCCAGACGAAGTGCGCCATTTCTAGTTGTAACTAGTAATGGCGCACCAGCAGTAAAGTGCGCCATTAATGTTCTTTTTTTATGATATTTTTATTCTTTTTTTACAAAACTACTAATGGCGCACTGTCCCACAGTGCGCCATTACTAGTTTAAACTAGTAATGGCGCACTGTGCGACAATGCGCCATTAGTATGTTTTTTTTGCAAAACTAGTAATGGTGCACCCACTATAAATGCGCCATTACTAACCTTGATTACTAATGGCGCATTTATAGTGGGTGCGCCATTAGTAAGTGGGCAGCAACAAGATATTTTGGACAGCCTCTCCTTCCCACACTCACTTTCTCCCCCACTTCATTCTCTCCACCTCCTCCTCCTCTCGGGTCCCTCCTCTTTTTCACCTCATTTCCACCATAGATTCATTCAAATTAAGTGGTTAAATAACCTTGTTTTGATAGGTAAGTAAGGGGGGAAGCTATATTTATGTTGTTCTCCATACAACAATGTGCACATGCACTTTTTATGGCCTAGCTAGATCTATGTATGTTCGTGGTGTTGCATATGTTTGTTGTGTTGCATATGTGTTTGTGTTTGGAGGTGTACCGGTATTTGAAATGCGATAGTTGCCAATATTTTCTTGGAATGTTGATTCATTTCCGTTTCGGTGAGAATTTTGGCATTAAGCCTTCTTTTTTGTCCTATTTTTAGGGAAAGTCATGGCAAATTTTTTCTTGGTTCTAAAATATCGTTTTGCTCTACCCCGCAGGCGACCATGGTGCGCACGATGACCGAAGGCATCATGAATAGGTTTTTGAGGTCCGCGAAGGCCGAGATGCTTCAAAAGAATGAGATGGAGATAAGATGTCCGTGTCGAAGATGCAAGCTGAAGAGCCTTATTGCGGACCCGGATTCCGGGCAGGTGCGAGACCACCTGCTCTTGCGTGGTTTCATGGATGGCTATCGGTGGCAAGGTGATGAAGATGACTACGAAGTCGTCCATGGGGGCCGGGCAAGAAATGAGGAAGGCCAGCAAGACAACCACCGCGGCTCGGGCGGGCGAGAAGACGAAGAATCCCCAGGAGATGATCACGACGGTGATGCTGTACACAGTCATCATGTAGAAGATGCAGGACATGATGATGAGGAAGATGCCGGAGCAGACGACGGGCATGATCATGAAGATGATGATGCCGGCGGAGCAGACGACGCTGGACCATCGATGGGCTGGGTGCAGGACCCTCATATTCAAGAGCTGCTTCTCAAGCAGACCGATAACGCAAGAGCTGCCGCCCGAGAGAAAGCCAAGATGGATCAACTTGAGTTAGACGCGGTTACTCCATTGTATGAAGGATGCAGGCCCGAGGATACCCGCCTGAAAGTAACGCTCATGGCTCTGGAGATGAAGGTAAAACACAAAATGACCGACGCATGCTTCGACGAGAACATGTCATTCTGGCACGAACGTCTTCCCAAGGGGAACAAGTGCCCCACCAGTTTGGAGGAGGTGAAGAAAATCGTGTGTCCTCTGGATTTACCGCACGTGAAATACCATGTGTGCATGAACAATTGCATCATTTATCGGGACGAGCACGCGGAGTCTACCATATGTCCGGTGTGCGGCGTCACTCGATACAAGAAGAGGAAGAAAGCTCCTCGAAAAGTGGTGTGGTACTTTCCGATCACTCCTCGTCTGCAGCGGTATTTCACGGACCCTAAGGTAGCAAAGCTCCTGCGTTGGCACGCGGATAGGGAGGAGAAGAAGCGAGAAGATGACGCAAATGATCCGGAGATAGATAAAAAAGACAAGATGCTGAGTCACCCTAAGGATGCGAGCCAATGGCAAGCGTTGAACTTCAAAGACCTAGAATTTGGGAACGATCCAAGGAACATCGTGCTAGGCGCGAGCACCGATGGAGTCAATCCGTTTGGCAGCCAGGGAAGCACACATAGCACCTGGCCTATGTTTGTGTGGATGTACAACCTTCCCCCCTGGTTGTGCATGAAGAGGAAGTACATTCACATGAGTATGCTAATTGAAGGACCGAAACAACCAGGGAACGACATCAATCTGTATCTGGGGCTGCTGAAAGAGGAGCTAGACACGCTGTGGAAAACGCCAGCCAATACGTGGGACGCCGCAAAGAAAGAAAATTTCCCTATGAGAGCCGCTGCTCACGACGGTGCACGACTATCTCGGTTACGGATATGTCGCGGGGCAGGTGGTCCATGGATTTTCTGGATGCGTCAGGTGCATGGATGACACAACGTATCGCCAGCTAGATAGAGATCCCGGGTCTTCGAAAACCGTGTTCATGGGACATCGAAGGTGGCTTCGCGACGATGACCTGTGGAGAAAATGCAAGGATCTGTTCGATGGTGAAACCGAACCCCGAGGACGCCCGCGTACGAGGAGCGGCGAGGAAATAGACGAGCTGTTGAAAAATTGGAAAGATTGCCCACTGCCGAGAAAGAAGCAAAAGGCGCCAGAGCCGGGAAAGAAGCGAAAGGCACCAGAGCCGCTGCTGAAGGTATGGAAAACGAGGTCTGTTTTCTGGGACTTGCCGTACTGGAAGATCCACCGTGTGCCTCACAGCCTTGATGTAATGCATATCACGAAGAACGTGTGCGAGAGTCTGCTTGGTACCCTGCTCAACATGCCAGAGAGGACCAAAGATGGGCCGAAAGCAAGGGCAGACTTGAAATCAATGGGCATCAGGCAGGAGCTTCACGCTATTTATGATGATCATGATGATGCTGATGATGATGAGGCGAAGCAGGACACGGAAAGTCGTCGCAAAGGCAAAAAGGCCAAGAAGACCGGAAATGACTACCCTCCCGCGTGCTTCACTCTAAGTAAGGAGGAGATCGAGCAGTTTTTCACCTGCCTCGTAGGAGTACAACTTCCTTACGGTTACGCGGGGAAGATAAGCAGATACCTAGACCGGGCGAAGCTGAAGTTCAGCGGGATGAAGTCTCACGACTGTCACGTGCTGATGACGCAGATACTTCCAGTTGCAATCCATGGGATCATGGAGGCGCACGTCCGTGAAACCCTATTTGGCCTATGCAACTTTTTCGACGTCATCTCTCGGAAGTCTGTTGGCGTGAGGCAACTCAGAAGGCTACAGGAAGAGATCGTGGTGATACTATGCGAGCTTGAGATGTACTTCCCGCCCGCATTCTTCGACGTTATGGTGCATCTGCTGGTCCATATCGTGGACGATATCATCCAACTCGGGCCGACGTTCCTGCAGAGCATGATGCCGTTCGAAAGGATGAATGGTGTCATCAAAGGATACGTTCGCAACATGTCACGTCCAGAGGGAAGCATAGCCAGGGGCTTTCTGACCGAAGAGTGCATCTCCTACTGCACGAATTATCTAGGCATCGAGAACCCCGTTGGTCTGCCCGTCAACAGGCACCTCGGCAGGCTCGCTGGATGGGGTCACCGTGAGGGTCGCCGCGAAATGCATGTCGACTTCGAGGGTCGACTCGCCGACTTTGAAAGAGCAAACCTAGTCGCGCTACAACACATAGACGTGGTCGATCCTTGGGTGGTAGAGCACAAAACCTTTATTGAGAAGACGTACAATGACCGAGGCCAACAGAGGACGGACGGAGATATAATCAAAGAGCACAACTCATGTTTCACGCGTTGGTTCAAGCAGAAACTTCTGTCGTACCCTTTACATGAGGATTCTTCCACGGAAGAACAACTCATATTCGCCTTGTCACAGGGCGCCGAGCACAACCTGATGACCTATGAGGCGTACGATGCCTCGGTGTCGACAAACCATAAATTATAAAACCTTGGCTTTTAGGGTGCCTCGGTGTCGATAAAAACCGAAATGATGAAAGCTTAGGCTTTTAGGGTGCCTCGGCGTCGAAAAACCCTCAATTATAAAAGCTTAGCTTTTAGGATGCCTTGGTGTCGACAAACCCTAAATGATGAGACCATGATCTTGTTCCTTGACAATAACCAACTTTTTGACCAAACTTTGTTCCTATTTAGAGAGAAACATGGCCAACAACGATGAGGCCGGCGGTTCGGGCGGCAAGGCATTCTGGGAGCTGTCCCAGGAGATGGAGGAACAACCTCACTTGTATGAGGACGCCGCCTTCCCCACCGATCCTGACACCACTGATGGTACCGCCGAGGATGACCCCACTGATGCCACCACTGATGGTGCCGCCGAGGATGCCACCACTGATGATGGCGGCGCACGCACAGATGGCAGCCAACCGAAGAGGCAACGGAAGGACCGGCGCCCGACCGTGCTCCGCACCCTCAAGGAGGAAGTTACTAAAGTGGACTCCGACGGGAATCCAACGGCGCCCGAACGAATAGTCAAGGGGTACTCGCTTCAGCTTGGGTGCATTCTCCGGAGCACCGTCTCGATCAACACCGAGAACCTGAGGCATCCTGACCGAGGGAATTTGCGCAACCTCCTCTTCACGAAGCTGCACGAACGATACAAGTTCCCCGCTCAATTTGAAAACACAAGCCTCAAAGGGAATAAAGTGAACAATGCTGCCCTCACGAAGATGAGCACGGCCCTGTCTACTTGGAAAAGCACGGTGAAGAGAATGATCGAGAAAGGTGAGAGTTATGAGAAGATCAATGAGAAAAATCCTTCGATCACCGAAGATGACTACAATGACTTCAAGATCAAGTGCTCGAGCACCGCAACCTCCGAATCAAGTCAGTGGGGGAAAGAAATGCGGGAGCTGAACTTAGGGGAACACACACTCGGTCCCGGCGGTTACAGAGTGGCGGAGCCTATATGGGACAAGGAGGAGGCGGGCCGTGCCGAGCAAGGCCTACCGCCCCTCTTCGATAAATACGGTGACAAGCAGACCAGGAACTTTGTCACGGCCCGGTACAAGAAGGACCCGAAAACAAAGGAGCTTACCACGGATCCGAAGACCAGGGCGCTTGAGCTTGTTCTGGTAAGGAATACACCCCCGCGTAATTAGCTCCATATGGTTGCATTCTAATTAATGAAGCCAAATTTCTAAATGATTCACATTCCTTCCGCAGGCGACTGAAAGCAGTAGCGCGGGGTCGACTAAGAGCAACCCTTGGGACACGACTCTAAATAGGGCGTTGAATGTAATGAAGAACAAGGATAAGCTCAGTAAGCCGACGTCAGCTGGTCGTGTGGCCGGCAAAGGCTTGTCGACAAAATGGTCGTCATACTATAACGCTGGTGGGCGAAAGGAGAAAAAGACCAGCTCGGAAAGCCAGACGCGCGAGGTTCAAGAACTCAAGGCACAGGTGGCGCGGATTCCGGAGATTGTCCAAGAGCAAGTGCAACAACAGCTCGGAGCAACGATCACCACCATTGTGCCTAGCTTGATCGAGGGGTTGCAGGCGTGGATTGCGGGCGGCCAACAGGGGCCGCCCCCGATTCCCAGCTTCACAGCCAGCAACTCGCAGAACGCGATGGCGGGGCCATTGGTGTCTCCGGCGGAGGCGACATTGGTGTCTCCGACGCCGGCACGGGAGCTTAATGCACCCGGGTGTACGCCGGCCGGCACCTCTGCAGCAAGCGGCCCCTCCGTCAACTGCACGCCCGCCAACGGCGGTGCCTCGACATTAGCCGAGCTCGACGCCATCATCACGGTAACTAATTAAGCCTCTCTCGGCCGAGGACTTCATCTCCTTGCCTTTGACTGGGCATCCCTGACGCCCTACATGTTTTCGCAGGGCGCCGCCGACGTTCCGTGCACTCTCCTGCACTTCGTGAACAATGAGTTGGTCGATGTCGCCAAGGGCAAAATCGTTCAACCGGTCAACCCCTTGTTCCACGGTACCCAGATGCCACCCAACTTGTTTAGGGTTCAACTGGTTTGGGTGCTGCCAGGCTGCGACGAGGTGTTACCTCCGATTCGACCCGTCGGGGCCGGCGATGATGACATGATGACCCTCAGCGCCTGCCTGAGCTGGCCCCTGCTTTGGCCGAAGAACCAGATTCGTTTGGGGGCGGGGGACACCACCCCAAAGACAACACCGCCAGTCGTGCCGGCGCCAAGTCGTCCCCATGGCAAGACCGCCGCAACGGTGCCGGACATCCCTATGCCACTGGATCCAAACATGCATATGGCACAGGATCAGAACGATGACGACGATGATACATTTGCCAACGTCGATCAGTACTTTGCCGATCATGGGTACGGTGGCGACTTCATGGGGCCTCCTTCTCAAGAACCCAACCCAACAAAAGACGTGCGCGATCTAGCTGGTACCACGGAGAAGCCAAGTTGCAATAGGCGTCTTCTGCCGTTCAGCTCTCAGGAGACGCCTCCAGCTGCCGACTTCACCGAGCCTCAGATAGGCGAGGTGCGAAATATTATCAGCCCCAACACTCTCAAGAAGGCGGTCTCTGAGCAGAACTCGGTCCCAATTCAGGAGAAGAAGAAGGCACGCAAAAGAAAAACTAACAAGGGTGCGAGCCAGCCGGCACCGAGTACGATCCGTGCTCAGGACGGGCCACCTTCACCTGAGGATGTAATGAGGAGGGTGCATGTGGCGGGTAGGCCGATGCTACCGAGAAATATGCTCGATGCTGCAACCGGTGCTATGCAGAGTCTGCATGACAGTGTTTTTTCTTTGGAGAAGCGGCGTCTCAGAGAGAAGGATGTGGCATACCCGGTTTTCGCGGCCAAGGTGCCAGAGGGCAAGGGCTTTGTGGATAACTCCATCGGGAGTACGATCGTCCTGCGGTTTGATGACATCCACGCTATGTTGAACCTTCTTCCGCTGCACTACACCTTCGTTCGGCTATTTTCGCTGAGTATGGAGATGCGGATCATTCGCGACAAGACCCCGGACATCGTGATAGTCGACCCCTTCTACATGTGTGCCAAGATCTTGGGCAGCGCTGGGGACCGGCAAGTCGCGAGTTCTTACCTCGAAGGCGTCATTCTGGCAAACTGAGATAAGGATAACTTCCTCGTGCCTTACTTTCCCGAGTAAGTCCTCCGCCTCAACCGCCCCGTAACATATGAATTCTTAGATTTCGATCGTTCTTCTTTTAACATTCCGTGTTTTCTGCAGTGACACACATTGCACGCTCATCCTCCTAAGCCCCAAATATTCCATGGCCACGTATTTCGACCCGGACCGTCAGTCGAATGTAGACTACACTAATGTCAAGAAGGTTCTTGATGATGTTCTCCCCGGCTATGCCAAATCTGGAGGCACCTTCACCAGGCCTATTTGTAAGACCGGCAAGCATGTGTTCTCCCACAATACGACGTTCTGCTGCGTCAAGCAGCCGCCTGGCGGTCAGGAGGGTGCCTACTACGCCATCCATCACATGCGGGCGATCGTACGGGACCATCATCAACTTCTGCTACCGAGTAAACTCAAAGATTGGGCCACGAGCATGTCGGCAATCCAGGACGCGGACATCAGACAAGAATTCTTTCGCATCCAGTCGGAGTTTGCGGAAATCATCCATCAAGTTGTCCTTCGTACCTCGGGGCAGTTCTACCTCAGAAATCAACCGTCGAACAGTGACATCGACACAATGCTACAAATGCAGGCTGACAACGCCCGAGATTTCATGATTCCCACGATAGACGGCGGCTTCATCCACGCTCCGGTCCCTTGAGTCGAGTCGAAAGCAGTGATGCTGTGTCTAGTTCTGAAACATCGACTGGCTCATGTTGTAATTAAACTTTAATGAACTTGTAGTATGTCTCTTTGGTTTCGAGAGTCGTTCAACTTAGATGTAATCGATGCTATTAATGTCTTGCTTTTCTCTTTCGATCGTTCTGTTGCATACTTATATATTGCTTATGTATTGTCTGTGAATTGGTACTAACGTTTCGTTTGGCTAGTGCATAGCGATGCCGTCGTATGTCGTGTACAAGGGTAAGGTTCCCGGAGTCTACGACGACTGGGAGGAGTGTCGGAGACAGGTTCACCGATTCAGCGGTAACAGTTACAAAGGGTACACCACTAGGGCCGAGGCCGAATCTAGATACGCCCGCTATCTAGCAGGAGAGGGGAGGGAGCGTTGGAGGAACCGGATGAAGACGAGTTTCATCGTGATGATGCTCATCGTGATGACCGCAGCTCTCTTCTATGTGATGGTAGTTTAGATGATCGATATCGACTTGTAATGTGAAGACAAACTCGCTACTCGCGGTCTTGAGACTTGTAATATATTGTTCTATCTTTGTTCGGTCTTTTCAACTCGGAGACTAATATGATGAATTGTATTCGGAGACTAATATGATGAATTGTATTCGGAGACTAATATGATGAATTGTATTCAGAAACTAATATGATGAATTGTATTCAGAGACTAATCTTCTATTGTATTCGATGAATTTGTTGTTGATGTGTGCTGTCTATATTCTGTCCAATTATACATTTTGTAATCTGTGCAAAAAAACAGAAAAATAATAAAAAAAAAACCTAATATTCATACTAATGGCGCATCACATCACAGTGCGCCATTAGTATGCCAAAGGATACTAATGGCGCATCATCAGACAGTGCGCCATTACTGTGCCGAAATTACTAATGGCGCATCTTGCTGACGTGCGCCATTAGTATGCCAAAGCACCTGGGTACACATGGCCCCCTGGGAGGCATACTAATGGCGCACTATTGTGCATACTAATGGCGCATCTGTCGTGCGCCATTAGTATACCAGATACTAATGGCGCACCAGAGGTGCGCCATTAGTAAAATATACTAATGGCGTGGCACTTATGGCGCACCACTAATGCGCCATTAATGGCCAAATTAGGTGCGCCATTAGTAGGCCTTTTCCTAGTAGTGAGCGGCAGGGACAAGTGGTAGTACAAAACAAGTATGGGGGTTACTGGAGCAAGACTCGATCTATGGTCGACTCAGGAGGTTTATGTATTCTCTGTATGGTTGGTGCCACAATGCTCTTCATAGTTCCCTGACAGGGTCACCACCCCTCATGCTACATCCTGCCTTACTGCACATCCTCGCCACAACGAGATGTCAGTCACGTGGTCGGTTCACCGGAACACAACCTTCCTTCGGACTCCATCCGAACTATCACCAGGCATATGTGGCATGAGAAGTGGTTACTGTCACCAATATCACATACATAACAGAATTTTTTTTTCACCATTTGTAGATATGCAAGAGTATGACTTCCACATGAAATAACGTTACTCCATTTTTGTATATTGATGGAGTTCATATGTTTTAGCAAACAACACATAACGTATGTTATAACGGGGTTCAAGATGCTTGCCTTCAAGTAGAGGGGAGGAGAAAATGCATTCCAATTTTTTTGGAAGTTTTCTCCCTCTTCAAAATCCTAAAAGAAATAATAAGAAATCAATACATAGACTCAAAACAGCCCAAAAAAGTTGTCTGGAAATTTTTCATATAAATATGAAAATAAACTAGACAATATTTGGGAAGCAACAGAAAAAGAATCAAGTCATTTGGATTAATATTTAAAGAGATATTGCCAGTCAAAGTTCAGTCAATTTTGTTTTAATAAAAACCAGAAAAAGGAGAACGCATTAGCAGAGAATACGTTTCCAGGGAAGGGGAGACGTACTTCGGGAAATGTGCCTCCACTTAAACTGGTGGGCGGGGACAAGAGGGGCTGACGGTGGGACCTACGGGCCCACCTATCATATTTGACTGGTCTACCCGCCTCCTTCCTCCTTCGCCCGAACGAGGACGGGGCTCCGGTGATCATCGCCGGTGAATGGCAGCTCCTTGAGGGTGTCCGAGTGCAGGGATGGATCCGTCAGACTGGGGCGGTCCTCCTGGTGGTCGAGTGGCCGACGGGGACGGGGGGAATCACCGGCGACAAGCTTCGCGGCGGACGGCGGCCTCGGGTGGATTTGGGGCTTTGTGTTGCGGTGGTTCCCGAGCGAGTTTGAGGCGATGGGTGGCTTCGCAGGGTTGTGGGGAATTGAATGATGGCGACAGCTGGACGGGAGGGGCTCGGTTGCGACGTATTGGACTGGAGTGCGGCGGCGGCTGCATTCGCCGGAGATGGAGAAGAAAACTTCCGTGGGGCGATTGGTTGCTACGGGGGCGTTCCGTGATGTGGCTAGTGGTTGACTGAGGTTGCGGAGGGGTTCGGGGCCTCCTTAAATAGGTGATCAAGGTCGGTTCGACGGCGGCCGATGATAAGGACGACGGCGGCGGCACTATTGCAGAGCAGGGGAGGTGGGGGCTGGCTGGCAGAGCTTGCAGAGGTAGACGACGAAGTTGTGGATGAGCACGGCGGTCTGGGGTGCTCGGGGGCGCGCCAGGTGGCCCGTACGACACCGACCACAGCAGGCAGCGGTGGCGGCTAGCTCCTGGCTTACCGGAGACGTGGCGAGGCGCTGTGGTGCCTGTGAGAGAGTACGGTCGGGGCTTGGCTCTATGCTGCGAGCTGCAGAAGGTTTGGATAAGCTCGGGGGGACATGCGGCGGCTTGGGCGCGGCACGTGCAAAACACGCGCTCTGGTCGCGCTCTGGGCACGCACGACACTCGTTCGACGAAATGCCAGGGCGGCCAAACCTGCTTGGATGCCAATACAAATCAACAGACCTAGGTTAGAGGTAGCTAGGAGGTTAGTGGACATGTCTGCTAGGTCCGCGGTTCAAGTCCACAATGTGAACTAAAAACTATGCCAACACTGGCCATGCACACAAGGTGCTCGACAGAATGCTATGGGCATATGGGCATCTCTTATGGTGGCCAAAATCTCTAGATCAGGGTCTCTTTAGGAGAGTGTGATGATGGCATAGCTGGTCGGGCAAAACCAGAAACTTGCTAGTGCAAGTTTTGCAAATCTTCAGATCTGGACAGAAAGTGTAGGGCATTGTTTCATGAACCAAAAATATCCCAATAGGCCCACTCTTCTGGACTTAAGGGTTTTGCAAGAAGGGCTATAAGCATGAGGAAGCTCAAGGGCACTAGAGCAAAATAAACTAGGGTTGCAGTGCAAAATACCCAACTGGAGCAGAATGAAAAAGAGGCTGGTTCACACAAATTTTTCTAAAGGACCTAAATGGGTTTTTGCATAAAATTGAAGAACATACTCCTATGAACATCCCATAATTTTGGTGGAAGCATTAAAGGAATATTTAAAGGGGTTGTAGTGCAAATTTGGCCATTGGACCAGATTTGGAAATCTGGTGTGGAGCTCAAAATATTAAAAGAAATAAATATATTCTTGCATAAAAGTGACTTAAGAACACCACATGACATCTCCAATTTTTGGTTGAAATTTTAGATAAATTAATCAAGTGGTTGCAGTTCAAATGGGACCCTAAAACTAAGGGAAAACATTTTTAGAGAGAAGAAAATTAGGGAGACAATTACATAAATAATTCTACTGATATAAGAAAATTTTAATGAGTGAATATGAGAGTCTAACATTAATTGGAAAGTTTTCACTAGTGGTAAAAACTCCAACATACAAGGGAAAGAAATGGTCCTGGAATCTAAAGGAACATCCAGCAAATGACAAATTTTAATTCCCTGGCAAAATTTTAATTTAATAAAACATGGTTAATTTTTTTTGGGTGTTACAACACTACCCCCCTTAAGAAAAAATCTCGTCCTCGAGATTTGTTAAGGGCTGCTATAAGATCTTCAACTGCCACAAAAAAGATACTACCAAAATTTACCGCTCTAATAATGCAAATAAATGCCACTAGAGTGCATGCGCAAACAGTGGTGTAAACTGCAGTGTCAAATACTGGCATGGCATGGAAAAATCTACTGTCGTGGAAAACGAGATATTTCTACTCTGGGCTATAGTAAACTTAGAAATGGTATTTTCTAAATTTACAAATACGCTGGTTGCACCCCGAGAGCACAGTGCTCTCACTGGCTGACAGGTGGGGCCTGGACCCACTGTCAGTCTCTTCTTCTACCTCCGGTTCTCTCTTATCCTCTCTCCCGCGCGCTTTCTCGCACTTTCTCCACCGGCGACGGCTAGCTCGTAGGGCATCTAGGCCGTACTGCCGTAGTGCGCGGCGCGCTAGCTGCCGGTGCAGCGTGCACTCACCTCGCGGGCCAGCGTGCTGTCGGCACTGCTCGCAAATTCGCCTCCGAACACCGGCGGTCGAGCGACGAGCGGCGCTGGTGGACTCCGCCCACCGTACACCGATCTCAAGCTATAAAACGGCCGAGGTGCTTCTTCTTCCTCCTCACACCTGGCCTCTTTTCTTCTCCTTTCTTCCCTCTCCTCCATTTGTGTTTGCAGGAGCTCGGGTCGAGGCTCTAATGGTGGAGGTGATGCCGGACTAGTGTATGATCCTAGTGTGCGTGGGATTGGCGGCATTGCTGGGAGTATCCGTGCTCTTGTGCGCGATGATCCTCGACGATCGTCGTGATGCAGCTGTTCGAGTGCTAGCTCTTCGTGGCGGCGGTTATCACGAGGATTAGGTGTGAGTGTCAGGTGCTAATGGTTGTTAGTGCACGGTAGGAAATTAGTGTTTGAATAAACTCCCACGGGTTTCTCATCAAGAGACTGTGGTGCGCTAGAGAGGTGGTTAATTAGATGAAGCAGGTGTAGGAGGACTAGCAACTTAGTGTACTGTGTGGAGTGGCCGGAGTTGTAAGTCTGCTGTCGCGGTGTTGCACGATCAAATATCTACGTTATGCAGAGAGATATGTTGCAACAACTCAGGGAAGATTAATTAACACACGATACGACACACAGTTCTCATAAAAAAGGTACAGTTATAACCTCATAGCAGTTACGTCTAAAACATAAACGGTAAATGAACAGGGTCCTGGGAAAAGGTCTCTGGTGCTGGGGGACACTCATCTTCTATCGGTGGGAGCGGGTTGACCAGTCGATGAATGTGCTTCTCCTGCCCGGGCCTCAGTGGTCTGCCGATGGCGATCCGAGGATTTAAATCGGCGAGGCTCTGGAGATAACCCATTATCTGCTGGGTCAGACGCTCTTGCGCGATGACATACTGCGTAAGATTGGCTAGCACTGGGTCTCTCTCAGTTCGCCCACCAAGAAAAGATGCTGCTTCTCCGGGTGCTGCGCGGCTTGGAAAGTAATAATACCCTCGTTCGCTGGCATAGGGCACCGCGAATCGAAGGCGAGCAAGTGCTTCACAAGCGGCAGCCTCTATGGCCATCTGGGGAGTTGGCATGGATTTCCCCATGAAGGAAACTTCGGTAGGGTCTTGGTTTGGGTTTGCGGGTGGGATGTGTATGACTGCCCAATATTTCGAGGTGGATGGTGTGATCCTCGATTTGAGTAGCTCATACTGGGGTGGACGGGTAGCGCTCATGGTACTGCAGGTAAAATCCCACAGTATCTTCACGAAACTACCTGGGGATGCCTCTGGAGTTCTCAGATAAATACTAGGGATCGGCATGGTGAAGGAAAAGGTTGTGAGAGCAGGGCACCAGGTAAGGGATGCTTGGCAAAGTTACGCTGCCCTATATATAGCAATCGGGCTGGTTTATAGGTTCATGGTGAGGGGCATCTATTTTGTTGGATTCGCTTTATGGGGTCGGGGTCAATGCTACAGGTACTCACGTCTCGCAAAGTGACGTGTTTACTGTAGGGGTTGCCGGTGAGGTGTTTTGGAAGTCACACTCGAAAAATAGGCACTCGTACGCGGGCATAACTGTGCACGGATGCTATAAGAGCGCAACAGTAAACTGTATATACATATCGGCATACAGGTTACAACATCACAGGGTGTGGACTAGATAAGGCTTGGCACTACTCGGGTGATCTAATCAACCTCGTTTATATCCAAGCGGCCTTGCCTTGTGGATGCTGAAGCTTCTCCAAGAGCTTCATCGTTGGTGTTGGCTGGAGGTGGCTCAGGGGGTGCAGGGTCGGGGCAGTGATGACGACCCTCGCAGGGATTATTGGCTACAGTCCCGTTGGAGCATGCGCCAAACAGGCGACGCATCACCTGTGGAGACACCAAGGCATTCTGGTCAATGACCGAGGCAGGCCTCGGGGACTCGATTAGTTGTCCGAACAACATGACTGGGTTGTCGGTGCCGAACTCGTCTCGTCCTCTTGCCGGGGCTCGGCGAAGCAGTTCTCCACGAGCTGCGATCAGATCAAGGGTGATTTGATCGAACAGTTCCTCCAGCACACTAACATATCGTACTAGATGCAATAATGCATGATCCGTCTCGCGGTCTCCGCTCGCAACTCGGGGAGGCCTACCATACCCGTTACGACTGGGATAGTAGTAGAATGAGCGACAGTTAACTCTGGGCGACAGGTGTGATACGTCCAAAACGTATCTATAATTTCTGCTTGCTCCATGCCTCTTTTGGGTGATATTGCTATGATATTTATACACTTCCATACACTTTTGATCATATTTGGACTAACCTATTAACTCAGTGCACCCCAGTACCAGTTTCTGTTTTTGGCTGTTTTTGTATTTCAGGTTTTCCCATTACGAGAACTGCCAGAAAAATCCCGGAAAAATTACATAAAAAATCAGCGTTCCAGAAGCTACGAGGCACCCGAAGCACAGCTGGAGGGGGCCACTAGGGCTCCAGGCGCCCTGGTGGCGCGCCCCCCCTGGGCCGCACCGGGGGGGGGGGGGGGCGCCTGGGCCCCCCGAGCCTCGTCTGATGCCCCCCTTTGGCATATATTTATACCGTCTCCCGAAACCCTCGAGATGGGAACTCTTTTTCGCGATCTCATCTCTGTTCCGTCGCCGCCGCCGCTTCCAAGATCGGGAGCACCAGGAGAACTCTTCCCGGCACCCTGCCGGAGGGGAGGATCACCACCGGGAGCTTCTCCATCACCATGGACGCCTCCCGGATGAGTTGTGAGTAGTCTCCCTTGGACCATGGGTCCATGACCAGTAGCTATGTGATGTTCTCCTCCCGTTCTTGTGCTTCACTAATTAGTCCTCGTGAGCTGCCCTACATGATCGAGGCACATATGTAATCCTTATGCTGTTGCTATGATGAGTTTGCTGGGATCCGATGGATTATGAGATTATGTTCAGATTGTGTTTGAGTAATATATTTGATTCACCTCTTTTATATTTATGTTCGTAAGTAATTCTTGCATGTTCTCCGTTGTTATTTATTTCTTTGGCCAAGTAGTAGGTAGTGACTCCAAGAGGGAACGTTATGCTTGATTGTGGGTTCATGCCCCTCGATGACTAGCTTGAGTGACAGAAACATGAGTCTAGGGGATGTGCTGTTGCCACAAGGGGGAAAACAACGGTGCTTGTGCCTGCGGGTGCAAGGATTGTTTACTTTACGCAAAGTTCTTTTAATGCAGTTGTCTGTTGCTTTGAGTTTACACTATGGGTGGGACTCGCAACTTAATACCAGCGAGATGTTCTGGATAGATATCTCAAGGTGGATGATTAGTAGTAGATGCAGATGGATTTCGGTCTACTTACCTCGGCGTACCGCCCATGCTTTGAACCTCTACCTTTCTTGCAACATAGTTAGCATTGGTTTGCGCACATAATTCTGTCAATTGCCCAGCTGTAATTCGTTTACCTCACATAGCTGTTTTATCGTCTTTTGGGAGAGAGACATCACTAGTGAACATCATGAGACTCTGGTCCATATTACCATCATTGATCACATCCGCTATTTACTTTCCGCTTTTTATTTACTATTGCAATTATATCTATCAGTACTATCACTTGCGTTTGATCCTTTGTAAACTACAAGGCCGGAGGGATTGACAACCTCTCTGTACTCGTTGGGAGAAAAGTTATTTGTATCTGTGTGCAGGTCCACGTTGATTGCTAATATCTGGCGCCGTTAGCAGTTGACACCTTCTTGTTGAAACTGGGAGTCTCAGGGAAATCGATCCTTGGTATTGCCAAGGGAAAATTTCTGCTACACTGCATCTCAAACCTTCCACTTGGGGTAACCAACGAGGGGCGAGAAGCCATCAAGCAAAGTTTTCTGGCGCCGTTGCCGGGGACTCCACTCTTCAGGATAGGGGAGTTGCACGCTATCTTTTACCTTTGCTTTTAGTCTTGTTAGTTTACCTTTCAGTTTTTGCTTTAGTATCTTTTATCGAAAATCACAAAAATAGTTATCTTGCTTGCTTGCTACTATGGGTTCCACCGAGAACACCAAGTTGTGTGACTTCACTAGTCACAACAACGATGACTTTATCTGCACACCTATCACTACACCTGCCACTTCAGCACCTTCGTATGAAATTAAACCTGCTTTACTGAACTTAGTCATGAAAGATCAATTCTCCGGTGCTGGAGATGATGCTGCTTTACACTTAAACAATTTTGTTGAACTTTGTGATATGCAAAAGTACTGAGAAGTAGACGGTGATATTGTTAAGCTTAAGCTTTTTCCTTTCTCCTTGAGAGGAGGAGCTAAAATTTGGTTTCAGTCTTTGCCTAGAAATAGCATAGATTCATGGGACAAGTGCAAAGATGATTTTATTGGAAAGTACTATCCACCTGCTAAAATTATCCAACTAAGAAGTAACATAATGAATTTTAAACAATTGGATAATGAACACGTTGCCCATGCTTGGGAACGTATGAAATCTCTTGTCAAGAACTGCCCTACTCATGGTTTGACTACTTGGATGGTTATCCAAACTTTTTATGCAGGCTTGAACTTTACCTTGCGGAACTTATTAGATTCGGCCGCGGGAGGAACCTTTATGTCAACTACACTTGGTGCTGCCACGAAGCTTCTCGATGAGATGATGACCAACTATTCCCAATGTCACACCGAACGCGCTCCAACAGGTAGGAAGGTAAACTCTGTCGAGGAGATTTCCTCCCTAAATGAAAAAGTTGACTTGATCATGTCTCTACTTTCGAAGCAATCTTCTGTTGATCCTCGTGATGTTCCTTTAAATTCTTTGATTGCTCAAGAACAAGTAGATGTGAACTTTATCTCTAGAAACAATTTTAATAACAATGCTTATAGGAGTAATTTTGGTAGCAATCCTAGACCGTTCTCCTCTAATTCTTATGGGAACAACAATGCTTATCCTAGCACCAAGAACTCCACTACTGAACTAGAGATTATGCTTAAAGATTTCATCACTACCCAAAAAGCTTTTAATAATAGTGTAGAAGAAAAACTAAACAAACTAGGTGATCTCTCTTCAAAGGTAGACAATTTAGCCAATGAAGTAGAATTGCTTAAAATTAGAACTTCTCCTCTTGAGGAGAGGAAGGTCACTCCTATGAATGCTATTCAAGTGCAAATTAATGAAAACATTAGGATGATGGCTAAACTTAAAGAGAGATGGGCTAGAGAAAGGGAGGAAGAAGATAGAATTAAGAGCCTTCCTACCCACCACACTGTTGCTACTATCCAAGTTGTTGAGGATATCCAAACTCTTAGCACCCAACGCACTCCTGGTCCCAATGGACCTATTAATGGTGATGCTATGACTATAGAAACTACCAAACAAGTGAACCTAAAGGACACCACTACCACCTTACTTGATGGTAGTGACCTTGATTTTGACAATTGCACTCTTACCGAAGTTATTGATTTCCTTCACAAGATGTCTAGAGATCCCCGCACTAGCACGCTTAACCTTGCCTTCACAGGGCATATCACTAATGCTCTTATCAAAGCTAGGGAGGATAAACTTAGAGTAGAAGCCTCCATACCTAGAAAGCTAGAAGATGGTTGGGATCCTATGATTAAAATTAAGTTGAATAACTTCTCTTGCTATGCTTTATGTGATGTTGGTGCTAGTACCTCTGTTATGCCCAAAAGAATATATGATATGCTTAAACTGAAACCTTTTGATTCTTGTTCTTTTGGTGTTCGTCTCGTTGATTCTTCCATAAAGAAACCTTTGGGGAGGATCGACGATGTTCTTATCATTGTCAATGACAACTATGTTCCCGTTGATTTTACTATTATGGACATTGAATGTGAACCTTCTTGTCCAATTATTTTGGGACGTCCTTTCCTATGCACCGTTGGTGCTATCATTGACATGAAAGAGGGGAATATAAAATTCCAGTTTCCTCTCAAGAAAGGGATGGAACACTTCCCTCGAAAGAAGATTAAGTTACCTTTTGAGTCCGTTACATGGGCTAGCTATTCTTTTACTCTTGATAAAACTTGATCTCTTTGCATTATGCCTAGCTTAAAGGCATAAAAGAAAGCGCTTTTGGGAGGCAACCCACATGAATAAAATTTCCTTTTTCTTTTGTTGTGTCTTGATGTTGTTACTACTGTAGCATCATCATTGTATCTTTGCTTTTCAATTTTGTGCCAAGTACAGCCTCTGATTGCAAGAAAGTTCAAAAGTTGTGACGTGCTGTCCAGGAAACAGATTCTGTCCTTGGATAGAAAACTTCGTATAAAATCACCAGATCATCTTTTTGGTCTGAATTTTTTCGACAGCGTGCTCTATATAATTGTCTTTCGTGCGTCTGTTTTGAGTTTTTTGATTAGAGTTGCAGAAGTGCCCCGGAAAAATCATTTACTACCTGCTGTTCTGTTTTTCACAGATTCTGTCCTGTTTTGCCTTTCCTTCATTTTGCAAACCTAGAGCTTGCTTATTCTTTGCAAAAACCTTTTGGCAATCTTGAGAAACAGTAGACTTTCAAGAATATCTTTATTTCCAGCAAGAAACAATTATTTTATTATGGGTACTAACCTCGCTAATCAGATTATGATGAGTTATGTATGAAGGGAGTTTTCAAGTGTGCGAGGGAAGATGATAAAAAGATCCAGGAGTGTCAAACGCTCAAGCTTGGGGATGCCCCCATGCACCCCCAAGAAATATTCAAGGAGACTCAAGCGTCTAAGCTTGGGGATGCCCCCGTGCATCCCCTTCTCCATCAACATTATCAGTTCGTCTTTCGTTCCACTATATTTTTATCACTTCATGTGTTATGTGCTATGCTTGGAGCGTCTTGCTTTTAGTTTTCCTTTTTAGTTTTCCTTAGCTTTTCATAACGAGTCGGAACTCAGCTTTCTTTATGTGGGAGAGAAACACGCTCCACTTCTACCTAGAACATAACATATAATTTTCTTGTCTATCCTTGCTGTGTGTGTTCTTTGTCTTTTAATAGCTACTATCATGCTTAGCTCTTAACTTTCATGCTTATCTTTTTAAAGAGCTTTTGTTTAGTTGGTTGCTTGAACTCTCTTTATTTATCATGCTTATCTTATTAAGAGAGTTTGCTTCCGTTGCATTGGTTGATATGTCTATGATAAAGATGCTACGTGCATAATGGTGCTTAGTAGTTCATGTTTTCTTATGGTTAGTCTCAAATAGCTGGGGGGTTCCCAATGTGTTATTGGAGTACCAACATGATTTGTTTGCCTATGATGTGGTATGGTTTAGTAATATCTTCCTTCAAAGAATTTATTTTGATTGACTTGGCGTATGCTCACGCATATTTAAGACTGTAAAGAAAGTCTGTCAAGCCTTGATGATCTTTTGTTTCTGAGTAGCGATATAACTCCCATGCCTGATTCAATGTTGCTTTGTCGCTCTGCATGATTATGACCGTCATTGCTCTCTTAGTTGGTCGCTTCCAGTCTTTTGCTAACCTCCACCTGTACTAAGCGGACTGACTGCTTGTGCATCCAAATTCTTTTAAACCAGTTATGCCATATGAGTCCACCATACCTTCCTACATGGTATTTACCTGCCATTCCTAACGGAGACTTGCATGTACCATCTCGAAATTATTCAAAGAAAAAAATGCATTCCTATTTTGTGCCTCTGTTTTAAGTCCATGAGGAAGTAGTAGTTAATTCATGATCTTTTTAAGTTGGACAAGCTTCACCCCGGGATTGCATGTATAATGTGCAAACCCATAATACGAGAAGGAACTGGCATTGAGTGCGCCCGGCTCAAAATTAATATAACAAACAAACCCTCCTTCATGCTTTGTTCATGAGAAATCAGAAAACTTTGGCAGTGATAAACAAAGGAGATTAAGAGGATGTGATCGTCCTCATTCGGGAGCCATTCCTCGAAACTTGTCCATCTCAAGAAGTGATTGAGTTGTCTGCTAGCATTCGTTGACGAAACATGCATGATCTAATTTTTTTTTATTACCTCTGTTTTAAAACCAAGAGCTCTGGTACATGTTTTGTCTTTGTTTCCGACTACGGGTTTTCAACCTTGCCAACAAAAGCCACGGTTTGAGAGTCTCCACCTTCTTTTAAAGCACCAACTACTGAGAGCATGATTGTCATTCTGTGTGTAATGTGCATTGTCCCAAAGTAGCATTGTCTTTTGCATGATTGTGATATCGTTTATTTTGAAATCATTGTATCTAGTCATCACTTAAAACTTGGAGGTGCCCCTGCATCTATGTTTTGCTTCACTAAAGGGGCAAGCGAGATATCACTTTATCATATTTGCACATCATGTTCATTACAAATCTATTTGATGTTTCA
This sequence comes from Secale cereale, assembly GCA_902687465.1. Lineage (NCBI taxonomy): Eukaryota > Viridiplantae > Streptophyta > Magnoliopsida > Poales > Poaceae > Secale > Secale cereale. The sequence continues at coordinate 441,609,562 of LR738713.1, read as the reverse complement.
GTATCATATTGTAAAACTTTCAGTTCTTTGTGATTTTCTCATGAGGCAACTTAACTACTATAGATTCATTGTCTCAGTAAGCTTTTGTCATGTGACTATGAAAAAGTCCTATATGGTTAATAGCATGTCACCACAGAAATTATTCTTGTTATCATTTACCTACTCGAGGACGAGCAGGAATTAAGCTTGGGGATGTTGATACGTCCAAAACGTATCTATAATTTTTGCTTGCTCGATGCCTCTTTTGGGTGATATTGCTATGATATTTATACACTTCCATACACTTTTGATCATATTTGGACTAACCTATTAACTCAGTGCACCCCAGTGCCAGTTTCTGTTTTCGGCTGTTTTGGTATTTCAGGTTTTCCCATTACGAGAACTGCCAGAAAAATCCCGGAAAAATTATATAAAAAATCAGCGTTCCAGAAGCTACCAGGCACCCGAAGCACAGCCGAAGGGGGGCCACCAGGGCTCCAGGCGCCCTGGTGGCGCGCCCCCACCCTAGGCCGCGACGGGGGGG
>LR738713.1:441594059-441609029 GCA_902687465.1 Secale cereale | reverse complement strand
GGGGCGCCTGGGCCCCCCGAGCCTCGTCTGATGCCCCCCTTTGGCATATATTTATACCATCTCCCGAAACCCTCGAGACGGGAACTCTTTTTCGCGATCTCATCTCTGTTCCGCCGCCGCCGCCGCTTCCAAGATCGGGAGCACCAGGAGAACTCTTCCCGGCACCCTGCCGGAGGGGAGGATCACCATCGGGAGCTTCTCCACCACCATGGACGCCTCCCGGATGAGTTGTGAGTAGTCTCCCTTGGACCATGGGTCCATGACCAGTAGCTATGTGATGTTCTCCTCCCGTTCTTGTGCTTCACTAATTTGTCCTCGTGAGCTGCCCTACATGATCGAGGCACATATGTAATCCTTATGCTGTTGCTATGATGAGTTTGCTGGGATTCGATGGATTATGAGATTATGTTCAGATTGTGTTTGAGTAATATATTTGATTCACCTCTTTTATATTTATGTTCGTAAGTAATTCTTGCATGTTCTCCGTTGTTATTTATTGCTTTGGCCAAGTAGTAGGTAGTGACTCCAAGAGGGAACGTTATGCTTGATTGTGGGTTCATGCCCCTCGATGACTAGCTTGAGTGACAGAAACATGAGTCTAGGGGATGTGCTGTTGCCACAAGGGGGAAAACAACGGTGCTTGTGCCCGCGGGTGCAAGGATTGTTTACTTTACGCAAAGTTCTTTTAATGCAGTTGTCTGTTGCTTTGAGTTTACACTATGGGTGGGACTCGCAACTTAATACCAGCGAGATGTTCTGGATAGATATCTCAAGGTGGATGATTAGTAGTAGATGCAGATGGATTTCGGTCTACTTACCTCGGCGTACCGCCCATGCTTTGAACCTCTACCTTTCTTGCAACATAGTTAGCATTGGTTTTCGCACATAATTCTGTCAATTGCCCAGCTGTAATTCGTTTACCTCACATAGCTGTTTTATCGTCTTTTGGGAGAGAGACATCACTAGTGAACATCATGAGACTCCGGTCCATATTACCATCATTGATCACATCCGCTATTTACTTTCCGCTTTTTATTTACTATTGCAATTATATCTATCACTACTATCACTTGCGTTTGATCCTTTGTAAACTACAAGGCCGGAGGGATTGACAACCTCTCTGTACTCGTTGGGAGCAAAGTTATTTGTATCTGTGTGCAGGTCCACGTTGATTGCTAATATCTGGTGCCGTTAGCAGTTGACACCTTCTTGTTGAAACTGGGAGTCTCAGGGAAATCGATCCTTGGTATTGCCAAGGGAAAACTTCCGCTACACTGCATCTCAAACCTTCCACTTGGGGTAACCAACGAGGGGCGAGAAGCCATCAAGGTGCCGGAGTTGAACTATAGCTTCTCGAGCAACTAGTTGGATAGCTTGCGGCTTAAAGGAAGTTGTTCTTCCGGTGAACCTGTAGGGGCGTTCTGGTGACAGACCCCTACCGTAGATGTGTACAGTGGCCCAGAATTGACGGCTTTCACCGCCCATGGAGTCTTGGTACACAACATATTCTGGGGGCTCTTCAAACACAAAGGCACAACGGGTGAGGTTTGCGAGCACGGTCACAAAACCTCCAAGGTTGGTTGCTGTGGTTTCATTGTGAACGATGGGTCCTGGCATTTTAGCTCGGTATGGGGGTAGAGGCTGTGTGGTGTTGGGTTTGGGGGCTAGGGTGCCCTATTTATAGGAAAGGACGAAGTCTTCCTTCACACGCTTGCGGAGGGAATTGTTTAGGCGTCGGTCACTGGCGGGTGATCGACATGCTAGACTGATAGGTTTGGCACCGACTACCAAAGGTGTCGGCCCTCTGTGTGGGTATCTTATGCGAGAAGCTTTGCCTGGGTTTGGTTAAGGTCTGGTGGGTTGGTTTACCTAGGTTTTTGACCGGGCTAAGATAGGATTAGCTAATGGTCAGCCTGGCTCTGATACCAAGTTTGTCAGGACCGGATTTCGGGATATTAATTTCCCAAAAGCGGCCCCTGTGCTCACCTGTGACGCCCGAAGACCGACGTCCCAGAAGATTCCAGATGTTCCGGGTTCTCCCGTGTGTTTCATTTGTGCTTGCGTTATTTATTTTGCATTGCATCATTTCATCATGCCATCATGTCTTTAAATTTTGCATCTCAACTTAAATAAATCGTGTGGACCTTCGGTTCATTTAAATCGAGGGAAGGATGACTTCTCTTTATAACATATAAAAGCCTCCCAATATTATTAGGGAGCTATATAAATATTCCATTTGTTTGGAATTACCCAAACACACTTGCATATCTTCCCTATTTTGTTGGAACCATTTTTGTTGGGTTGGTAATTCTCCATAAAGCCTTACAAAAATGTTCCATCATTTATTTTCTGTTCATGGCCTCCTTTCTTATTTTTGACTCTCTCTATTTATTTATTTTTTTGCTAAGAAATATGTGGAGAGCAGCCCAGCTTGGGGCCTCCTAGCAGCCCTCTCAGGCCCTTCTGGCCCAGGCAGCTGAGGCCCAAGACCTCCCTAGGCCCAAGCCCACCAAACCACCCCGTAACCCTAGCCGCACCCGACCGCATCCCTCGTTTCCTCCCTCGCGCCGCAGCCTCGCTCCCGACCCTCGCTCACCTCGCATCTCCCCGATCCCATCTCCTCGTCCCCTCGATCTCCCTTCGCCATCTCCCCTTCCCTCGTCGCCCCCCTCGTTCCCACGACAGTGCCGCATCGCCTCCATCTCCCTCGCCAGGAGCCGAGCCCGCGCCCCCTCGTCCCTTCACCGCGCGCCGTGCGCCTCGCCTCTGGCCCCGCAGCCACGAGCGCCCCGCCGCGCCAGCAGCACCCCTGCCGCGCCCCGGCCTCCCCTCCTCTCCAGCAAGGCCAGCGCCTCGCCTCCTCGTCCAAAGCCGAGCCCCAACGCCCGGTCCTCTCCAGCGATGCTGGCTGCCGCGCGGAGCCGCGTCGACCCAGGCCCCGAGCGCCTCCCTCCGTGTTCCTCTGCCCTCGTCGAGGCCCCGCCGGGTCGCCCGCATCGCCAAGGCGCTGCACCTTTTTTTCCTCGAGCCTCCTCCCGCATCGCCAAGGCCGGCTGCCCATCCTCCAGCCCTGCCTCCTCGCCAACTCCCTCCAGCGGCCAGAAGCCTTCCAGCCTCGCCCTAGCGCCCTTCGGCCTCCTCCGCTCTTCCACGGCAACCCATCGCCGCCAGGTTCAGCAGCGCTTGCACCTCCACCACCTCGTCATCCTCGCCTCGCTGCTTCATTTTCGCGCCCCAAGGCTTCGTCCGCGTCGCCTCCTTGTTGCTGTCTTCATGGAGCCCGAGCATGGGTTTTCTTTTGTTAGCTCCGGTTTTGCCAAGTTCCTCTCCGGTGCCACGAGGAAGGTGTACGACTACTACATGTAAGAGTACCACGACGAGACGCCAAGTACCCCTTCGGATGTGCCAAGTACCTCGACGACGTGTACATCTACACCGAGATCGGACCGACGACCTTGTGTACCCCTACCGAAGACCCTCAAGTACATCTACGAAACGAAGTTCGGCTACTTCCACTACCGTCATCGACGACCGAGTACAACTACCGACGCGGGACCGAGACCGGCAAGACCACGACGTACGAGTATGACTACCGAAGGCACCAAGTACCTCGACGAACTGAACATCTACGGTATATGTACATCTACGAACGTGAACAACTACCGTCGCCGAAGACCGCGTGTACCTCTCCGAACGTGAACACCTACTTCCTCTACGACCCGTGTACCACTACTTCCACTACTTCCACTACGTCCCTCGACGACTCGAACCGCCCCGAAACGAATGTTCCGAAGGTATAACCCCGTGACGATGACCCGTGTATGCTTGTTGTGTTGTATGAGATGATTCCCTTGTGTGCATCGTGCCCGTGTCGCCTTTTGTCATGCTCCTCGGTTGCCTCGTCGCCGACCCGTGGGAACCCGGTGACGGGATCACCCCACTTTTTCTTCTTGTTTGACTCGCTCTCCGTCATCTTTTGCACCGGTCTCTCGACGAGTTACCGGAACCGAGATGTTGCCGTTGCATCATTTTCGGATCGTCGCCGTGGCACCTTTTTCCTTCCACCACGGTGACAAGTGCTTCATATCTCTTCATGTTAACCTTTTAACAAAATTGCATAAAACTTGATCATGTCATCCGCATCATGTTAACAACATTAAAACGTGTGAATTGTTGTTTGCTTGATAGTTGCTAAACATGCTCATGGGGATTTTCCGGAATTGTTGTTGTTATTTCCGGCCTCATTTAAAATGTCTAAATAGGTAGTTTGCTCTTGCTTCGCCTCTTGCCATGTTAACAAAAATTTAACCTTGTCTTGTAAATAAACGAGAGTCAACTAAATAAATAGCATGTGGCGTTTCGTCAATATGCAACTCGTTGCATATTGAGCTCCACTTAACTTGTAGTTTTGTTTGTGCTCATTGCCATGCCATTCATATTTAAACCGGACATGCATCATACTTGGATGTGCATCGTATGCCTTGCGTATGATTGTGTGTTTACCGTGTTGTTTGCTTCTTTCCGGTTGCTTCTCTTGTTAGCTTCGGTTTCGTTCCGGAGTTGTGAGGATTCGCTCGACTGTGTTGCTCCGTCTACTTCATGGACCCGTTCTTCTCCCTTATGGATTCCCAGGCAAGATGATCATACCCTTGGATACCTTTACTACCATTGCCATGCTTAGTTGTCTCGATGCTATCGTTACATGTCGCGCTACCCATCTTTTATGTCAGCCTCTCCTTGTTGCCATGAAACCTCTAACCTTTTGAAACCTTCCTAGCAAAACCACTGTTTGGCTATGTTACCTGCTTGCTCAGCCCCTCTTATAGCGTTGTTAGTTGCAGGTGAAGATGAAGTTCGTTCCAGGAGGGAACTTGTTGTTGGAATATCACAATATCTATTATTATTATTAACACACCTATATACTGGGCATGGGTGGAAGGCTTGGCCTTTTGCTCGGTGTTTTGTTCCACTCATGCCACCTTAGGCGCCGATAAACCGGCATTATGTTCCTTGATTTTGCGTTCCTTACAAGATGGGTGGATGGGGACCCCTTGACAGTTCGACTTTGAATAAAACTCCTCCAGCAAGGCCCAACTTTGATTTTAATTTGCTCACAATAACAACTTAAATAATTAATTAATTGCATAGGGGGTCATGTCCCCGGGTTCTTAATTCTACATAGCAGGGGGGCCAGTGTTGATGGTGTTGGTCCCAAACGGGGGTTATGCGGGGCCACCACGGGGAAACTCGAGGTTTGGTTTTACCTGTAGGATCACCCATCCGGTCGTGGCCTGAGACGAGATACGCGCGGCTACTATCAGGGTGTTGACACACCGGGAGGTCTTGCTGGACTTGTTTTACCATTGTCGAAATGTCTTGTGCACCGGGATGCCGAGCCTGATCGGATTTCCCTAAGATAAGGAGTGATGATATTATATTTATCACTTTAGCTAATCGTGAGAGCTTGTGATGGGCTAAGTTGGGACACCCCTGCAGGGTTATGATCTTTCGAAAGCCGAGCCCGCAGTTATGTGGCAGATTGGAATTTGTTAATGTCCGGTTGTAGAAAACTTGTAAGAGGATCCGAAGTAAAACACACAACTGTGTGAGTAACCGTGACTGTCTCTTTTCACTTTGAGAAGAGAACACGGTGGGGTTATGTTTGACTCGTATGTAGTTCGGGATCTTTAGCGATCACTACTAGTTGCGACCGTTTGCGTAGAAGCTCATCTTATTCTTGTACTCGTAAGTTAGCCACCATATTTTGCTTAGCCGCTGCTGCAACCTCACCACTTTACCTCTTCCTACCCACAAAGCTTTGCTAGTCTTGATACCCATGGTTATGGGAATGCTGAGTCCTCGTGGCTCACAGATACTACAACACCAGATGCAGGTTCAGCCGAGTTTGATGCAGGAGCTGGATCAGAACTTCCGGGAGCTCGATGAAGAGAGTGGCCGTATGCTTGTGACGTTTTTGACGATCAGTAGTGGTTTCTACTAGGATTCGATCTAGACCTGTGGTTTAACGTTATGTTTGGTATCTTGTCTTTTGGATCTTACCCTTAGATGGGTTGTGATGTTTTGAATGATGTTTTGCTTATGTAATGTTTTGTGTGAAGTGGCGAGTGTAAGCCAACTATCTCCTTTTGCAATTTAATCCCTCTTTTACATGAGTTCTGCAAAGATACCAAACTTGAGATCATTCCAGAATGGGCTTATATCTTTAAGTCGTGCCTCGACACGTAGGAGATATAATCCCATCCTGGGCATTACAAGTTGGTATCAGAGCCTTCTCCGACCTAGAAGCCCCCACTGATTGATCGAATCATTGACGATTGAGTCTAGGCACACACTTAAAATGTTTTGAGTCCTATATATATATCGGAGAGTAGGATTTCTTTTGCTCCTCAACTCTTTTCACTCTGGTGAGGACTCCTGACGATTACTCTTGCCTCTTCTACTCTAAAAAAAAGCACCAAATTTTTTTTAGGATCTCGCGAGTATTGTTTGGATTGTTTCGATGTCTTTATGACGAGAACATTGTTCTCGATGCCTCCTGTTATTAGGGGTTGTGGCAGTGTCCCGGGGAGTTGAGCTCCGAGGTGTTGTCGTCAGAAATCCATCGCGGCAGTACTAGAATACTTAAGACGGCCGACATCGAAAACTCTCCTATGCGGTTAGTGGCAAGATAACCTCGACATCACCCAGTACTGAGTTCGGGAGTATTGCCATAGCTTGTATAGTAGATACGTTTCGAAGGTCCGAGGTAAACGGTTTCCGAAAATAACTGGTTATGTGTTGAAGGATGGATACAGCTGGATGTAGGATTAGAGTTGAATGCGCGATGCTTCCCCTATATCCCCAACACCTGATTGCATAACTGGAAACTTTCGGAAATTAATAGGTGGGTTCATCTAGTAGTTCTAGGCATTCTTCCAACGAATGCATGATATGAAGTTCGGGGTTCTACATTGAGTGAAGTGGTTTTATGGGCTTGTTCCGATCGGGAGTTGCATCTTAAAGGGTCCTTGGCTATGCTGATCCGGGGATTGCAAAACCCTTTTGTAACACGTTCCATGAGCTTTCAGCACGAACATGTCGAACGTAGCTTCTATCTTGTATTTGTTCTATCTGTTCCTTGTTCCTTTTTATTTACCTTTTGTTCTCCAAGTGGCTTCTCGACAAGCTGATGTACCTGCGGAATTCATTCGTTCAATTCTCTGTTCGAATGATATTGTGAAGATTATGTTGCAACATATATATCCTTTGTTTCGTCTTGATTCTGGTCTTCGAGTTGCTTCGATGTCAAATGTTGATTCCATACCTTTCCTAATCGGTGTTCTCATATTTCTATGGGAGTGCTAATCCTTCTTAATCATCGAGATTGCTATGTTAAATTCCTTTTCATCCGGTGTGCCTTCTCTTCAAGTTATTCCTAACGGACGCCGTTGAGAAATCTGACGATTTTTCTTATTCATTCGTCCCAAATTGTCTTGTTTCCCCACCCTCCCACCCTTCTTCTTCTTGGAGCAAGAAATTATCAGATGTAATATCCATTTTATTCATGTGATGTTTCTTCATTCTTTTCCTTCAATGTTCTTATCCGGTGATTTATCGTGAAGATGCTCAAGAGCTTCAAGTTCATCATTCTTTTGTTCTCAAATTCTGCCGGTGGATGTAATTCAAGCTTTGGTCAGGATCATATTCTTCCTCTTGTTTCACATGTTTTTCCCATGTTGAAATTTCTTATCCGAAGTCTCTCTTGATTATTCAACCCCATATAATTCATATCCGGAGTGTTGAAGATATCTCAGAAGATTCATAATTCCATTCTTAATCCGTTCAAGCTATTTTGAGGATTATCATCTTATTCAAGCCATTTAATTCAACCAGTGCAATATCTCTTAAGCAACCTTTTTCAAAGGTGATTTCTTTAGTGGGCCCTAACCCACAGGTCTTTTTCCAGGATCTTACCTGACTCTTCTAATTTTTTTTGGAGTTTTACTCAAATTCTTTTCAAGTTTGGCGTAATAATGATTTCCATCAGTCATATGCTTTCTCCAAGTTTACTTTCAAATTATTTTCATCGTTGTTTCAACCTTTTTAATTCTTCATTCCGGAGTGCTCAACAATTCTTCATGGCATTTCTCGTCTTCACTATAAACATTTGAAGACCGGAGAAGAGTTTCTCTTAAATCTTGGTCCGTTCTTTTGAAGATTCGTGGTTCTAGCTTCTTACCATCCTAATTATTGTTCCGTTTGTGAGGAATTCTTTTATAACCATCCGAAGCATTTCATGAATTCTTTTCCTTGTGATCCTTCGAAGGCCATCATTTCAGAATATTTCTTCGTTCTCAGTTTTCAACTTCGTCCTCCAACTATTCTTCATTGATGTCTCTTCGTTCGTCTCCATATTCTTACGGTGGTTCATTCAAGATTTCTCTTCCTTTGTTATCATTTTAATTCATTTGTTCTTTTCACAATCCTACTGGTGGTTCGTTGAAGATTTACCCAAGCTTGTGCGAGATCTCTCTTAATTCCTTGCAACGAGAATAAGTAGGATGCCAAATCCTTTGGTTGTCATCAATTTAAATTGATGAAGGATATGCATGACATAATTCTTATTCTTATTCCTTCAAGGTGATTTAATTCTTTTGTTTGGAGCTTGTTCATCATACCATATTCTCGGTTCTAAGTTGTTCATCTTGTTTTCCTGAGCTCCAAGTTATTTCAATTATATCAGTTCAACCTCCATCTAATTCATCACAGGCCTTGAATCTTATTCTTTTCATCTTTCACTTCTCATGCTTTCTTTACCGGAGTTCTTCATGGTGGTTCATCATGTTTTAATTCATCCTCGAAGTCTTCATCAAGATTCTTGTTGGAGCTCAAGCAGTCTTTATCATGCTTTACAAGTGTCATTCTTATACCTTATCTTTTGAGGTGGTGTTATGTCATTCTTGATAATTTTCCTTCATGTTTCATGATTCACGAGTTATCAAGAATGAGATAATTAAAACCATCATTTCTTTCTCTTTAGGAGATCCTTTCAACCCCTCATTTTTATCTCTTGGAGTTATCTTGGGTAGTATTTCACCTAAAAGCTTTCCCTAAGGATTGTTGCAAATTATGGTGTTTATAAATGACCCAAGTTCTTCATTTATCATTCCGGTGAAATAAGTTTATCGTCTCCTTATTGATCTCAATCCAGTTAAATGTTTCCGTCAGTGGCTGGTTGTCATCTTCCATAAGCCCACATCAAACTTATTCGTTTCGTTGTTGATTTTCCAACAACTCCGTTCAACCCTTCTTCGTAAGGATGCTCTTTCAAATTCAATTTTGAGAGAAGTTGTCATACTTTTCTCCGTTCATTTCTTTCATTGAACTATATTGCATTCTTTCATTCCAGAGGCTTTGTGATGTTGCTCTCTCCAAACCATCATCTTGTTTTCTTTCAAGATCATATTCTTCCCTTGCTTGTCTATTTAACCGGAGTGGTGTGTCCTCCATTGTAGTTCCATCATCTTACCAAGTTTTGCCTCTCTTTCAACCAGAGTGCTGTCTGAAATCTTTCTTACCTCTTGTGTCATTCTTTCAATTGTTTCGGAGGCAATGTGTTGTTGATTTCATCAAGTATGATCCCAACTTGGCAAGTTCTTGTTAATTCCTTCCATTTTCAAACGGAGTGCTGTCCAAATTCTGTCATTTTTATTCCTTGGCTATACCGTTGTAGTTTCATATTCTTTTGGTTCGTAAGCTCTTGTTTCGTGTCTTTCAACCTACAAGGTTCTCATAATGCTCCTTGTTCCTCTTTTCTAACGGAGTGCTCTTAACTTCGTTCATCTCTGTTGTATTCTTCTTTCATTTTGTCAACCTCTCAAGGTTCTTTGGTTTTCACTCGTTTGTCAAAGAAGCAACTTTGTTTTACCTCTTCCTCTTCCGTTTTTACCCGGTGCTATCTCTAGGATCTCGGGTCGAGATCCTCTGTTAGTGTGGGAGAGTTGTGACGCCCGAAGACCGACGTCCCAGAAGATTCCAGATGTTCTGGGTTCTCCCGTGTGTTTCATTTGTGCTTGCGTTATTTATTTTGCATTGCATCATGTCATCATGCCATCATGTCTTTAAATTTTGCATGTCAACTTAAATAAATCGTGTGGACCTTCGGTCCATTTAAATCGAGGGAAGGATGACTTCTCTTTATAACATATAAAAGCCTCCCAATATTATTAGGGAGCTATATAAATATTCCATTTGTTTGGAATTACCTAAACACACTTGCATATCTTCCCTATTTTGTTGGAACCATTTTTGTTGGGTTGGTAATTTTCCATAAAGCCTTACAAAAATGTTCCATCATATATTTTCTGTTCATGGCCTCCTTTCTTATTTTTGACTCTCTCTATTTATTTTATTTTTTGCTAAGAAATATGTGGAGACCAGCCCAGCTTGGGGCCTCCTAGCAGCCCTCTCAGGCCCTTCTGGCCCAGGCAGCTGAGGCCCAAGACCTCCCTAGGCCCAAGCCCACCAAACCACCCCGTAACCCTAGCCGCACCCGACCGCATCCCTCGTTTCCTCCCTTGCGCCACAGCCTCGCTCTCGACCCTCGCTCACCTCGCATCTCCCCGATCCCATCTCCTCGTCCCCTCGCTCTCCCTTCGCCATCTCCCCTTCCCTCGTCGCCCCCCTCGTTCCCACGACAGCGTCGCAACGCCTCCATCTCCTTCGCCAGGAGCCGAGCCCGCGCCCCCTCGTCCCTTCACCGCGTGCCGTGCGCCTCGCCTCTGGCCCCGCGGCCACGAGCGCCCCGCCGCGCCAGCAGCACCCCTGCCGCGCCCCGGCCACCCCTCCTCTCCAGCAAGGCCAGCGCCTCGCCTCCCCGTCCAAAGCCGAGCCCCAGCACCCGGTCCTCTCCAGCGCCGCTGGCTGCCGCGCGGAGCCGCGTCGACCCAGGCCCCGAGCGCCTCCCTCCGTGTTCCTCTGCCCTCGTCGAGGCCCCGCCGGGTCGCCCGCATCGCCAAGGCGCTGCACCTTTTTTTTCCTCGAGCCTCCTCCCGCATCGCCAAGGCCGGCTGCCCGTCCTCCAGCCCTGCCTCCTCACCAACTCCCTCCAACGGCCAGAAGCCTTCCAGCCTCGCCCTAGCGCCCTCCGGCCTCCTCCGCTCTTCCACGGCAACCTGTCGCCGCCAAGTTCAGCAGCGCCTGCACCTCCACCACCTCGTCATCCTCGCCTCGCTGCTTCGTTTTCGCGCCCCAACGCTTCGTCCGCGTTGCCTCCTTGTTGCTGTCTTCATGGAGCCCGAGCATGGGTTTTCTTTTGTTAGCTCCGGTTTTGCCAAGTTCCTCTCCGGTGCCACGAGGAACGTGTACGACTACTACATGTAAGAGTACCACGACGAGACGCCAAGTACCCCTTCGGATGTGCCAAGTACCTCGACGACGTGTACATCTACACCGAGATCGGACCGACGACCTCGTGTACCCATACCGAAGACCCTCAAGTACATCTACGGAACGAAGTTTGGCTACTTCCACTACCGTCATCGACGACCGAGTACAACTACCGACGCGAGACCGAGACCGGCAAGACCACGACGTACGAGTACGACTACCGGAGGCGCCAAGTACCTCGACGAACCGAACATCTACGGTATATGTACATCTACGAACATGAACAACTACCGTCGCCGAAGACCGCGTATACCTCTCCGAACGTGAACGCCTACTTGCTCTATGACCCGTGTACCATTACTTCCACTACTTCCACTACGTCCCTCGACGACTCGAACCGCCCCGAAACGAATGTTCCGAAGGTATAACCCCGTGACGATGACCCGTGTATGCTTGTTGTGTTGTATGAGATGATTCCCTTGTGTGCATCATGCTCGTGTCGCCTTTTGTCATGCTCCTCGGTTGCCTCGTCGCCGACCCGTGGGAACCCGGTGACGGGATCACCCCACTTTTTCTTCTTGTTTGACTCGCTCTCCATCATCTTTTGCACCGGTCTCTCGACGAGTTACCGGAACCGAGATGTTGCCGTTGCATCATTTTCGGATCGTTGCCGTGGCACCTTTTTCCTTCCACCACGGTGACAAGTGCTTCATATCTCTTCATGTTAACCTTTTAACAAAATTGCATAAAACTTGATCATGTCATCCGCATCATGTTAACAACATTAACACATGTGAATTGTTGTTTGCTTGATAGTTGCTAAACATGCTCATGGGGATTTTCCGGAATTGTTGTTGTTATTTCCGGCCTCATTTAAAATGTCTAAATAGGTAGTTTGCTCTTGCTTCGCCTCTTGCCATGTTAACAAACATTTAACCTTGTCTTGTAAATAAACGAGAGTCAACTAAATAAATAGCATGTGGTGTTTCGTCAATATGCAACTCGTTGCATATTGAGCTCCACTTAACTTGTAGTTTTGTTTGTGCTCATTGCCATGCCATGCATATTTAAACCGGACATGCATCATACTTGGATGTGCATCGTATGCCTTGCATATGATTGTGTGTTTACCGTGTTGTTTGCTTCTTTCCGGTTGCTTCTCTTGTTAGCTTCGGTTTCGTTCCGGAGTTGTGAGGATTCGCTCGACTGTGTTGCTCCGTCTACTTCATGGACCCGTTCTTCTCCCTTGTGGATTCCCAGGCAAGATGATCATACCCTTGGATACCTTTACTACCATTGTCATGCTTAGTTGTCTCGATGCTATCGTTACATGTCGCTACCCATCTTTTATGTCAGCCTCTCCTTGTTGCCATGAAACCTCTAACCTTTTGAAACCTTCCTAGCAAAACCACTGTTTGGCTATGTTACCCGCTTGCTCTGCCCCTCTTATAGCGTTGTTAGTTGCAGGTGAAGATGAAGTTCGTTCCAGGAGGGAACTTGTTGTTGGAATATCACAATATCTATTATTATTTTTGACACACCTATATACTGGGCATGGGTGGAAGGCTTGGCCTTTTGCTCGGTGTTTTGCTCCACTCATGCCACCTTAGGCGCCGATAAACCGGCATTATGTTCCTTGATTTTGCGTTCCATACAAGATGGGTGGATGGGGACCCCTTGACAGTTCGACTTTGAATAAAACTCCTCCAGCAAGGCCCAACTTTGATTTTAATTTGCTCATAATAACAACTTAAATAATTAATTAATTGCATAGGGGGTCATGTCCCTGGGTTCTTAATTCTACATAGCAGGGGGGGCCAGTGCTGATGGTGTTGGTCCCAAACGGGGGTTATGCGGGGCCACCACGGGGAAACTCGAGGTTTGGTTTTACCTGTAGGATCACCCATCCGGTCGTGGCCTGAGACGAGATACGCGTGGCTACTATCAGGGTGTCGACACACCGGGAGGTCTTGCTGGACTTGTTTTACCATTGTCGAAATGTCTTGTGCACCGGGATGCCGAGCCTGATCGGATTTCCCTAAGATAAGGAGTGATGATATTATATTTATCACTTTAGCTAATCGTGAGAGCTTGTGAAGGGCTAAGTTGGGACACCCCTGCAGGGTTATGATCTTTCGAAAGCCGAGCCCGCGGTTATGTGGCAGATTGGAATTTGTTAATGTCCGGTTGTAGAAAACTTGTCAGAAGATCCGAAGTAAAACACACAACTGTGTGAGTAACCGTGACTGTCTCTTTTCACTTTGAGAAGAGAACACGGTGGGGTTATGTTTGACCCGTATGTAGTTCAGGATCTTTAGCGATCACTACTAGTTGCGACCGTTTGCGTAGAAGCTCATCTTATTCTTGTACTCGTAAGTTAGCCACCATATTTTGCTTAGCCGCTGCTGCAACCTCACCACTTTACCTCTTCCTACCCACAAAGCTTTGCTATTCTTGATACCCATGGTTATGGGATTGCTGAGTCCTCGTGGCTCACAGATACTACAACACCAGATGCAGGTTCAAGCGAGTTTGATGCAGGAGCTGGATGAGAACTTCCGGGAGCTCGATGAAGAGAGTGGCCGTATGCTTGTGACGTTTTCGACGATCAGTAGTGGTTTCTACTAGGATTCGATCTAGACCTGTGGTTTAACGTTATGTTTGGTATCTTGTCTTTTGGATCTTACCCTTAGATGGGCTGTGATGTTTTGAATGATGTTTTGCTTATGTAATGTATTGTGTGAAGTGGCGAGTGTAAGCCAACTATCTCCTTTTGCAATTTAATCCCTCTTTTACATGAGTCGTGCAAAGATACCAAACTTGAGATCATTCCAGAATGGGCTTATATCTTTAAGTCGTGCCTCGACACGTAGGAGATATAGTCCCATCCTGGGCATTACATCACCAGCCCCAGGATTACTGTTAGCTGATGAGGCACCAACTTGTTATAGAAACTCCAAGCAAAGTACAAGTATGTAGTACAAGACCATCTTGGCCTGTGAGTACAACACAAGTTTTCTAGTGGCTGATGGCGGAAGCGGTTTGAGATACGTCGGTGACTATGGGACTCCATTTCCCACAGGAACAGCTGACCAGGTTAACTCCTATCTTCGCGAGGCTGCTATCTCCATTAGCATAGGTTCCGGGGCTGTCATCGCATCGTTCCTTCCTACGCAAGGAATCTGGCCAAGACAATAGCCAGGGACAAGCCAGTGAGTACTTTGAATGTACTCGCAAACATTATGAACATGAGTGAGATATAAACATGTTCGGGAATAATAGATGATCACTATGATATTATTGATATGACTGTCTATAATGCAAGTAGAATATTCGTATGAAAAGGCATATGAAATCAGAGAGTGATAATAAAATAAATAACAAGCATGCCATAGTCGGGCGTGTGAGCGACACCACAGAAAGGGCTTATAGGGGAAAATAAAAGACAAGAATGCCACAATCGGACATCTGAGCGACATCACATAAAGGGCTTATAAAGAAAAGTAAATAACAAAATGCCACAGTCGGACGTCTGAGCGACATCACATAAATGGCTTATATAAAGAAAAGTAAATAACAAAA
>LR738713.1:441484095-441593994 GCA_902687465.1 Secale cereale | reverse complement strand
TGCCACAGTCGGACGTCTGAGCGACATCACATAAAGGGCTTATAAAGAGAAATAAATAACAAAATGCCACAGTCGGACGTCTGAGCGACATCACATAAAGGGCTTATAATGAAAAGTAAATAACAAAATGCCACAGTCGGACGTCTGAGCGACATCACATAAAGGGCTTATAAAGAAAATAAATAAGTCGCGGTGAATATCCAGGAGGTAGAACCGTCCCAGGGATACTCATATATTCAAATAACACAAATGGTTAGTCCACAATAATAATCAGGATTACCACATATCGCAGATCATGGTAAATGTTCTGATTTAGTAGATTTCCTCCGAAGACCGACACTAAGACCGACACTCGACCCATCCCAGACTGTAGTCCTTAACCATGGACACGGCTATTCGAATAGGTTTGATATCTCTGCAGAGGGTGTACTCTTTACCCACGAATAACGGTTTTCTTTAGTCCATTGGAACTAATTCCGTCTACGGTCTTTTAGTCGAGAACCCACCTAACTTGCACACACCAGCTTAACTTTACTTGTGTCTGGAATCACCCACGACACCTGATAAGCAAACTCTGAGTGGGGAGGCTACAACCTTGCGTAGCATGGGATCAAATTTCTATCGCGTGCTCTAAGGGGTGTCCCCCCTCTCAGTCCCAACCGGAAACACCCATGCCCCCTGACCAGGTGGCATGCCTACCGGATGCACCCGGTATCTTCCACCATGGCCTCTCTGTACGGTGTGTGCCAAGAAAGGGGTTGACAACTGACTAAGCCGTACCCTACCAGCGGCAGGGACAAGTGGTTGTACGAAACAAGTATGGGGCTTACTGGAGCAAGACTAGATCTATGGTCGACTCAGGAGGTTTATGTATTCTCTGTATGGTTGGTGCCACAATGCTCTTCATAGTTCCCTGACAGGGTCACCACCCCTCATGCTACATCCTGCCTTACTGCACATCCTCGCCACAACGAGATGTCAGTCACGTGGTCGGTTCACCGGAACACAACCTTCCTTCGAACTCCATCCGAACTATCACCAGGCATATGTGGCATGAGAAGTGGTTACTGTCACCTGTATCACATACTCCCTCCGTTCCAAAATATAAGTCTTTCTAGAGATTCCACCAAGTGACTACATACGTAGCAAAATGAGGGAATCTACACTCTAAAAAATGTCTACATACATCCGTATGTTGTATTCCATTTGAAATGTCTACAAGGACTTATATTTAGGAATGGAGGGAGTACATAACAGAAAAAGATTTTTCACCATATGTAGATATGCAAGAGTATGACTTCCACATGAAATAACGTTACTCCATTTTTGTATATTGATGGAGTTCATATGTTTTAGCAAACAACACATAACGTATGTTATAACGGGGTTCAAGATGCTTGCCTTCAAGTAGAGGGGAGGAGAAAATGCATTCCAATTTTTTTTGGAAGTTTTCTCCCTCTTCAAAATCCTAAAAGATATAATAAGAAATCAATACATAGACTCAAAACAGCCCAAAAAAGTTGTCTGGAAAATTTTCATATAAATATGAAAATAAACTAGACAATATTTGGGAAGCAACAGAAAAAGAATCAAGTCATTTGGATTAATATTTAAAGAGATATTGCCAGCCAAAGTTCAGTCAATTCTGTTTTAATAAAAACTAGAAAAAGGAAAACGCATCAGCAGAGAATACGTTTCCAGGGAAGGGGAGACGTACTTCGGGAAATGCGCCTCCACTTAAACTGGTGGGCGGGGACAAGAGGTGCTGACGGTGGGACCAGCGGGCCCACTGACGAGGTTACAGACCCAGGGTAGGGCCCGACCAAGGTACCCCACCCAAGGTCACTACCCTAGAAGATCAAAAGATGAGACCCATGACAGTGGAGACAGTCGACTGAGATAGTCCAAGAAGACGTTTCACTCGACTGACTCATGTACGCAGGACGACTCAACTCCACTCGACTGGACCAGACACTCGACTTCCGAAGGCCAAACATTTCTCGGAACATCAACGGTCCTATATTTACTCTCTGTAGTAAATACCTTAATTATCCTTTACTACAGGCGTTATCAGTAACGCCTGCCTTAATGTACCTTTAAACCCTTGGTAACGTGGAGCTTGGCTGGGGTCCTGGCACACTATATAAGCCACCCCCCTCCTCCAGAACAAGGGTTGGCACCTCTGTAACACACATATACACGCATCAGTCGACCGAGCCTCCGGGCACCGACACGTAGGGCTATTACTTCCTCTGAGAAGGGCCTGAACTCGCTAACACCCTGTGTACAACCTCGCCATAGCTAGAACCTTGCCTCTCCATTCGTACCCCCTACCCTTACTGTCAGCCTTAGAACCACGACAGTTGGCGCCCACCTTGGGGCAAGGCGTCTTAGCGACATTTGGTGAAGTTGCGATCTCTTCCCCGACCACTTTCATCATGGTGTGAGGCAGCATTTTAGCGTCGGGCCACGAGATCCGGCTTGGCGCGTTGGTCTTCGTCGCCGACGACTCCGCGTGGCTCCAGGAAGCCCCTCTCGACGTTGAGGCTCTGCCCGCCCGAGGAACTACGTACTTTCGCGCCGGAGCCGGCGGCGTCCTCCTGCTGAAGCCGTCGACCCGGTACTCGTCGTCCCCCATCCCCGCTGGACGCCGCCGTAAGCGATCCGGTCGCTCACGGCTCCAGCGGTGGGTGAAACATGCGGTGGCCCGTCAAACGGCCACCCCACAAGTCGCGGCCATTGAGCCCGACGGTTACCTTTACGGGCCGGCCGATCAGTCGACCGGGCTCGAAGATTCCGTTTCCGAGTGCGGGAGCAGCGATCCCGCGGCAGAAATCCTCATGGTCGATTCGCGTCGCAGCCCGCCAGGTTTTCCTCGTGCTGAGAACGGCGGCAGCGGCGGCGATCGGGCGCACGACAACGACGATTACATCCCTCAGCCCCTCACCTCCGAGCAAAGAGCTGAGCTTTGTCGCCGCAATGGAGATGCACTCTTCACCCCCATTGGGGGGGATTCCCCAGAAGCTTTGGCTCTCGAAGCCACGCGCGTGACCACCTTGGCCGAGTGCGCGCGCCTGGAAAACATCCAACGTTCACTCGACAAACAGGCCCGCTGACTGGCCTCCGAATCCAGTCGACGACCGCGGCAATCGCGTCAGCGCGAGACTCAGGTGTTCCGCACACCAGTCCAAAACCTCAAAGCCGCGACTTGCATCGCGGAGTCGATTCAACCCTCCCAGTCGGAAGCTGGGAGAGGCCTTCAGCAGATCCGGGCTTTGCTCCAAACGGCTGAAGATCAAAACGCGGTTGTTTCTCAGTCGCGCAACAGAATTCACAGCAGATCGGTGGCTGCAGACACCGTATGGTCGGCCCACAGTCCAAGATCACCCCCTAGGCGTGAGGAGCGTGGCCCGCGGCAAGACCGGCACCTGGGTCGGAACGACGATCCACTCGACCGTCGGCACGGATGCTACGACCGCCGTCGAGCGCCTACCCCTCCTCCTGGAAGTGGGTCACACTCGCCCCAACGGCACGTGGGCAGGCGCCTGCGAGATGACGAGCGTAGGATTCCCCCGGATCCCCGGCGGCCAGGTTTTGATGCAAGGTTGATCCTTGTGCAGGGTCGAGTCGACCGTAATCGGGCATCCAGGGACGAGCGAGGCGGAGACCAACCCAGTGGCCGCCGAGCACCGGCCTCAGGGCCTGAATGTTTCTGCAGTGCAATCAGGGCCGCAGAGATCCCCCCGAACTTCCGGTGGGCAGCAGGAGTAAGCAAGTTCACCGGTGAGTCGAAGCCGGACACTTGGCTAGAAGACTACCGAGTGGCCGTGCAGATCGGAGGAGGCAACGACGACGTGGCCATGAAGCACCTCCCTTTGATGCTAGGGGGCTCCGCTGATACGTCCAAAACGTATCTATAATTTCTGCTTGCTCCATGCCTCTTTTGTGTGATATTGCTACGATATTTATACACTTCCATACACTTTTGATCATATTTGGACTAACCTATTAACTCAGTGCACCCCAGTGCCAGTTTCTGTTTTCTGCTGTTTTTGTATTTCAGGTTTTCCCATTACGTAAACTGCCAGAAAAATTCCGGGAAAAATATATAAAAAATCAGCGTTCCGGAAGCTTTCATGCGGCCAAAGTAGGGCCGGAGGGGGGCCACCAGGGCTCCAGGCGGCGCGGCCCCCCTCCTGGCCGCGCCGGGGGGGGGCGCCTGGGCCCCCCAGGCCTCCGCTGATGCCCTCCTTTGGCATATATTTACACCGCGTGCCGAAACCCTCGAGGACGGAACCCTTTTTCGCGATCTCATCTTTGTTCCACCGCCGCCGCGCTTCCAAGATCGGGAGAACCAGGAGAACTCTTCCCGGCACCCTGCCGGAGGGGAGGATCACCACCGGGAGCCTCTCCACCACCATGGACGCCTCCCGGATGAGTTGTGAGTAGTCTCCCTTGGACCATGGGTCCATGACCAGTAGCTATGTGATGTTCTCCTCCCCTCTTTGTTCTTCACTAATTAGACCTCGTGAGCTGCCCTACATGATCGAGGCACATATGTAATCCTTATGCTGTTGCTATGATGAGTTTGCTGGGATCCGATGGATTATGAGATTATGTTCAGATTGTGTGTGAGTAATATATTTGATTTACCTCTTTTATATTTATGTTCTTGAGTAATTCTTGCATGTTCTCCGTTGCTGTTTATTGCTTTGGCCAAGTAGTAGGTAGTGACTCCAAGAGGGAACGTTATGCTTGATTGTGGGTTCATGCCCCTCGATGACTAGCTTGAGTGATAGAAACATGAGTCTAGGGGATGTGCTGTTGCCACAAGGGGGAAAGCAACGGTGCTTGTACTCGTGGGTGCAAGGATTGTTTACTTTACGCAAAGTTCTTTTAATGCAGTTGTCTGTTGCTTTGAGTTTACACTATGGGTGGGACTCACAACTTAATACCAGCGAGATGTTCTGGATAGATATCTCTAGGTGGATGATTAGTAGTAGATGCAGATGGATTTCGGTCTACTTACCTTGGCGTACCACCCATGCTTTTGAGCCTCTACCTTTCTTTGTAGCATAGTTAGCATTGGTTTGCGCACATAATCCTGTCAATTGCCCAGCTGTAATTTGTTTACCTCACATAGCTGTTTTATCGTCTTTTGGGAGAGAGACATCACTAGTGAACATCATGCGACCCCGGTCCATATTACCATCATTGATCACATCCGCTATTTACTTTCTGTTCTTACTTACTAGTTGCAGTTATACCTATCACTATTATCTCTTGCGTTTGATCCTTTGTAAACGACAAGGTCGGAGAGATTGACAACCTCTCTGTACTCGTTGGGAGCAAAGTTATTTGTATCTGTGTGCAGGTCCGGTCGATCGCTAGTTGCGCCGCTAGCAGTTGACACCTTCTTGTTGAACCTTGGAGTCTCAGGGGAATTCGATCCTTGGTATCTTTGCCAAGGGAAAACTACCGCTACACTGCATCTCAAACCTTCCACTTGGGGTAACCAACGAGGGGCGAGAAGCCATCAAGCAAAGTTTTCTAGTGCCGTTGCCGGGGACTCCACTCTTCAAGATAGGGGAATTGCACACTATCTTTTATGTTTGCTTTTTAGTCTTGTTAGTTTACCTTTCAGTTTTCTTTATGTCTTTTCACTAGTTTTGCTTAATGGAAAACAACAAAAATATGAGAGAGCTTTATAAGCTCTACCTTGCTTTGGGACATGATGTGTTTGAAGAGAAAATTAAAAAACCTATGGAACTTTATTATTTTCATAACAAACATGATGGTGGTGATGTTATTAGTATGCTTTCTTTGAATATCAATATTGCTAATGACATGGAAAGCTCTAAGCTTGGGGATGACACGTTTGATGAACATGATATTTTTAGTGCCCCAACTTTTGAAGAGAAAATTTACTTTGATAATACTTTGCTTCCTATATATGATTACAATGATGAATATGATGTTTTCAGTCCACCTACTATTGAGGATAAAATTTATTATGATTATGATATGCCTCCTAAATACAATGATTACCATGATGGTTATGATTGCTTTACTCTCACTATTCCTAATAAGAAAGATTTTGCTTATAGGAAGAGTAATGATACCTTTTTGCATGTGGATCATGGTAACAATGCCTTATGTGATGCTTATATTGTTGAGTTTATTCGTGATCTCACTGAAAATTATTATGAGAAGGGAACATATGCTTATAGATATTTCAATAATATCAAGTTCCCTCTCTTTATGTTGAAGGTTTTGAAGCTGCACCTGTTTTATCTTCCTATGCTTATTGCTTTGTGCTTCAATGAATTATTGTATTGCAATATTCCTATGCATAGGAAGCATGTTAGGCTTAAATGTGTTTGGTATTTGCTTCTTGATGCCCTCTTTTGTTCTTCAACTCTTATTCCTACGAGAGCATCATTAAAGTCTTAAGCCTATCTTTATGGCTATAAAGAAAGAGCTCTAGGGAGACAACCCTTGTTATCTTTGCTTTCAGTTTGTTCTTTCAGTTTTAGTGGTCTTGATGTTTGTTACTACAGTAGCATCATCATTGTATCTTTTCTTTTCAGCTTTGTGCCAAGTTTAGCCTCTGATTGCAAGAAAGTTCAAAAGTTGTGACGTGCTGTCCAGGAAACAGATTCTGTCCTTGGACGGAAAAATTCGTGTAAAATCACCAGATCATCTTTTTGGTCTGCATTTTTTCGACAGCGTGCTCTATATAATTGTCTTTCGGGTGTCTGTTCCGAGTTTTTTGATTTGAGTTGCAGAAGTGCCCCCAAAAAATTATTTACTACCTGCTGGTCTGTTTTTCACAGATTCTGTCCTGTTTTGCCTTTCCTTCATTTTGCAAACCTTGAGCTTGCTTTTACTTTGCAAAAACCTTTTGGCAATCTTGAGAAACAGTAGACCTTCAAGAATATCCTTATTTCCAGCAAGGAACAATTATTTTTAAGGGCACTAACCTCGCTAATCAGATTATGATGAGTTATGTATGAAGGGAGTTTTCAAGTGTGCGAGGGAAGATGATAAAAAGATTCAGGAGTGTCAAACGCTCAAGCTTGGGGATGCCCCCATGCACCCCCAAGAAATATTCAAGAAGACTCATGTGTCTAAGCTTGGGGATGCCCCCGTGCATCCCCTTCTCCATCAACAATTATCAGTTCGTCTTTCGTTCCACTATATTTTTATCACTTCATGTGTTATGTGCTATGCTTGGAGCGTCTTGCTTTTAGTTTCCTTTTTAGTTTTCTTTAGCTTTGCTTGCTTTTCATAACGAGTTGGAACTCAGCCTTCTTTGCGTGGGAGAGAAACACGCTCCACTTCAACCTAGAACACAACATAGAATTTTCATGTCTATCCTTGCTGTGTGTGTTCTTTGTCTTTCAATAGCTACTATCATGTTCAGCTCTTAGTTTTCATGCTTTACTTTTTAAAGAGCTTTTGTTTAGTTGGTCGCTAGAACTCTCTTTAGTATCATGCTTATCTTGTTAAGAGAGTTGGCTTCTGTTGCGTTGGTTGATATGTCTATGATAAAAATGCTATGTGCATAATGATGCTTAGTAGTTCATGTTTTCTTATGGTTAGTCTCAAATAGCTGGGGGGGTTCTCAATGTGTTATTGAAGTACCAACATGATTTGTTTGCCTATGATGTGGTATGGTTTAGTGGTATCTTCCTCCAGGAATTTATTTTGATTGACTTGGCGTATGCTCACGCATATTTAAGACTGTAAAGAAAGTCTATCAAGCCTTGATGATCTTTAATTTCTGAGTAGCGATATAACTTCCATGCCTGATTCAATGTTGCTTTGTCGCTCTGCATGATTATGACCGTCATTGCTCTTTTAGTTGGTCGCTCCCAGTCTTTTGCTAACCTTCGCCTGTACTAAGCGGACTGACTGCTTGTGCATCCAAAATCCTTTAAACCAGTTATGCCATATGAGTCCACCATACCTTCCTATACATGGTATTTACCTGCCATTCCTAACGAAGACTTTCATGTACCATCTCGAAATTATTCAAAAACGCATTTCTCTTTTGTGCCTCTGTTTTGGCTCATGAGGAAGTAGTAGTTAATTCATGATCTTTTTAAGTTGGACAAGCTTCACCCCGGGATTGCATGTCTAATGTGCAAACCCATAATACGAGAAGGAACTAGCATAGAGTGCGCCCGGTTCATTAAAAAATTATACAACAAACAAACCCTCCTTCACGATTTGTTCATGAGAAATCAGAAAACTTTGGCAGTGATAAACAAAGGAGATTAAGAGGATGTGATCGTCCTCATTCGGGAGCCGTTCCTCGAAACTTGTCCAGCTCAAGAAGTGATTGAGTTATCTGCTAGCATTCGTTGACGAAATATGCATATTCTAAAAAATTAATTATTACCTCTATTTTTAAAACCAAGAGCTCTGGTACATGTTTAGTTTTTGTTTCCGACGACGGGTTTTCAACCTTGCCATCAAAAGCCACAGTTCGAGAGTCTCCACCTTCTTTAAAGCACCAACTATTGAGAGCATGATTGTCATTCTGAGTGTAATGTGCATTGTCCCAAAGTACCATTGTCTTTTGCATGATTATGATATCGTTTATTCTGAAATCATTGTATCTAGTCGTCACTTAAACTTTGGAGGTGCCCCTGCATTTATGTTTTGCTTCACTAAAGGGGGCAAGTGAGGTACCACTTTATCATATTTGCACACCATGCCCATTACAAATCTTTTGAGTATTTCAGTATCATATTGTAAAACTTTCAGTTCTTTGTGATTTTCTCATGAGGCAACTTAACTACTATAGATTCATTGTCTCAGTAAGCACTTGTCATGTGACTGTGAAAAGTTCTTATATGGTTAATAGCATGTGACCACAGAAATTATGCTTGTTATCATTTACCTACTCGAGGACGAGCAGTAATTAAGCTTGGGGATGTTGATACGTCCAAAACGTATCTATAATTTCTGCTTGCTCCATGCCTCTTTTGTGTGATATTGCTACGATATTTATACACTTCCATACACTTTTGATCATATTTGGACTAACCTATTAACTCAGTGCACCCCAGTGCCAGTTTCTGTTTTCTGTTGTTTTTGTATTTCAGGTTTTCCCATTACGTAAACTGCCAGAAAAATTCCGGGAAAAATATATAAAAAATCAGCGTTCCGGAAGCTTCCATGCGGCCAAAGTAGGGCCAGAGGGGGGCCACCAGGGCTCCAGGCACCCTGGGGGCGCGGCCCCCCTCCTGGCCGCGCCGGGAGGGCCCCCCAGGCCTCCGCTGATGCCCCCCTTTGGCATATATTTACACCGCGTCCCGAAACCCTCGGGGACGGAACCCTTTTTCGTGATCTCATCTCTGTTCCGCCGCCGCCGCACTTCCAAGATCGGGAGCACCAGGAGAACTCTTCCCGGCACCCTGCCGGAGGGGAGGATCACCACCGGGAGCCTCTCCACCACCATGGACGCCTCCCGGATGAGTTGTGAGTAGTCTCCCTTGGACCATGGGTCCATGACCAGTAGCTATCTGATGTTCTCCTCCCCTCTTTGTTCTTCACTAATTAGACCTCATGAGCTGCCCTACATGATCGAGGCACATATGTAATCCTTATGCTGTTGCTATGATGAGTTTGCTGGGATCCGATGGATTATGAGATTATGTTCAGATTGTGTGTGAGTAATATATTTGATTTACCTCTTTTATATTTATGTTCTTGAGTAATTCTTGCATGTTCTCCGTTGCTGTTTATTGCTTTGGCCAAGTAGTAGGTAGTGACTCCAAGAGGGAACGTTATGCTTGATTGTGGGTTCATGCCCCTCGATGACTAGCTTGAGTGACAGAAACATGAGTCTAGGGGATGTGTTGTTGCCACAAGGGGGAAAACAACGGTGCTTGTACTCGTGGGTGCAAGGATTGTTTACTTTACGCAAAGTTCTTTTAATGCAGTTGTCTGTTGCTTTGAGTTTACACTATGGGTGGGACTCGCAACTTAATACCAGCGAGATGTTCTGGATAGATATCTCAAGGTGGATGATTAGTAGTAGATGCAGATGGATTTTGGTCTACTTACCTTGGCGTACCGCCCATGCTTTTGAGCCTCTACCTTTCTTTGTAGCATAGTAAGCATTGGTTTGCGCACATAATCATGTCAATTGCCCAGCTGTAATTTGTTTACCTCACATAGCTGTTTTATCGTCTTTTGGGAGAGAGACATCACTAGTGAACATCATGGGACCCCGGTCCATATTACCATCATTGATCACATCCGCTATTTACTTTCTGTTCTTACTTACTAGTTGCAGTTATACCTATCACTATTATCTCTTGCGTTTGATCCTTTGTAAATGACAAGGCCGGAGAGATTGACAACCTCTCTGTACTGTGTGCAGGTCCGGTCGATCGCTAGTTGCGCCGCTAGCAGTTGACACCTACTTGTTGAACCTTGGAGTCTCAGGGGAATTCGATCCTTGGTATATTTGCCAAGGGAAAACTACCGCTACACTGCATCTCAAACCTTCCACTTGGGGTAACCAACGAGGGGCGAGAAGCCATCATCCGCTCGGGCGTGGGTCAACCAGTTGGCTCCCAGGAGCATATACAGTTGGGAAGTGCTCGCTCGAGTTTTCGTTCGGACCTTCGAAGGCACCTACAAGCGACCTGCTGGACTCTCGGAGCTTCAGCACTGCACGCAGAAGCCGAGTGAAACATTGAGGGACTACATTCAGCGGTGGACCACTTTGCATCACACGGTGGAAAACGTTTCCGAGCACCAGGCGGTGTGCGCTTTCAAGGAAGGCGTGCGCAACCGAGAGTTGAATCTGAAGTTTGGCCGAACAGGCGACATGTCCCTATCGCGGATGATGGAGATTGCCAGTCGGTACGCCAACGGCGAAGAGGCCGATCGGCTCCGTAGCGGCAAGAAACCAGTCGGACAGGACGACCAGAATCACAGTCGAAAGAATAAGCGCAAGGCCGACCCAGCCGCTTAGGGAGAGGCTGCGGTGGTTAATCAAGGGAAGGGCAAAGGGAAGCCCAAAGGCTCCTGGGCCCCCAAGAAAGGAAAGGGTCAGGCCGGAGATGATATGCTCGACCAGCCATGCCCCATACACACGAAGAAAGATGAAGAGGGGAACCTGGTGTATCACAAGCACATCACTCGACAGTGTCGACTCTTGATCCACAGTTTCCAGAAGGATCAGTCGGCTGAGAAAGAGAAGGAATCAGAGTAGTCCGTAGACAAGGAAGGGGACAGAGGATACCCCTGCATCAACTCCACCTTGGTGATTTTCGCAGACGTCGAGAGCAAAAGTTGACTGAAAGTTATCAACAGAGAAGTAAACATGGTTGCCCCGGCGACCCCCACGTCCCTGAAATGGTCGAAGACCCCCATCACATTTGACCAGTCCGATCATCCAGCGCACATCGCCACCCCTGGGCGGCAGGTGTTGGTGGTCGACCCAGTAGTCGAAGGCACGCGCCTGACCAGAGTTTTGATGGATGGAGGCAGTGGCTTGAATATCCTGTATACAGCAACCCTCCGGGATATGGGCATACCGATGTCCAAGCTAAGGGAAAGTAACATCAGGTTCCACGGGGTAATCCCCGGGAAGAAAGCCGACTCACTTGGCCAGATCTCACTCGACGTCGTCTTTGATGAGTCCAAGAACTACCGAAAGGAGAAGCTGACGTTCGAAGTGGTGGACTTCAACAGCGCCTATCACGCCATCCTGCGTAGGCCCGCCTACGCCAGGTTCATGGCTCGACCATGTTACGTCTACCTCAAGCTAAAGATGCCGGGACCCAACGGCGTCATAACCATCACCGGGAACCGGCAGAAAGCGGAAGAATGCTTCCAGAAAGGCTCGAAGATCGCCGACGAGCAAATGGCAGCAGTAGAGATGGAGGAGTACCAAAAGAGAGTGGATCCAGGTGACCTACTAAGGACGAAGAAGCCGGCTTCCGAGTCAGCTTTTCAGTCGGCTGGGGACACGAAACCCATGCACATCCACCCCACCGACTCCAATGCAGCGCCGACCCACATCTCCACCACACTCGACAGCAAATAGGAATAAGCGCTCATCCAGTTCCTCCGTGAGAACTGGGACATCTTCGCATGGAAACCGTCAGACATGCCAGGTGTGCCCAGGGGGCTGGCTGAGCACCATTTGCGAGTCGACCCTAAGGTGAAACCTGTGAAGGAACATCTCCATCGATCCGCTGAGGAGAAGTGAAAGGCGATTGGCGAAGAAGTGGCTCGACTCCTAGCAGCAGAGTTTATCCGCGAGATATACCACTACGAGTGGCTCGCCAACGTCGTCATGGTCCCCAAGAAGGACAAGTCTCTCTGCATGTGCATCGATTTCAAGCACATCAATCGGGCCTGACTGAAAGATCATTTTCCTCTTCCCCGCATCGATCAGATAGTCGACTCGACTGCAGGATGTGAGTGTTTGTCCTTTCTGGACGCATATTCCGGGTACCATCAGATCCGTCGGTATGGGCCCGATGAGATAAAGACAGCTTTCATCACCCCTTTCGGGTGTTTTTGTTATGTCACCATGCCTTTCGGCCTCAAAAATGCCGGCGCCACCTTCATGCGCATGATCCAGAAGTGCTTAATAAAGAAAATCAGCCGGAACGTCGAGGCGTACATGGATGACATCGTGGTCAAGTCACGGAAAGGTTCTGACCTACTGACTGACTTCGCTGAGACATTCGCGAACCTCAGAAGCTACGATATCAAGCTCAACCAGTCGAAGTGTACATTTGGAGTTCCTGGGCAAGTTGCTCGGTTTTCTCGTTTCCGAACGGGGAATCGACGCCAACCCAGAGAAGGTCAGCACCATCCTCCGAATGAAACGCCCTGAGCATCTTCATGACGTCTAGAAGCTTACTGGTTGCTTGGCCGCATTGAGTCGATTCATTTCTCGTCTTGGGGAGAAGGCACTGCCTCTCTACCGACTCATGAAGAAATCCGACAAGTTTGAGTGGAATCCCGAAGCCGAAGCAGCGTTTGAAGAGCTCAAAGCCCTGCTGTCCACCCAGCCGGTGCTCGCTGCCCCAGTCAGCGGAGAGCCTCTTCTGCTGTACATTGCTGCCACCGGACAAGTCATCAGTACTGTACTCACGGTCGAGCAGGAAGAAGAGGGCAAGGCATACAGGGTCCAACGCCCGGCCTATTACATATCCGAAGTTTTGACTCCCTCCAAGCAAAGGTATCCACATTACCAAAAGCTTGTGTACGGGATTTACTTGACTACAAGAAAGGTTGCCCATTATTTCTCGGATCATTCAATCTTAGTCGTCAGCGACGCCCCACTATCAGAGATACTAAACAACCGAGATGCAACCGGTCGAGTGGCAAAATGGGCGATTGAACTTCTTCCGTTAGATATCAAGTTTGAAGCGAAGAAAGCCATCAAGTCTCAGGCCATAGCGGATTTTGTGGCTGAGTGGATAGAACAAGAGCTTCCGACTCAAGTCCAGTCGGACCATTGGACTATGTTCTTCGATGGGTCCAAGATGCTGAACGGATCCGGCGCAGGCGTAGTCCTGGTCTCTCCCAGGGCGACAAGCTCAGCTACGTCCTTCAGATCCATTTCGATTCATCAAACAACGAAGCCGAATACGAAGCACTTTTGTATGGGTTGCGTATGGCCATCTCACTCGGCGTCCGTCGCCTGATGATCTACGGCGATTCTGACCTAGTGGTGAACCAAGTGATGAAAGAATGGGACGTCAGGAGCCCGGCAATGACCAGTTATCGCAGTGCAGTGCGAAAGCTTGAAAAGAAGTTCGAAGGCTTAGAGCTCCATCATGTGCCCAGAGCAAAGAATCAGCTAGCCGACGATCTTGCAAAAATTGGGTCGACTCGGAAGTCTATACCCAAGAATGTGTTCCTGGAGCATCTGCACACCCCCTCTGTCAAAGAAGACCCCTTCACGGAAGAGCCCCCGTAGCCAGTCAGCGCGACGGATCCGACTGAGGTCGAAGTGCCTGCCGTGGTCGACTTGATCATGGAGGTCCTAGTGATCACACCTGATTGGACTGTGCCATATATATCATATCTGCTCAGACAAGAACTTCCAGAAGACGAAGAAGAAGCGCGCTAGATCGTCCGCCGATCCAAAGCATTCACAGTCATCCAAGGTCAGCTCTACAGAGAAAGTGTCACCGGAGTCGCCCAGCGCTGCATCGATTCAGAGGAAGGTCGACTGATCTTGGATGAAATCCACTCAGGGACTTGCGGCCACCACGCCTCCTCGCGGACTATCGTGGCCAAAGCATACCGAGCCCGGTTTTACTGACCCCGCGCCAACGAGATGGCCAAGGATATTGTGGATAAATGCGCAGGTTGCCAGTTCTACTCCAACATGTCACACAAGCCAGCATCTGCCCTAAAAACCATCCCACTAGTCTGGCCCTTCGCTGTTTGGGGCTTGGATATGATTGGCCCCTTCAGGACGGGCAGAAGCGGATTCACCCACCTTCTGGTGGCAGTCGACAAGTTCACCAAGTGGATCGAGGCCAAACCCATCAAGAACCTCGAGTCTAGTACCGCCATCAGCTTCATCAAGGAGTTAATATTCAGATATGGGGTCCCCCACAGCATCATCACGGACAACGGCTCCAACTTTGACTCGGATGAATTCAGAGCTTTCTGTGCTTCCCAAGGAACACGAGTCGACTACGCCTCCGTGGCACATCCACAATCGAATGGACAAGCAGAAAGAGCAAATGGTTTGATTCTCCAAGGCTTAAAGCCACGGCTCATGCGTGACCTTAAGCATGCTGCCGGGGCTTGGGTAACTGAACTGCCCTTTGTCCTATGGGGTCTGAGGACGACTCCGAATCGGTCGACTAGCCGTACCCCTTTCTTCCTGGTCTATGGAGCCGAAGCTGTGTTTCCGTGCGACTTATTACACAACGCCCCCAGAGTGGAACTCTTCTCCGAAGCTGAGGTAGAGCAAGCTCGTCAAGATGCGGTCGACCTTTTGTAAGAGGAAAGAGAGATGGCCCTGATCCGGTCGACCATCTACCAATAGGACCTGCGTCGATTCCATGCTCGCAACGTAAGAAGCCGAGCATTCCAGGAAGGAGACCTGGTCCTTCGGGTGCATCAGAAACGTCCGCACAAGCTCGCCCCAGCCTGCGAAGGCCCGTTCATCATCACAAAGGTGCTGCGCAATGGAGCATACCACCTCTACAATGTAGCCCAGAAGAAAGACGAACCTCATTCGTGGAATGCGGACCTGCTCCGCCGATTTTACACTTGAAACACTCGACGGTCGAGTTGTAATAAAGATTTCCCAATTTGTTTCAAAGACAAGAGAGCAATGATCCCCTAACGATTGGTGTCCTCTAAATCCCCCCAGTGTGTGCTTAGCTGCGATCCTCCGAGCTACGCTACAAGTACAAAGCGGCTCGGTCCTCCGAACTCCGCCACAAGTACAACGTAGCTTGGAATCGCCTAAGTTACAAACATTCCACTCCGAGTGAAGAGCGACCCTCTCACTCGGGGGCTTAGCTGCGACCACGTGACTCGCCTAAGTTACAACCATTTACTCCGAGTGAAGAGCAACCCTCTCACTCGGGGGCTTAGTTGCGGTCCTCTAAGCTACGCTACAAGTACAAAGCAGATCGGTCCTCCGAACTCTGCCACAAGTACAACGTAGCTTGGAATTGCCTAAGTTATAAACATTCCACTCCGAGTGAAGAGCGATCCTCTCACTCGGGGGCTTAGCTGCAGCCCCGTGACTCGCCTAAGTTACAAACATTTCACTCTGAGTGAAGAGCGACCCTCTCACTCGGGGGCTTAGCTGCGACCCCGTGGGTCGCCTAAGTTACAACCATTTACTCCGAGTGAAGAGCAACCCTCTCACTCAGGGGCTTAGCTGCGGTCCTCCAAGCTACGCTACAAGTACAAAGTGGCTCGGTCCTCCGAACTCCGCCACAAGTACAACGTAGCTTGGAATCGCCTAAGGTACAAACATTCCACTCCGAGTGAAGAGCGACCCTCTCACTCGGGGCTTAGCTGTGACCCCTTAACTCGCCTAAGTTACAACCATTTACTCCGAGTGAAGAGCAACACTCTCACTCAGGGGCTTAGCTGCGATCCCCCAAGCTATGCTACAAGTACAAAGCGGCTCGGTCCTCCGAACTCCGCCACAAGTACAATGTAGCTTGGAATCGCCTAAGGTACAAACATTCCACTCCGAGTGAAGAGCGACCCTCTCACTCGGGGGCTTAGCTGCGACCCCGTGACTCGCCTAAGTTACAACCATTTACTCCGAGTGAAGAGCAACCCTCTCACTCGGGGGCTTAGCTGCGGTCCTCTAAGCTGCGCTACAAGTACAAAGCGGGTCAGTCCTCCGAGCTCCGCAACAAGTACAACGTAGCTTGGAATCGCCTAAGTTATAAACATTCCACTCCGAGTGAAGAGCGATCCTCTCACTCGGGGGCTTAGCTGCAACCTCGTGACTCGCCTAAGTTACAAACCATTTACTCCGAGTGAAGAGCAACCCTCTCACTCGGGGGCTTAGCTGCGGTCCTCTAAGCTGCGCTACAAGTACAAAGTGGCTCGGTCCTCCGAACTCCGCCATAAGTACAACGTGGCTTGGAATCGCCTAAGTTATAAGCATCTCACTCCGAGTGAAGAGCGATCCTCTCACTCGGGGGCTTAGCTGCGACCTCGTGACTCGCCTAAGTTACAAACCATTTACTCCGAGTGAAGAGCAACCCTCTCACTCGGGAACTTAGCTGAAGACGTCGACTCAAAGATTCAAACGATCAGAAGAAGAGCGACGAACCAAAGAATCAAAATAAAAGTCCCGCAAAGATCGGGCAAGTGTACTTGGGCCATAGACCCACGAGAGTTTAACGATTACAAATCCACGCGGCATTCCGCGGCAAATAAGATTAATGTATCAAAGTCATGGCTCGGGAGGAGGCGGGCTTGCGGGCGCAACGAATTCATCCAGATCAATCCCATCGGCGATGCGAGTGGCGGCTTCCAAGAAAGTTTCCATAAACGACTGTAATTGGAGCTCCTTCGTGTTTGCGACCTTCAGCGCAGCAAGCTTCCTCTCCTTCACCTCCCTGCATGCACATGGACCAAGGACAGCGCCACGTCAGCTCCTCCCCGGGCTGCCGACTTCTTCCATTCCTGCACTCGGTCGGGGATCTCGTTGAGTCGAGTCATCAAGGACTCGAGGTCGTTCTCCCGCACGATCCCCCTCCAGAGCGCAGCATCGATTCGGGCCATCGCTGCCTTCAGTCGCCCCAGGTAATCCGTGGCCGCAGTGAGGCGGGACTCCAGCCTCAGTATATTCATGGACACCTCGTCCTTCACGATGGAGTTGGTTGGGTCCAAGCCAGGCTCGACCCGTCCAGTATCCTCTGCGAAGTTACGACAGAACTCTGCACCAAGAACAGCGAGTCGAGTCAACGGATAAGATACGGGTCGACCGATCCAAATTTAACCAAGCCAAAGGAGGCATACCTTCGAGCACGAGGTACCATTTTTTGGTGATGTTGCCTAGATACGTCTCAAGATCAACCCTCTTCCGGAAGAGAGCCTCGTACTTGTCGTTCAAGACGGCCTTAGACTTCTTCAGCTGAGTCACCTCTTGGTTGGCCGCGTCGAGTGAACCCCTCAGTCGAATGATCTCCGCCTCGAGCGCACCCATGGAAGCCAGCTTCTTCGCCGCCAGTTCCGACTTCTCCTGAGCCTCCTGCTGCGCCGCCGCCAGGTCGAGATCCTTTTGCTCCAAGGTTGTCCTCGGTTGACCTACCAAAGCCGCCACTGGACAGATGAACATGAAGGAACGCAAGGCACATCTAGCAAAAAAACAGTCGACAGAAGACAGGAGTAAGTTACCAGCCGTATCGTCCCGCGTCTTCTTCAGATAGTCCCGAGCCAACTGCAAGTCAAGATTAAGCTGGATTTGCTTCTGCTCAAGATCTGCAAACTTGGCCCCAAACTCGCAAGATTTCTGCATCAACACAACAAAGCAAGATTGTAAGACTACAGTCGAGTCAAAACACTCAACCGCAGTCTCGGGGACTACACCCAGTGAGTGCACTGAGCATGCCCCCACACGTTTCACTCGGCCAATGTCAGTCCGGCGCGAGCAAAAAAAACCAACAGCATGGAAGTTCTATAGTAAGACCATGGCCGACCGCCAGCAGTCGACCACGGTCTCGGGGACTACACCCAGTGGGTGCACTGAGCGTGCCCTCACTGGTTTCACTCCGCCGAGGACAGCCCGGCGCGAGCTCAAAGAAAACATGAAAAGAAGAACACCCAGTGGGTGTGGCACCTCACGAAACAAAACAAGCAGATTCTCTTGAAGTCAAAGACTACTCCAACGAAGACAACGTAGCTGGACGTTGGCCCGAAGAGCAGAGCTGGCATCGTAAGCCGCCATGCTGGGCTCATACGCCGCCTTCGTCCTCCCCATCATCACCTCCGCCTGGCGAACGGCTTTTTGAGCCGCCCCCACAGGGTCCTCCGGGAGGCGGTAGGTAGAGAAGAGGACAGATGAAGCGGCGGGCGTCGGGTCGGCCGCAGGCGCAGGCGCTGGATCTACGGCACGAACCGACGCTGAGTCGACGGCAGGAGTTGGCATTGGGTCGACAGGCGGTGCAGGCGCTGGGTCGACATTCGGCGCAGGTGATGGGTCAGCAGCACGCACGGTCGACACAGGGACGGCAAAAGAGACCGTGGCTCGGGCCAGGTCCTCCGGCCGCTGGGCCTCTGAGCCAGAAGGCTCCTTCCGGCCCTTCTTCCCTACGCGCCGTCGGTCCCCTCCCAACTGCTCCTCGTCTTCGTCGTCATCCGGCAGCTCTATGACGAGGCGTGGCGCTTCAGGACAAGCAGAGAACTAAGTCAGTCGACCGTCGCCCGCGAAAGAAAAGAAGGATAAGACAAGTCTCATAGAGCCCACACCTGCGCGTGATGTCGCGGCATCCGCGGTTTCCTCGTCGTCTCAACCCCGGTCGATGTCCATCGAGGTCGTGGAAGTAGCGGCTCTGAAAGATTCAGTCAAGAGATGAGTCGACCGAAATTGCAGTCGACCTCCAAGAAACAGAAAGAAACAAGTCCAAGTGCCACTTACGTGGAGGCGATGGGTACATCCACCTTAATCCTGGGCAGGGCCTTCTGGGGCTTGGTGGTGGCGACCTTGGGCTGCTTGGGCATCTTCTCGGCTGGCTCGGGGGTGGTCGTTCGAGTGCGTTTGGGCGTCCGAGACCCCGAGGGACCCACCTGAGGGCGCGCGGCCCCTAGGCCGTTCTTCTCCTTGGATCGGTGCTCGACACGGGGAGGCGACTCGACCTCCTCCCCGCTGCTATAATCCTTGCTCTCCTCGGTCTCCTCCTCCGACTTCCATTCGGCGACGTCGCCCGTGCCCTCCTCGCCCTCCTGGCCCAAGTCCCCGTTGGGCAGCGAGTACATCTCGGTATAGATCTGCGAAGAAAAGAAGTTTGACCAAATACCAGTCAGAACCATCAATACATTCCACAAACCAGTCGACAGATATGTCGCTCAAAAGCAGAAGACTAACCTTGTCTGGCAGGTGGTCAGCGTCGAATGGGATGATCCTCCCAGACCCCCTGGGGTTGTCCTTGTTCCCGGTGATGCTCTTCAAGCACCTCACAACGTACTCCGGGTGGGCCGCCTCCGGGTGGACTCGCGACGAGTCGTCGGTGCCGGAGTACAGCCACATCGGGTGGAACCGGGCTTGAAGCGGCTGGATCCTCCGCGTGAGGTACACCTCAAACAGGTCCATCCCCGTGACCCCCTCGCGGACTAGATAGACGACCCTCTCCATCAACATGTCTACCTCGGCCCTCTCGGCCTTACTCACTACCATCGAAGGAGGTGGGCTGGCTCGACCTAGAGTAAATGGAGGAAGGCCAGTCGACTGGCCCGGAGTTGGACTGTCCTTGTAATAAAACCAGGTCGACTGCCAGCCCCGAATCGACTCTGGAAGGTTCATGGGAGGGAAGGCGCTCCTATTCCTAAGCTAAATCCCGAGCCCGCCGCACACCTGGAGGACGTGCGTCTTGCCGTCACTCGGGTTCACCGTCTTGACGATCTGCGAGCGACAGGTGAAGATGTGCTTGAACAAGCCCCGGTGCGGTCGGCAACCGAGGAAGTTCTCGCACATAGAAACAAAAGAGGAGAGGAAGGCGATGGAGTTGGGCGTAAAGTAATGCAACTGGGCGCCGAAGAAGATCAGGAACGCGCGGAAGAAAGGATGCGGGGGCGTAGAAAAACCTCGGTCGACGTGGGTGGCGTGGAGTACGCACTCGCCCTCCTGCAGCCGGGGCTCGAGCTCTCCTCCCGGCGCCCGCCAGGAGCCGCAGGCGATCAGCCCCTCCTCCTCCAGCTCCTCCAGATCCTCCACCACGACGGTGGACCGGATCCAATCCCCTGGATCCATCCAGCGGGGAGTCCGGACCTCGACGAAGAATCGACCAGGCCGGCTCGCCTCCCCTTCCCCGACGCCGCCTTCTTGGAGCGCTCCATGGCTGCAGTCTTGTCTTTGCCCATGGCTTACAAGACGGCGGTCGCTGCAGGGAGAAACGGGAAGGAACGGGAGCGCGGCGGAGAAACAAAAACGCTGCAGAGAAGCGAAGGCGAACGGGAGAAGATTGGGCGCACAGTGTCCCCCGCTGCGGGCTCGGCGTGCCTTTATAATAGCTCGGTCGAGTGGCTGACCGGTGGCCCCGAGCAATCCTATACGATCCCGTAACAGACGCTGACGCGATACGCGGCAAAAAAGAAGGCGTGGGAATCGAGGCGTTCGAACCGCACCTCTCTGATTGATGCGGCGCGTCCCGTCCTGCTCAGTTCCCCAAATTTCGAAAGCCCCGCCGAATCCGGCGGCCAAAGGGCAACCAATCCCGTCGAAAATGGCAAGCGCTCACGGCGCCCGACGACTAGCGCAAAATCCAGTCGACGCAGGGAGTCCAATCGACGCAAGACATCCAGTCGATGCGAGAAGCAACCAATACACTGATGGCTTCAGAATCGATCGAGGCAACCAAGACTCAACTGAGGGAGCTTGCCCGAGTCACGAGCTCTAAAACAATATACCCCAAGGACGTCGAACCAAAACCAGAGCTTCTCTCAGCATCCCCTTGCTCAAGCCTCAATCCATTCGGGGGCTACTGACGAGGTTACAGACCCAGGGTAGGGTCATAGGCCCGACCAAGGTACCCCACCCAAGGTCACTACCCTAGAAGATCAAAAGACGAGACCCATGACAGTGGAGACAGTCGACTGAGATGGTCCAAGAAGACGTTTCACTCGACTGACTCATGTACGCAGGACAACTCAACTCCACTCGACTGGACCAGACACTCGACTTCCGAAGTCCAAGCATTTCTCGGAACAGCAACGGTCCTATATTTACTCTCTGTAGTAAATAACTTAATTATCTTTTACTGCAGGCGTTATCAGTAACGCCTGCCTTAATGTACCTTTAAACCCTTGGTAATGTGGAGCTTGGCTGGGGTCCTGGCACACTATATAAGCCACCCCCTCCTCCAGAACAAGGGTTGGCACCTCTGTAACACACATATACACGCATCAGTCGACCGAGCCTCCGGGCACCAAGACGTAGGGCTATTACTTCCTCCGAGAAGGGCCTGAACTCGCTAGCACCCTGTGTACAACCTCGCCATAGCTAGAACCTTGCCTCTCCATTCGTACCCCCTACCCTTACTGTCAGCCTTAGAACCACGACACCCACCTGTCATATTTGACTGGTCTACCCGCCTCCTTCCTCCTTCGCCCGAACGAGGACGGGGCTCCGGTGATTGTCGTCGGCGAACGGCGGCTCCTTGAGGGCGTCCGAGTGCAGGGATGGATCCGCCAGACTGGGGCGGTCCTCCCGGTGGTCGAGTGGCCGGCGGGGACAGAGGGAATCACCGGCGATAAGCTTCGTGGCGGACGGCGGCCTCGGGTGGATTTGGGGCTTTGTGTTGCGGTGGTTCCTGAGCGAGTTTGAAGCGATGGGTGGCTTCGCAGGGTCGTGGGGAATTGAATGATGGCGCCAGCTGGACGGGAGGGGCTCGGTTGCGACGTATTGGACTAGAGTGCGGCGGCGGCTGCATTCGCCGGAGATGGAGAAGAAAACTTCCCTGGGGCAATTGGTTGCTACGGGGGCGTTTCGTGAGGTGGCTAGTGGTTGACTGAGGCTGCGGAGGGGTTCGGGGCCTCCTTAAATAGGTAATCAAGGTCGGTTCGACGGTGGCCGAGGATAAGGATGACGGCGGCGGCACTATTGCAGAGCAGGGAAGGTGGGGGCTGGCTGGCAGAGCTTGCAGAGGTAGACGATGAAGTTGTGGATGAGCACGGCGGTCTGGGGTGCTCGGGGGCGCGCCAGGTGGCCCGTACGGCACCGACCACAGCAGGCGGCGGTGGCGGCTAGCTCCTGGCTTACCGGAGACGTGGCGAGGCACAGTGGTGCCTGTGAGAGAGTACGGTCGGGGCTTGGCTCTATGCTGCGAGCTGTAGAAGGTTTGGATAAGCTCGGGGGGGACATGCGGCGGCTCGGGCGCGGCACGTGCAAAACGCGCGCTCTGGCCGCGCTCTGGGCACGCACGACACTCGTTTGACGAAATGCCAGGGCGGCCAAACCTGCTTGGATGCCAATACAAATCAACAGACCTAGGTTAGAGGTAGCTAGGAGGTTAGTGGACATGGCTGCTAGGTCCGGGGTTCAAGTCCACAATGTGAACTAAAAACTATGCCAACACTGGCCATGCAGACAAGGTGCTCGACAGAATGCTATGCGCATATGGGCATCTCTTATGGTGGCCAAAATCTCCAGATCAGGGTCTCTTTAGGAGAGTGTGATGATGGCATAGCTGGTCGGGCAAAACCAGAAACTTGCTAGTGCAAGTTTTGCAAATCTTCAGATCTGGACAGAAAGTGTAGGGCATTGTTTCATGAACCAAAAATATCCCAATAGGCCCACTCTTCTGGACTTAAGGGTTTTGCAAGAAGGGCTATAAGCATGAGGAAGCTCAAGGGCACTAGAGCAAAATAAATTAGGGTTGCAGTGCAAAATACCCAACTGGACCAGAATGAAAAAGAGGCTGGTTCACTCAAATTTTTCTGAAGGACCTAAATGGGTTTTTGCATAAAGTTGAAGAACATACTCCTATGAACATCCCATAATTTTGGTGGAAGCATTAAAGGAATATTTAAAGGGGTTGTAGTGCAAATTTGCCCATTGGACCAGATTTGGAAATCTGGTGTGGAGCTCAAAATATTAAAAGAAATAAATATATTCTTGCATAAAAGTGACTTAACAACATCACATGACATCTCCAATTTTTGGTTGAAATTTTAGATAAATTAATCAAGTGGTTCCAGTTCAAATGGGACCCTAAAACTAAGGGAAAACATTTTTAGAGAGAAGAAAATTAGGGAGACAATTACATAAATAATTCTACTGATATAAGAAAATTTTAATGAGTGAATATGAGAGTCTAACATTAATTGGAAAGTTTTCACTAGTGGTAAAAACTCCAACATACAAGGGAAAGAAATGGTCCTGGAATCTAAAGGAACATCCAGCAAATGACAAATTTTAATTCACTGGCAAAATTTTAATTTAATAAAACATGGTTAATTTTTGTTGGGTGTTACATACATGCAACGAGAGAGGTGATCTCCTACTGGTGCTCTTTGATAAGAGAGTGATGACTCTGCATAAAAGTAAATAGATAGGCCCTTCGCAGAGGGAAGCAGGGATTTGTAGAGGTGCCAGAGCTCGATTTTTAAATAAAGATTAATAACATTTTAAGCGGTATACTTTCATTGTCAACATAACAACCAAGAATCTCGATATCTCCCATGCTACGCACATTATAGGCAGTTCCCAAACAGAATGGTAAAGTTTGTACTCCCCCAACCACCAACAAGCACACTCCACGGCTAGCCCGAAACAACGGGTACCGTCCAAACCAGCAATAGCCCTGGGGGAGTTTTGTTTAATTATTATGATTTTGAGCATGGGACTGGGCTTCCCGGTTACTAGCCATTTTCTCATGAATGATGAGC
The DNA here is from genome assembly GCA_902687465.1 of Secale cereale. NCBI lineage: Eukaryota > Viridiplantae > Streptophyta > Magnoliopsida > Poales > Poaceae > Secale > Secale cereale. The sequence continues at coordinate 441,569,901 of LR738713.1, read as the reverse complement.
AGAGTCCACTCATCGTGAGAATAACCCACCTAGCATGGAAGATATAGACAGCCCTAGTTGATACATGAGCTGTTCGAGCATACAAAACATAATTTAATTTGAAGGTTTAGAGTGTGGCACATACAAATTTACTTGGAACGGCAGGTAAATATCGCATATAGGAAGGTATAGTGGACTCATGTGGAATAACTTTCGGGTTTATGGAAGTGGATGCACAAGCAGTATTCCCGCTTAGTACAGGTGAAGGCTAGAAAGAGACTGGGAAGCGACCAGCTAGAGAGCAACAACGGTCATGAACATGCATTAAAATTAATCCACAATGAATGCAAGCATGAGTAGGATATAAATCACCATGAACATAAATATCGTGAAGGCTATGTTAATTTGTTTCCACTACATGCGTGAACATGTGCCAAGTCAGATCACTTAAATCGTTCAAAGGAGGATACCACCCATCATACCACATCACAACCATTTTAATATCATGTTAGCACGCAAGATAGACCATTATAAACTCTCAGCTAATTAAGCATGGCATAAGCAGCTATGATCTCTAATTGCCATTGCAAGCATGTTTCATTCATAACAAGCTGAATCAGGAATGATGAGCCATCATATTTACAAAAACAAGAGAGGTTGAGTTCATACCAGCTTTTCTCATCTGAATTAGTTCATCATATATCATCCTTATTTCCTTTCCTTGCACGACCGAACGGTGTGGAAAAAAATAATAGTGCACGTGCATTGGACTAAGCTGGAATCTGCAGACATTTAATACAAGATAGAAGACAAGGTAATATGGCTCAAGGTTAAATCAACAACAAAGCATATAAGAGCCACTAAGAAATTTAATCATGGTCTTCTACTCTTAACCTCCAAAGAAAAGAAAAGAAACTATTTACACGGGAAAGCTCCCAACAAGCAGAAGAAGAATGGGGAATCTTTTGGGGTTTTCATTTTAATTACTACTACTACAAGCAAAGAAAGTATACTAACTAGAAGCTACAACTAATATTCTTTTGTTTTTCTGGGTTTTTCTAGCACACAAGAAAAATACTAAGAAAAAGAAATTGAAACTAAGCATGGATTGTGACACCCCGAGACGGGTGCGCCAGGTGTCAGCCAGTTATTCGTCGCCGTTGCCATGTCATCTGCTGCGTGTTGCATCTTCCCATGTCATCGTGTGTGTTGCATCATCATGTTTTCAAAACTTGCATCCGTCCGAGTTCCCTCGTCCTCTCCGTTGTTCGTTCTGAGCCCAGACACACTTGCACGTGCCCACGGCACCTCCGAATATTTATTTTATGAGTGTCCAGAAAATGTTCTCGGAATGGGATGAAACTTGACGTGTGGTCTTATTATAGTGTAGACAGGCCGCCTGCCAAATTTCATCGCATTCGGAGTCCGTTTGATAGCCCAACGGATATATATAGCGGCACTATAGCCGGTTTAAACGTCAGACGTTTTCGGTCTCAGAAAACCCCGCGGGCTGCACTTCTCTCATCTCCTATCAGCTCTTGGCCTCTTTGGCACAGCCCACCTAGCCCATTCTAACCCCTCCTCCGACCGTAGCCATCGGATCGAGATCCGATGCCCGAAAACCTCTCAACACCCCCCTAAACCTAGCCCTATGCCTATTTATACACCCCTCCTTCCATTTTTGGACTACCCTAGCCTCCACCTACCTCTAGCCATCTCCCTCCTCAAATTCCGCGCAGGTCCAGCCCCTCCTCGCCACTTGGCACCGCCGCAGGCGCGCCCCGGACCAATCCGGGCGCGCCACGTCGCCTTCCACCACCGCACAGCCAACCGGCGGCCTCCACCTGTCCCCCTGACTCCTCCCCCCGTCGTCAGCCCTCCCGCCCCGGGCCGAACCGGGCCCGACCAAGCCGTCGCAGCCGCTCCCCGCACATAGCCGTTCGCTCCCCTCGCTCCCGCTTGCCCCGCTCCTCGCGAGCTCCTCCCCGCGCCTCAACCTCGGGGACGCGAGCCCCGTCGCCGGCGAGCGCCGCCGCGTCCGACGGGTCGCCGGACCTCCCAGGCCAGACCCCGACCCCGTCTCCTCCTTCCCTTTCCTTCTCTCTCCCTCATCTCCCCGTCTCTATCTCTCTCTGCAGGAACGACGCCGCCGCCGCTAGGAGCTCGCCGCCGGCCTCATTCCGGGTGCTCCACCGCCGGGATCCGGTCGCTCCGCCTTGGATCCGGCCGGATCTCTCCCGCCCAGGCCTCCTTCGCCCCTTGCCGGCCTTCCGCAGCCGCGCCGGTGGCCGGCGCCGCCATGCCTCCCGCAGTCTCGGACGAGAGCCGAGCGCTCGGGCGTGGGCTGCACATGCTCGCTCGCGTGGGCCGCTGCCCTGTCGGCCACATGGGCCGGCCTGCTTCCTCGAGGGTCAGCCACCTCCCCGCCCGGGCCACCTCCAGCCCCTCAGCATGGGCCGGCCCACCTCTTCGCTACGGCCCAGCTGCCGGCCAGTCCACTTCCTTCCGCCCAGGCCGGCCCAGTGGTCCCTCGAGCCACCTGCATCCTTCCCTTCATCTTGGGCCAGGCCCAGTGGTGAGAAACCCCAGATCCCGCCCCGTGCGTCGTTTAATTTTCTGCACTCACTTTTCGTGTCAAAAAAACTGCTAAGTCCTCAGTATCTGTTAATTTTGTTGCATGTTCATGTGGCTGTAACTTTGTGTGCATAGATCCAAATGATGCAAATAATATATCAAAATGATCGTGGTGATATGCTCTACACTTTGTTCCATTGTGCCATGCTTGTTTGAGTTCATCTTGATGACCTAATCTTCGTGACAAGAGTGCTACTTGTTATAAACTGCTGTTACTTGTTATTTTGATGCCATGTTTGAGATATGATAACTTGGTGCATGTTTATCCAAATGGAGCATATGATATGTCAAAATGTTCATTGTGAAGTGCTCTACCTGATGGTTGCTGTAGCATTCATGTTAGGTGTCATATTACCATGTTAATCTCTGTTGCAAAAGTGCATTTGGCTGGTAAGTGCTGAAACTTGTTATGAGATGCCGACTTCACTTGCTCATTGTTATTGATGTGTTTGTCTTCATGCCACATGCCTATATGTTTTAGAAGCACAATCATATGGTCTTTGCTGTGGTGCAATTCGTTTCCCATGATATGTCTTGAGGTGACTTAAACAAGCTTGTAAACATGCCATATTGTTGTTGCTGTTTTATACTTGGTGAAAAAACTGCTAAGTCTGGAATCTGTTATAACCTGATGCTATGTTTGCTTGATGCCCCACTCAAATCCATGCTTCTTCTGGAGTGGCTAATGATCATGTCTTGTTGCCCATGTTATTGTCTATCCATTCATGCCTTAGTTTGCATATATGGCCTGTCGTAGCTTATTTATTTCTTGCTCTCAAGTTGCTATAAATTTTACCTGTCAGCCTGTTATCAGCATGTTCAATTTGGTGAACCTTGTTGTTATTGATCCATGCCTCCTATGGAGATACTCCAATGGAGTTGTTTGATGTATGATATGTCTACTACATGTCCATGCTCTTTACATGCTTAGTAGAGTTGATATGCTTGTTGTTTTGTGCCTCCGAAGGCAGCATCGTGATGATGTTTTTGCCTTCCCAGATTTTGGCTAAGTCTGGATAAATTTATTGCAACTTGCCATGCTTGTTTAAATGTGTTCCAGCAAGCTTTTGGGTGTGTTCTAAGTTTATGCTTGTTAAGCATCATGTCTACTTCATATCAATGCTTGTTGTTATCATGTTTGGGTGTTGTAGCATATATTTACCTTGCTCCAAAGTTGCTATGTGGCTGTTAACTTCAGCTTGTTGTTATATCTTGTTTCGTGTGTATGTGTTGATCCGTTGCTCCGTTTTGAGTGTGCCCTATATGAAAATTGTGTGATTTTGCATGTAGAATCATAATATCATGTTGTTTTCATGTTTGGAGTGAGTTTGCTTGAGGTTTGGGTGCATTTTGCACCGTTGCCATGTTTGTCGTGTTTTGCTCATATCTTCTAGGCCGTAGCTCCGAATTAAACAAACTTTACATGAAACTTGACTAGAATTTCGAGTAGATCATCATGGTGCATGTTAAATTGCTGTTTAACAACTTTAACTTAAGGTTTGTTCAGATCTGGACTAATTTCAAATTATGCATACGAGGACTTACCGGATTTGTTATATGTTGATTCCGGCCTCATTTAAGCTTGTTGGCTTGTGTTGTTCTTGTGTGCTTCATCCTTTGCCATGTTATGCATCATATAGACTTGTCTTGCATCATACTTGGTTGAGCTTCTTGTCTTGTTCTTGTGTTGTGTGTTTACCGTGTTGTGTGCTTCTTCTCGTTAGTGCTTTTTCCGTTGCGATCGTGAGGATTCGTTTGTCTACATGTGGTTCGTCTTCGAGGCTTCTTATTCGTCTTCTTCATGGACCCGTTCTTCTTCCTTGCGGGATTTCAGGCAAGATGACCATCACCTTGGATACCTTTACTATCATTGCCATTGCCATGCTTAGTTGTCTCGATGCTATCGTTATATGTCGCGCTACCCATCTTTATTGTCAGCCCCTCTCCTTGTTTCCATGAAACCTCTAACCTTTGACACCTTCCTAGCAAACCATTGTTTGGCTATGTTACCCGCTTGCTCAGCCCCTCTTATAGCATTGTTAGTTGCAGGTGAAGATGAAGATCGTTCCATGTTGGAACTTGTTGTTGGAATATCACAATATCTATTATTATTATTAACACACCTATATACTGGGCATGGGTGGAAGGCTTGGCCTTTTGCTCGGTGTTTTGTTCCACTCATGCCACCTTAGGAGCCGATAAACCGGCATTATGTTCCTTGATTTTGCATTCCTTACACGGTTGGGTATATGAGGACCCCTTGACAGTTCGTCTTTGAATAAAACTCCTCCAGCAAGGCCCAACATTGGTTTTAATTTGCTCATAATAACAACTTAATTAATTAATTAAATTGCATAGGGAGTTAGCGCTACCCGAGGATTCTTTCTACATAGCAGGGGGGGCAGTGCTGATGGTGTTGGCCCCAAACAGGGAGACTGCGGGGCCACCACGGGGAAACTCGAGGATTGGCTCCCGTAGGCTCGCCCATCCGGTCGTGGCCTGAGACGAGATACGCGCGGCTACTATCACGGTGTCGACACACCGGGAGGTCTTGCTGGACTTGTTTTACCATTGTCGAAATGTCTTGTGCACCGGGATACCAAGCCTTATCGGATTGTCCTTAAGATAAGGGGTAATATTACTATTACTTCTGCTCATCGTGAGAGCTTGTGATGGGCTAAGTTGGGACACCCATGCAGGGTTATGATCTTTCGAAAGCCGTGCCCGCGGTTATGTGGCTAATTGGAATTTGTTAATGTCCGGTTGTAGAAAACTTGACAGAGGATCCGAAGTAAAACACACAACTGTGTGAGTAACCGTGACTGTCTCTTTTCACTTGGAGAAGAGAACACGGTGGGGTTATGTTTGACTCGTAGGTAGTTCAGGATCTTTAGCAATCACTACTAGTTTGCGACCGTTTGCGTAGATGCTCATCTTATTCTTGTACTCGTAAGTTAGCCACCATATATTGCTTAGCCACTGCTGCAACATCACCACTTTACCTCTTCCTACCCATTAAGCTTTGCTAGTATTGATACCCATGGTTATGGGATTGCTGAGTCCTCGTGGCTCACAGATACTACAACAACAGTTGGAGGTGCAGGTTTCCGATGACTTGACGCGAGAGCGATGTCCTTTGTGTTGGAGTTCTTTCTTCTTCTTCTTCTTCTCCATTCTTGGGTTAGGTTCCGGGTCGGCAGCCTGGGATAGCAGATGGATGTCGTTGTTCTTTTCATGTTTGCATCCGTAGACGGATGCCTTGTATTGATGTTGTTGTATTCATGTGACTTATATGTATTGTTGTATCCCCCATGTATGTATGTAATGGTATGATGTAATGATATCCATCTTGCTAAGCGCTCGAAATGCGGTTGTGCCCCAATCATGTAAGTGTCACGTGATCGGGATAGAATCGCATCTTGGGCCTGACATGGATGGTACAGTGAAAAAGTGTGAGCACCGACAACTAGAATAAGTGTGAACATGAATGTAAGTCGGTGAGAAACACGTACTCCCCCAAGCTTAGGCTTTTGGTCTAAGTTGGTCTATGGCCAGTATTGGCCTGACGGATATCCAAAGTTCTAGTTGGGGTTGTACTGAGATGCAGCAGCCACCGCATGTTGAGCTGTAGGTCGAAGGCGGCGGCCTCCGTCATGTTATAATAAGCATTTGCCTCCTCCATAGTTATCGTGTTTCTCCCTTTTTCCTGAAAGTTAAACAAAGTAGGGCCAGGAAGAACAATAGGGATGGCATGCTGCCTGTTAAAGATTAGTCGATATTTGAGGGTCTGATCGTCCCACTCTATAAACCGGTGACTAGTCATAGCATGGCAGTCTAAATAAGCAGGAGGTAAAGGTTCTTCATTTACGTGCACAGGCACACCAAGAAAGCGGGCTATGCGGGTAGCATAGATCCCACCAAATAAATCTCCATGCAAGCCATTATGGTGTAGCCTACGTGCAACAATGGCTCCCAAGTTATATTGCCTATCACCTAGTATAGCACTCCTGAGAACACTAAGATTAGGGACACACATGTGACAAGCCTCATCCTTACCGTTTATGCATCTACCGATAAAGAGAGCAAAGTAGTGAATAGCAGGAAAATGAATGCTCCCTATGGTAGCCTGTGTGATTTCCCTGGATTCCCCCACTGTAATACTAGCAAGGAATTCTCTAAATTCAGATTTGCGAGGATCACTCATACTTCCCCACCGTGGGAGCTCGCAAGCATAAGTAAAATCCTCTAAATCCATGGTATAAGATTTATCATACATGTCAAACAGTACAGTGTGAGAATTACGTGAAGATGAAAATTTAAACCTTCTCACAAAGCTATCAGTTAAGCCACGGTATTGAGGGCACTTATCTTGCATGAAGTCCTCGAGGTCCGCGTTGTGCACGTATGCGTAAAATTCATCCTTGATGCCAGCTTGACCCATGAATTCATCTGACGGCCATTCACAGGGCCGCACATCAGCATCCCTTGGTGGTTCATCGTCCGGACCACGGAACGCGAGCCTCGGTTCTTGCTTCCTTGAAGAACCACCTTGGAAGTTTCTCCTGGACATTTTTCTGAAATTTTCTGAAATTTTCAGTAACTCATAATCAAAGTTAACCAAACTCAACAAGATTGATAGCAACAACTCCTACTAGTGCCTAGACACTATATCATGCATTAGAACTACTTGGGACCAAGAAAATTTGACATGCAAGCTCAAGAACAATGTCACCACAGCAGCAAAAATTTGCAATAAATAAAGCACTAGAACAAACACTAATTGGACCAATGGAGGAGTCACATACCAAGGAACAATCTCCCCAAACAGTTTGGTGAATGGTGCTTTGAGAAAGGAGGTCGAAAATGGCAGCACGACGAGCTAGAACTCGGGTTAGAGCTGGTTGGGGATTTTTTTTGGGAGGAAGAAGAAGAGCATGGGTGCAGCAATAAGTGGAGGGGGCCACGTGGGGCCCACGAGGCAGGGGGGAGCGCCCTGGGCAGGGGGGCGTGCCCTGGACCCTCGTGGCCACGTGTTGGCTCCCCTCGCTGTGTGTTCAGTGCCATATTTCCTCAAATATTCTAGAAAAAACATATTTCATTTTCATGGCATTTGGAGAACTTTTATTTTCGGGATATTTTTTTATTGCACGCATAAGTCTGGAAACAGACAGAAGATACTATTTTTGCTTTATTTATCTTAATTAACAGAAAGTAAAAAGAGGGTACAGAAGGTTGTGCTATCTAGATTCACCTATTCCATTCTCATCAAAAGGAATCCATTAACAAGGTTGATCAGGTCTTGTTAATAAACTCTTTCCAAGTAACATGAAACCGGAGAATTTTCGAATAACACTAGGTTACATCAATGGGGATATGTATGTCCCAAACAATAAGTATTTCATATGTTTTCTTGATAGTAGGAAGAGGAAACTGAAAACCTCCAATAGTAATAGTTGAAATTTTTCCAATATAATTGATATTGTGGACCTGAGGTTGTTTTCTCGGAAAGTGTACAGTATGCTAATTACCATTGTGTCGGGGAAACTGATCCACGAGCACCTATGGGGACCGGAGGACCGAGCCCTTTCGGTTCGGCGGGGGCGGAGATCGCACGAAGAGCGGATCGAGGCGAAGCACACGAGCAGTTTACCTAGGTTTGGGCCGCACGGATGCATAAAACCCTACTCCTGCTTTGTGGTTTGTATTGAGTTCTTGCTCGGGAGCGCTGGGTGCTACAGTACACACCAGCAGCTAGCGAGACCTAGCGTGAGTGTTCTTTTTGTCCGAACCCCCCTCTACGTTGCGCATGGGCCTCCTTTTATATGCTCAAGGGGTCACCGACAGGTGGCAACATAGACAAGGGTAAAAATGCAAAGGTGTTGCGGTTGGTACAACTACTTGTGCAGTGTATCATACCTAACCCTGACGGCAGGGGACAAGGGCATTAAATGCCCGTCTGCGTCGCCCAAACAGTGCAAAAAGGGACCGTCAGGGACGCCACCGCTCGCCACGATGGCAATCTTGTCAGCACCGCTTGCCACCGCGCACCGCTGGCTGCACAGCCTCCCGCCACATACGCCTGGAAGGGTCCTAGAGAGACACGTTGGCGGATGTGCTGGAGCGCGGGTACAGAGTGGTATCTTGCCGCGGCAAGCGCCTTGCCGCGGTCGTTGTCTTGTCGCGTCCGGGATCTTGCCGCTCACTGGGCCTTGCCGAGACGCGTGGCGCGTCGCGGCAAGTTCCTTGAGATGCCTTGGTTGGCCTTCCCGGCAAGCTCCTCTTGCCGGGGTCTTGTCTCCTTGGCTTGAATACTTTGTTCTTGAATGGCTCAAAAGGAACCACGGAGGACCTTGGCGGTCACCGCGGCAAGCCTTGCCGCGGGATGCTGCGACTGCCCGTGCACAAGTTCGGGATACTAGGGTACCCCTACTCTAGTACACCGACAGGAGCCCCCGGGCCTGGGCCATACACGGTGCCGAGCGCTGTTGGGCCAGGCCCAAAACAGGGCACGGGCACGCGCGGCCTGGGTCACGCCGTATCTCCCTCCGTATCCACCGCGCCCTCCCCAAACGGCACGCGTTGAATGCGGCGTCGTGGGAGAGATCGTGGGTGGCTTCTTTATTTGGAAAGGTGTAACGTCCGCCCCCTCCCTCCTTATAAGCTGGGGAAACAGGGGCAGTTCGCCCATCCGCCGGTTGCTATTTCTCCGTTGCTCCCCCTTCTTCCCAAAACTGAAAGAGAGCAGCGCTCTGCCCCCCATCGCCACCAGCACCACCAACGCCGTTGACCTCCCTCACCACTTCCGCCATGGCTCCGAAAGCCGAAAAGGGGAAGGCCGTGAAGTCAGCCGAGGCGCAGGGGCTCGCGGCGCTGTGAAAGGAGCGGGCAATCTCCCCCCCCCCCAAGCTTGCCGTGAGGGAGCTGAGGGAGTACTACTACCTCTTCTGGTCGACGGAGACGCGGGCGCACCCGCGCACGAAGGTACTTCCAGCCGTCGCTTGGAAAATGGCTCCAAATGGATATCCGTTCTTCGCCTTGTTCTTCTACTGCGGGCTCTGCCCGCCTTTCTCTGAGTTTTTCTGCGATATTATGAACACCTACGGGTTCCACCTCCTTGACTTCACCCCCAATGTTGTTCTGACCATGGCAGTTTTCGCACATCTCTGCGAAAACTTTGTTGGAGTCTATTCAAATGTAGCCCTTTTTCGCCACTTCTTTATGCCCCGAGTCGAGAGAGGAGAGCCTTTATCCGGCGGAATTGCCTGGATCTCAAGGGCCGGCAAGAAGGACGCTTATCTGGAGGGAGAGCTCCGCAGCAAGTGGGAGGAATGGAGAGCAGACTGGTGCTGGGTTGTCGAGGAGAACCCGCAGCCGTTTACCACCCGGCGCCAAGCCCCAGTAGCGCGCGGCAGCGATTGGAGCAACGTGGCCCCGGAAGACGACAGGCTGAAGATTGCCGTCGCCCGGATCCAACGCCTCAGGCTTGCCGGGCTCACTGTAGTTGCGGTTGGCGCAGATTTTCTTCGCCGCCGCATCGCCCCCCTGCAGGAGAGGAGGAGACCCGCCTGGGATTTCGAGAATGCGGCGGACATCATGAGGCTGCGTCCGGGCCTCAACTTCAACATCACTGTTCTGGAACTTAACGCGATGCTCCGGGAGCTGTTCAAGTATGACCCTCAACATCCCGAAGTGTTCAGGTTGCCGAAGGGTGTCGTTCCGTTGTGCAACAACTCCTCGCTCAGCCGCATCCGCGCAATGATGTCGCTGTGCGACTCGCATGGAATTGACCCAACTTGGCAAGAGCCTGCAGACGACGTCGTGCAGGAGTTCTTTGACGGCTTGGAAGAAGTGCCGATCCGCTCCGACGAACAGAAAGGCCTCACCCGCGACACCACCGATGCGGAGATGAAACGCATCGCCACCAGGCTGGAAGAGGCGGCGGCAGCCGCAGCCGTGGGCGAGTTTGGATTCACCGTGGAGGAGGCAGAGGCAGCAGAGGCGGCAAGCCTTGCCGAGCGAGAGGGGCTTGCCGGCGAGGAGGAGCTTGCCGAGCATGACGTTGAGTCGAGCGAGCCCGCCGAGGATACGAGCGGCTCGTTGGAGATCGACTATTCTTCCTCCTCAACCTCAGATAGCTCGTCGCAAGCAGAGCCCCCAGCTCCACCAAGAAGGCGTCTCCGCAAGGCCGGGGACGTAGCGGAGCGGCAGACGAGTCGACAGTCGTTGCGCCGTACGACACGCTCAACCGCAGCAAGCACTGCTGCCGCGGGAGCACCTCGCGCTGCTGCGGCCACTGGAGCGGGGTCCTCCTGGACCACCGCTTCTGCTCCTGCCGCTTCTCACACCGCGGCGGCAGCCGGAGCGGGGTCGTCTCAGACCACCGCCACTGCTCCCGCCAAGCGGCCAAGGGAACCTACTCCTCCACCTCCTCGCGCCGGACGTGAGCCGGACTTCGACTTCTCCGCGCTCAGCTCCGACGAGGAAGAAGAAGAGTAAGATTCTTGTTGTACTTGTATTTCTTCAATTCTTGCTGTTTTGTCTTGTATCTCATTCGCTTTACTCCGAACTCATTCCTTTTCAGGACTCTGGCCCAGAGAGCAGCGAAGAGAGCCAAGGTCTCGGCGAGGAGAGAGGAGGTGATCATCGTCGAGGACGAACCCGCCGCGACAGCAGAGGATGCGCCCGAGACCACCTTGCCGGACCCGGCAACTATTCTCCAGAACAGCACCCAGCGTAAGTATATGGTTTACTTTCCGCTATTAGGCGCGCATGGGTGCTCTTTCTTTGCTGACATCTGACTGTTGGTTTGTGTAGGAGCAGAGCAGCCCCATCAGGAGCGCCCGAAGATCGCCCCCGACATGCCATCTGCTTCAACTACGCCGCCAAGGGAGAGTTCTCCGGCAAGGGAGAGTTCTTCGCCAAGGGAGAGTTCTCCGGCAAGGGAGAAGTCTCCGGGAAGGGATAGCACCAGCGGCGCCCCGGCGGCGGAGACCACGACTGTAGAACCTGGTACAGGTAATCCTCTTGCTTCAAAACTTCCCTCGGGTTCTTCTTCTTTTGATCTTCTTTTTGGATATTTGCTTGACTTTTCTTCCTTCTCCGGCCGTCAGACCCATTTGCTGCGGAGCCGATGGAGACCGAGGTTACCGGGGAGGAGAACATCACCGAGGCTGCCGACGACGCCGCTGCTACCGAAGAAGCAGCCGGTGCTGATGATCCCGCCAGCGACGAGGCCGCCAAACCTGCCGCTGCAGCAGCTGGCGAGGGGTCTGGCGATCGCACTGACGGCCCTGAGGCCGCAAGAGCGCCAGGCGCTACGCCAACCGCCGACCCTTCCGCCGCTGCCGTAGCGTCAGGCTCCGAAGAGCCCCAGCCAGGCGTCTACTTGAAGGCCGGCGATGGCGTCTTCATCAACCTCCCCTGGGCGTCACTCTCCAGGGCGCCGGTCGAAGGAGAGAGCTTTGATGGAGAGGTGCTCGCCTCCGCTGGGCTGACGCTAGTTGATGCGCCGAGCAGCAGCAGCGGCGAGCCTGAGGAGGAGCGGCTGCTGCGGAAGCTGTTGTCGCTCTATTGCGCCCGGCAAGCCAAGCTGGAGTCCCGAAAGGCGCTTGTCATGAAGGCGGGAGCGGACATCGAGAAGCGCGCGGAGGAGCTCCGGGGTCTCAACCAGGAAGCTCTCCGGTCCCTGGCAGAGGAGCGGGAGCAACTCGCCGAGGAGTAGAAGGCCTTCTTCCTTGAGAAGGCTGAAGTTGAAGAGCAACAGTGGCTTGCCGCTGAGAAGCTGTCTGCGCAGGAGGGCGAGCTGGCGCAGCGGAAAGTCAACTTTGACAACCACGAGGAGGAGCTTGCCGCGCGCGAGCAATCATTCGGCGGAGCCCTCAAGCAAACAGAGGATGTTGCCGCAGCTGCCGAGGCCGCCAAGAAGGAGCTGGAGACGAAGGTGGCGCAGCTGGAGGTCGATCTCAAGGCGAGCGGTGAAGAGCTTGCCGCGCTCAAGCGTGAGGGGGAGAAGGACGCCTACAGCCACTCAGAGCTGCAGGCTCGTCTCGCCGAGAAGGGCAAGGAGCTTAGCGCCGCCAAGGACTCCAACGCAGATCTTGAGTTGAAGTTGACTACTTTGATCAAGACGCTGGAGGGCGCCAGGGAGCAGGAGGTGGCCCTGAAGGAGGAGATCAACGCCGACAAGGCGCTGCTGGAGAGTGCTGCTGCCGCCCAGAATACTTTTAGGGAGAACGTGGAGCACTGGACGGAGGGTCTCGTGAATGTTGCCGCAGACATCGACAGGGAGCTGGCGCAGCTGGGGATGGAGGATCTCGGGTATCCCTCTGATGAGAACCTCCAACCCAGCGCCAAGCTCACCTTGTTCTTCAAAGGCGTGGCGACGGCCCTCCAGCGACTCCAGGAGACGACTCCAAAGCGGCTGGCCGACGAGTCGCGCAAGATCTGCGCGGGAGCTCTTCAAAAGGTGTTGGTGAAGGTGGCCTTCCGCAACCCGGGCCTCAACCTCACCAACGTCCTCAAGACCCTGCCGCCGGATGCTGATCTGGAGGCGCTCAAGGCCCTTGTCGCACCCATTGTGGACAAGGTGAGCGGGATCAAGAGGATCGAGGGCGATCGCGTAGACTAGGCCGCCCATTTTCTTCTTTCCTTGTCGCTGCTGGTCATGTTATGAGAACAATCTGTTAGAGCCGCGACAAGCAATCTTGTAATATAACTCTATTTTGGGTAGTGATTGCAACGTTATTTCCTTTACTTGACTCCTTCCTTTGTATGTTTTTGCCCTACGCTTTTAGGGAACTTGCCGGCGCAGGCACCTGAGCCGCGAGCGCTGAGTGCGGGACGTTAGCAGCCTGCTGGCGGTGCCGCTACCGACAAGAAACCTTGTCGCAACTAGTCGCAGCTCACTTAAGTTGTTGAGCGGACTCGAAACAAAGTAAGGGCGCAACTAGCTACGAGTTGGTTCCTCCGCGCACAGGTTTTCCATACAAAGCACGGTCGTTCAAGGAAGATAACTTAAAAAATTTAAAAATCTGATTGCTCAAACTTTGGCAACTTAGCTTTTCTGTTGTTTGCTTCCCGGTAAGGCGAAACTTTCTTGAACGACGCCTGGTCCATACCATTATCTTCTCCTTCCCCCCCCCCCCCCGGCAAACTTGTGGGCGAGGGAACCTTCCTTTTCTTGAGAAAAAGAAAGAAGAGAAAATAAAAGATATGGAGCCTTACGGCTCGTTATTGCTTACCGGGGATAGGTGCTGCACAAAGTGTCAGATAACACATGCAAAAAAAATAGAAAGCATGAAATTGACAAGGTGTGCGGAGCACATGAGCTTTACTTATGCACGGGGTCTGCGCCCGGCTTTGTACAAAGGATTACATGCAACAGCGGCAAGACTTGTACAAAAGGTGGTTGCTGGAACGGGTTTCGGCAACCGCGCCTTACGGGTAAAACTTACGAAGATGCTCAATGTTCCAGGAGTTGCTCACCGGAATGCCATCTTCGGTCTCAAGGCGGACAGCGCCAGGCCTAGTGACTCGTTTCACCCGGTAAGGGCCTTCCCACTTCGGCGTCAACTTGTTGGAATTCTTGGCGGACTGAACGCGCCGAAGAACAAGGTCGCCTTCCTCGAGATTTCTGGCGTTAACTTTGCGGCTATGGTAGCGGCGCAAAGCTTGCTGGTAGCGAGCAGCTCGTACAGCAGCCTGAAGACGGTCTTCCCCAAGGAGCAGTGCGTCATCTTGTCGCAGCTGCTCTTGCTCAAGCTCATCATAAGCGAGCACTCGAGGTGACCCGTATACGAGTTCCGTGGGGAGAACTGCCTCTGCTCCATAGACTAGAGCGAAAGGTATCTGGCCAGTGGCTCGATTTGGCGTCGTCCTGATCGACCAAAGAACCACCGGCAGCTCCTCAATCCAGTTTCTTCCGAACTTGCGCAGCCTGTCGAAAGTTCTGGTCTTGAGCCCACACAGCACTTCAGCATTTGCCCTCTCCGCTTGACCGTTGCTTCTCGGGTGAGCAACAGAAGCGAAGCAGACCTTGGCGCCAAGATCTTGGACGTACTGCATGAAGGTGCAGCTCGTGAATTGCGTACCGTTGTCGGTGATGATCCTGTTAGGGATCCCGAAGCGGCAAACAATCGACCTGAAGAACTTGACTGCTGACTGTGCTGTCACCTTCCTCACTGCTTCCACTTCCGGCCACTTTGTGAACTTGTCGATTGCAACGTACAAGTACTCAAAGCCCCCGACTGCGCGGGGAAAGGGGTCGAGGATGTCGAGCCCCCAGACCGAAAATGGACAGGATAAAGGGATCGTCTGGAGAGCTTGAGCTGGTTGGTGTATCTGCTTGGAATGGAACTGGCACGCTTCACACTTGGTTACTTGTGCAGTTGCATCCTGGAGGGCTGTCGGCCAAAAGAAACCTTGCCGGAATAATTTGCCGGCAAGTGCTCTTGCGCCAATGTGGTGACCACATATGCCTCCATGTATCTCTGCCAACAACTTTTGTTCGTCTTCCCGGCGAATACACTTCAATTTCACACCGTTGAGTCTTCTTCTGTACAGTGTGTTGTCGACAAACTGGTACATACTTGACTGCCGGGCTACTCTTTCCGCTTCTTCTTGCTCTTCGGGAAGTTCTCCTGTCTGAAGGAAATGGACAATCTGCTGCGCCCACGCTGGAGCTTGTGGCTCAACAACAAGGACTAAAGGCACATCTGCTGCTGCGGGAACATCCGCTTCTATGGCGAGAACCTGCGGCTCAGCCGGAGACTGACGTTCCCCGGCAAGCTTGCCGGAGCAAAACTTGTCGGGTTCGTCTGCTTCAACGGAACAAACCCTAGGGCTTGCCGGAGCAGACTGCTCCTCAGCACTCTTGGTATTGATCTTGGGGACCTTCTTGGCGGCGGCTTCGGGAAGCTCTGCCGGAAAATAGTCACCAGAAATCAACTTCCTCTTCTTGCTCTGTCTAGTTTATGGGGTTACAGACGGTTGAGTCAGCTTGAGCACAAAGATCCCTGGTTCCACAGGTAACTTAAGTGCGGCGCACTTCGACAGGCCATCGGCAATGTCGTTCTGGGCTCTTGGAACATGCTCCATCTGTAGGCCGTCAAAGTGCTCTTCTAGCTTTCTCACTTCATCAACGTAGGCTTCCATCAACGGACTCTGATAACTCTTGTTCACTTGGCGGACGACAAGCGGCGAGTCACCCCTGACAATGAGCTTCTTGATCCCAAGATCTGCCGCGATCCATAGACCGGCAAGCAAACATTCATACTCTGCGGTATTGTTTGTTGCTTGCTCCTTGGGAAAGTGCATCTAGACTACGTACTTGAGGTGCTCTCCGGTGGGTGCAACAAGCAGCACGCCAGCACCGGCGCCTTGCAGCGAGAAGGCACCATCAAAGTACATCAGCCACTCTTTGCTTGCTTCTTTGACGGGGATGCTCGTTTCTGGAATTTCTTCATCTGGTGTTGGCGTCCACTCTGCTATGAATTCTGCCAATGCTCTGCTTTGGATAGTTGAAGTGCTCTCAAACTTGAGGCCAAAGCTTGACAGTTCCAGTGCCCACTCAACAATCCTGCCTGTTGCTTCTGGATTCTATAGTATCCTCTTCAGCGGAAAACGAGTGACAACTACGATCTCATGTGCTTGGAAATAATGACGCAGCTTTCTCGAGGCCATGAGTAGGCCGAAAAGCAATTTCTGCACACCAGAGTACCTTGACCTAGCCCCCTGCAGAAGGGAACTGACAAAGTAAACTGGGCGCTGCACCATCCTCTTTTGTATCTCCTCGCGCGCCTGCGCAGATCCATCTTTGTCGGGACCAGAGCTTGTCCGGGAAGCCCCCTGCTTGTCGCTGGATGTGCCTGCCGTGGTTGCTGGCTCATCATCTGCCTCCTTCTCTGCTACTAATGCAGCACTAACCACTTGATTGGTTGCCGCTATATACAGCAGCAACTTCTCTTGTGGCTTAGGTGCGACAAGTATTGGAGTGGAGGACAGGTATCTCTTCAAGTCTTGCAGCGCAGCCTCCGCTTCCGGAGTCCATTTCATTGGACCTGCCTTTTTCAATATTTTGAAAAACGACAGGGCGCGCTCAGCAGACTTAGAGATAAACCTGCTGAGAGCAGCCACGCAACCGGCAAGTCTTCGTACATCATTGACGCGCTTTGGTGCTTCAATCTGCTCAATGGCCTTGATCTTGTCGGGATTGGCTTCAATTCCCCGCTGAGACACAAAGAACCCGAGAAGTTTGCCGGAAGGGACTCCAAACACACACTTCTCGGGGTTGAGCTTGAGGCTGATCTTGCACAGATTTGCAAAGGTCTCGTCTAAATCTTGAATCAGAGTTGCCTTGTCCTTGCTCTTGACCACTATGTCATCCATGTAGGCTTCCACATTTCTGTGTATTTGTGGCTCAAAAGCGACATGGACTACCCTTGCAAATGTTGAACCAGCATTCTTTAAACCGAAAGGCATCCGTTTGAAACAGTACGTGCCACATGGAGTGATGAATGTGTTCTTCTCCTCATCCTCTTCTGCCATGAAGATCTGATGGTATCCTGAGTATGCGTCAAGAAATGAAAGCAAGTCACATCCGGCCGTGGAGTCAACAATCTGGTCAATGCGCGGCAAGGGAAATGGGTCTTTGGGACAAGCTTTGTTAACATCGGTAAAGTCGATACAAAGCCTTCATTTCCCGTTTGCCTTGCGCACGACTACAGGGTTGGCCAACCACGTAGGATGGAGCACTCCTCTGACAAGGCCTGCTGCTTCCAACTTCTTGATCTCTTCTTCGATGAATTCTTGGCGCTCCACTGCTTGCTTCCTGACCTTCTGCTTGACGGGCCGCGCATGAGGACATACGGCAAGATGGTGCTCAATTACTTTCCTGGGAACACCGGGGATGCCAGACGGTTGCCACGCAAACACGTCGACGTTCGCCCGCAGGAAAGCAATGAGCGCGCTTTCCTATTTAGGGTCAAGAGTGGCACTGATGGTGAAGGTACCACCAGTGCCGTCCTCCTTGGCGGGCACCTTCTTAGTCTCTGGCGGAGCTGCCATTGTCTTCTTACACTTGCCGGTGGAGCTCGATGGTGCGTCCTCGACGGTAGCGCAGCACTCCGAAGAGGTGCGCTTGCCGGAGTGGGCATCAGAACTCTTGCCGGACTTGGTCTTCTTCTTCCTCCCGGGGGCTTCAACGGCAAGTGACTTGAGATCTGTTGCAGTTGCCGCTTCCCGGTAGATCTTGTCGGCGCAGATAAGAGCATCCTTCTTGTCGCCAGGGACAGAGATGACACTTATCGGGCCTGGCATCTTCAGCATGTTGTATGCGTAGTGAGAGGCTGCCATGAACTTGGCGAGTGCTGGACGGCCGAGTATCCCATTGTAAGGCAATGGAAAATCGGCAACGTCAAAGGTGATCCTCTCAGTCCTGAAGTTCAACTCGCTGCCAAATGTCACGCACAACGTGATCTTCCCCTTCGGCTTGCTCCTTCCCGGGTTGATTCCTTGGAACGTGCCGGTCTCTTCGAGCTCGCTGTCAGGGATCTGGAGTTTCTGGAGTACAGTGGAGGAGATCAGGTTCAAGCCGGCCCTGCCGTCAACTAGCATCTTAGTGACCTTGAGGTTGCGGATAGTTGGTGAAACCAACATCGGCAAGCACCCGACCGCAGTTGTGCGATCAGGGTGGTCCTCAATATCGAAGATGATAGGCGTGATGGACCATTTCAGAAGCTTGCGCGACTCGACAGGTGGTTCTGCCGCATTGACTTCCCGCACCCACTGCTTGAGTTGGCGGTGTGAAGTATGCAGAGAAGCACCGCCGTCAATGCACAAGACCTCTGTGGTTTTCTGGAACTACTGCTCACTGGTCTCGACATCATCCATGTCTTCGTCATCGTCGTCATCTTCATCCTTGTCGCGGCCGCGGGGAGGTCTGTCTCCTTGCCGCTTCTTAGCCTTGCCGCGGCGTCCTCCCCGGCCGGCGCGCTTCTTGCCGGATCCTCCAGCACCTTCTTGGGCCTTCTCCTTGTCGCGTCGCTCGTATTCAGCCTTTTGCTGCTCGACAAGATGCTCGACCCTCTTGCAGTTCTGGAGGTCATGACCCTTGGTGCGGTGGATCTTGCAGTATTGCTTGTCGGTGCCGTCCTGCTTGTCGGCGGCCGCCACAGCCTGGCAGTTGGTGCATGCGGCAATCTCCTTGCCGGAGCTACCAACTTTGGCTTTCTTGGCGCCTCCTTTGTTGCCGGACTGCTCAACGACTAGCACATCTTTGCCTTTCTTCTTCCTGTTGTTCCGCCGCCGGTTTTTCTTTGTCGGGGCAGCATCCATGCTGTCAGATCCTCCTGCTCCTGTATTCTCTCCGGGGAGTTTCCTCCCTTCCTCAGCACGTGCACACTTGTCGGCCAGGGCATACAGCTCACTGACGTCTCTGATTTTGCACATCGCCATCTCCTCCCGCATCCTGCGGTTACGCACGTTCTGATGGAACGCGCTGATGACCGCGGCAGGGTGGACATCTGGGATGTTGTGCTATACACGGCTGAATCTCTGAATGTACTTGCGCAGGGGCTCTCCTTCCTTCTGGGCGAGCAGATGAAGATCACTCTCTTGGCCATGAGGTTTGTGGCCGCCTGTAAAGGCACCGACAAACTGATGGCATAGGTCTGCCCAGGAGGATATGGAGTTGTCCGGCAAGTGCATGAGCCAGGACCTGACGTTGGGCTTGAGCACCAGTGGGAAGTAGTTGGCAAGGATCTTGTCGTCATGCCCCCCGGCAGCTTGCACCGCGATGGTGTAGATGCTTAGGAACTCCGACGGATGCGTCTTGCCGTCGTACTTCTCTGGTACGTCTGGCTTGAAATTCTTCTTGCTGAGCCACTGGACTTGCCGCAGCTCACGAGTAAACGCAGGGCAACCTACCACGTACGGCAAGTCGCCTGGTTCCCCTGGCGCATGCATGTCGACAGAGGGCCCAGCGCGCTGGTCTGATTGATGCTGCGCTTCTCTTCGGTGCTCGATGCGAGTACGAGCGTCTTCTTGCTGTCGTTCGTGAAGAACTTGGCGCTGATCGCGACGAGCTCGCGGATCTGATGACGCGGTGGAGTCGCTGTCGAGGAGGATCCGGCGAGTCGGCGACCTTGGCCTTCGGGGCGGAGAGTGCACGGTGGTTGCACCCCCACCGGTCTTGTCGCCATCGGCTTGTGCCTGGCTGACTTGCCGCGGCTGCGATGTACTTGGTTGCCGTGGAGTGTCGCCGTTGGCGAAGCCGATGAGACTCTGAATGGTGGCCCTCCAGTCGTCGATCTTGTCTGTCGCTGGAGGGTAGTCCAGGAGCAGTTGAGCTTGTGCCAAAGCTTCTGCTGGAGTGGCGGGTAGCGGTGGCGAACGGTGCGAGGAGCGGGATATGCTCGGACTTCTAACTATGTTAGAAGGAGCAGTATCCCGTCCAAGCGACCGTGCCTCGCTCGTACCAGCATGTTGGCGTGCATGCTGGCCTTGAGCATTCTGAGATCCACCAGCTCGATCTTGGTCCAGCAAACGTATGGTACCGTGAGTACCATGACGCTGCCGGTCCCGCGCCTCCTGAGATGGGCGCGGTGCATGTACGGACGCCGAGGTCTTGGAGTGCGCCCGGTCGTTGTGGGAGCCGACTGCGCCGCCGATGGGCAGCGCAGCCTTGTCCTTGGACCTGGCAGCACCGTGAGCTCCCTCGTTGACGCCCGTTCTTCCGCCGGCGTCTACCCCACCAGCTGTTGGCTCTGGCGGTGGTGGGTTCGGCGCGGACGGAGCAGCCGCCTCCGAAGCCTTCTTCTTCGGCGGCATGTCGATAAAGATGATGAAGATCTAGCTCGTGTGAACGCCGGATCAGGTTCACACAACCTTGACGCCCCCTACCTGGCGCGCCAAAGATGTCGGGGAAACTGATCCACGAGCACCTATGGGGACCGGCGGACCGAGCCCCTTTCGGTTCGGCGGGGGCGGAGATCGCACGAAGAGCGGATCGAGGCGAAGCACACGAGCAGTTTACCCAGGTTCAGGCCGCACGGATGCGTAAAACCCTACTCCTGCTTTGTGGTTTGTATTGAGTTCTTGCTTGGGAGCGCTGAGTGCTACAGTACACACCAGCAGCTAGCGAGACCGAGCGTGAGTGTTCTTTTTGTCCGAGCCCCCCTCTACGTTGCGCATGGGCCTCCTTTTATATGCTCAAGGGGTCACCGACAGGTGGCAACGTAGACAAGGGTAAAAATGGAAAGGTGTTGCGGTTGGTACAACTACTTGTGCAGTGTATCATACCTAACCCTGACGGCAGGGACAAGGGCATTAAATGCCCGTCTGCGTCGCCCAAACAGTGCAAAAAGGGACCGTCGGGGACGCCACCGCTCGCCACGATGGCAATCTTGTCAGCACCGCTTGCCACCGCGCACCGCTGGCTGCACAGCCTCCCGCCACGTACGCCTGGAAGGGTCCTAGAGCGACACGTTGGCAGATGTGCTGGAGCGCGGGTACAGAGTGGTAGCTTGCCGCGGCAAGCGCCTTGCCGCGGTCGTTGTCTTGTCGCGTCCGGGAGCTTGCCGCTCACCGGGCCTTGCCAGGACGCGTGGCGCGTCGCGACAAGTTCCTTGAGATGCCTTGGTTGGCCTTCCCGGCAAGCTCCTCTTGCCGGGGTCTTGTCTCCTTGGCTTGAATACTTTGTTCTTGAATGGCTCCAAAGGAACCACAGAGGACCTTGGCGGTCACCGCGGCAAGCCTTGCCGCGGGATGCTGCGACTGCCCATGCACAAGTTCGGGATACTAGGGTACCCCTACTCTAGTACACCGACACATTGACGTGAAAAGTGACATTGCCTTTGTTGCAATCAATAACAGCCCCTGCAATATTCAAAAAGGGTCTCCCAAGAATAATAGACATACTATCGTCCTCGGGAATATCAAGTATAACAAAGTCCGTTAGAATAGTAACATTTGCAACTACAACAGGCACATCCTCACAAATACCGACAGGTATAGCAGTTGATTTATTAGCCATTTGCAAAGATATTTTAGTAGGTGTCAACTTACTCAAGTCAAGTCTACGATATAAAGAGAGAGGCATAACACTAACACCGGCTCCAAGATCACACAAAGCAGTTTTAACATAGTTTTTCTTAATGGAGCAAGGTATAGTAGGTACTCCTGGATCTCCTAATTTCTTAGGCATTCCACCCTCAAAAGTGTAATTAGCAAGCATGGTGGAAATTTCTACTTCGAGTATCTTTCTTTTGTTGGTAATATATCTTTCATATACTTAGCATAAGGATTTGTTTTAAGCACATCAGTCAAATGCGTACGCAAAAAGGTAGGTCTAATCATTTCAGCAAAGCACTCAAAATCCTCATCATCCTTTTTCTTGGATGGTTTCGGAGGAAAGGGCATGGGTTTCTGAACCCATGGTTCTCTTTCCCTACCGTGCTTCCTAGCAACAAAGTCTCTCTTATCATAATGTTGATTCTTTGATTGTGGGTTATCAAGATCAACAACAGGTTCAATCTCTACATCATTATCATTGCTATGTTGAGCATCATCATGAACATCATCATTAATATTATCACTAGGTTCATGTTCATTACCAGATTGTGTCTCAGCATCAGAAACAGATATATCATTGGGATTCTCAGGTGTGTCAGCTACAGGTTCACTAGGAGCATGCAAAGTCCTATCATTTTTCTTTTTGTTCTTCTTAGATGAACTGGGTGCATCTAAATTAGCTCTCTGAGAATCTTGCTCAATTCTCTTAGGGTGGCCTTCAGGATACAGAGGTTCCTGAGTCATTTTACCACCTCTAGTTGCAACTCTAACAGCATAGTCATTATTCTTACTATTTAATTCATTGAGCAAATCATTTTGAGCCTTAAGTACTTGTTCTACTTGAGTGGTGACCATAGAAGCATGTATACTAATGAGTTTCAGTTCACCTTTAGCTCTAGATAGATAATCACTCAAGCGTCCAATCATATAAGCATTGTGTTGTAATTGTCTACCAACATAAGCATTGAAGTTTTCTTGTTTCACAATAAAATTGTCAAACTCATCTAAGCATTGGCTAGCAGACTTATAACAAGGAATATCACCTTCATCAAATCTATAAAGAGAATTTACCTTTACTACCTGTGTCGGGTTATCAAGACCATGTATTTCTTCAATAGGTGGTAAATTCTTAACATCTTCAGCTTTAATACATTTTTCTTTCATAGATTTATTTGCCTCTTGCATATCTTCCGGACTAAGAAATAGAACACCCCTTTTCTTCGGAGTTGGCTTAGGGGTTGGTTCAGTAAGTGTCCAATTATTTTCATTGGCCAGCATATTATTCAATAGTAGTTCAGCTTGTTCAACTGTTCTTTCCCTGAAAACACAACCAGCACAACTATCCAGGTGGTCTCTGGAAGAATCGGTTAGTCCATTATAAAAGACATCAAGTATATCATGCATTTGAAGAGGATGATCACGCAAAGCATTAAGCAATTAGAGAAGCCTCCCCAAGCTTGTGGGAGACTCTCTTCTTCAATTTGCACAAAGTTATATATTTCCCGTAAGGCAGCTTGTTTCTTATGAGCGGGAAAATATTTAGCAGAGAAGTAATACATCATATCCTGGGGACTACGCACTCAACCAGGATCAAGAGAATTAAACCAAGTCTTAGCATCACCCTTTAACGAGAAAGGAAATAGCTTAAGGATATAGTAATAGCGAATATTTTCATCATTGGTAAACAGGGTGGCTATATCATTCAACTTAGTAAGATGTGCCACAACAGTTTCAGACTCATAGTCATGGAAAGGATCACATTCAACCAAAGTAATTAACTCATGATCAACAGAGAATTCATAATCCTTATCAGTAACACAGATAGGTGAAGTAGCAAAAGCAGGGTCATGTTTCATTCTAGCATTCAAGGACTTTTCTTTCAACTTGGCTAATAACTTCTTAAGATCATATCTATCATTGCAAGCAAGAAAGTCTCTAGCAGTTTCTTCATCCATAACATAACCCTCAGGAACAACAGGCAATTCATATCTATTGGGAGTAGCCTGATCATCACTTTCATAAATATCATTAGTTTCAATATTTGCATTCTCCCTAACCTTAGCAATTTGTTCATCTAGAAATTCACCTAGTGGCACAGTATCAAACATAGAAGTAGTTTCATCATACATAGCAGAAGTGGCATCATCAAGAACATACGACATATCAGATTCAATAGCAGGAGTAGGTGTCGCAAGTTTACTCATAACAGAAGGAGAATCAAGTGCAGAGCTAGATGGCAGTTCCTTACCTCCCGTCGTAGTTGAGGGTAAGATCTTGGTTTTTGAGTCCTTCAAATTCTTCATAGTGATCAACAGATATAAATCCCAAGTGACTTAAAGAATAGAGCTATGCTCCCCGGCAACGGCACCAGAAAATAGTCTTGATAACCCACAAGTGTAGGGGATCGCAACAGTTTTCGAGGGTAAAGTATTCAACCCAAATTTGTTGATTCGACACAAGGGGAGCCAAAGAATACTCTTAAGTATTAGCAGCTGAGTTGTCAATTCAACCACACCTGGAAACTTAGTATCTGCAGCAAGATAGTTTAGTAGCAAAGTAATATGATAGTGGCGGTAGCGGCAATAAAAGTAACGATAGTGTTTTTGTAGTTTTTGTAATAGTAGCAACGGAAAAGTAAATAAGCAACAAGCGATATAGGTAAAGCTCGTAGGTATTGGATCGGTGATGGAAAATTATGTCGGATGCAATTCATCATGTAGAAGTTATAACCTAGGGTGACACAGAACTAGCTCCAGTTCATCAATGCAATGTAGGCATGTATTCCGAATATAGTCATATGTGCTTATGGAAAAGAACTTGCATGACATCTTTTGTCCTACCCTCCCGTGGCAGCGGGGTCCTATTGGAAACTAAGGGATATTAAGGCCTCCTTTTAATAGAGTACCGGACCAAAGAATTAACACATAGTGAATACATGAACTCCTCAAACTTTGGTCATCACCGGGAATGGTGCCGATTATTGTCACTTCGGGGTTGCCGGATCATAACACATAGTAGGTGACTATAGACTTGCAAGATAGGATCAAGAACACACATATATTCATGAAAACATAATAGGTTCAGATCTCAAATCATGACACTCGGGCCCTAGTGACAAGCATTAAGCATAGCAAAGTCATAGCATCATCAATCTCAGAACATAGTGGATACTAGGGATCAAACCCTAACAAAACTAACTCGATTACATGATAGATCCCATCCAACCCATCACCGTCCAGCAAGCCTACGATGAAATTACTCACACACGGCGGTGAGCATCATGGAATTGGTGATGGAGGAAGGTTGATGATGATGATGGCAACGATCTCCACTCTCCGGAGCCCCGAACGGACTCCAGATCAGCACTCCCGAGAGAGTTTAGGGCTTGGCGGCGGTTCCATCTCATGAAACGCGATAATTCCTTCTCCCTGATTTTTTTTCTCCCGAATGAAGATATAGGATCTGGGGGCACGTCGATAAGTCACCAGGGGGGCCACGAGGCAGGGGCGCGCCCTGGGCAGGGGGCGCGCCCCCCACCCTCGTGGACAGGCCCTGGGCCCCCTGGTGTGGATCTTCTTGCAGATATTTTTTATATTTTCTGAAATAATTCTCCGTTGATTTTTAGGCGATTCTGAGAACTTTTTATTCTGCACAAAAACAACACCATGAGAGTTTTGCTGAAAACAGCGTCAGTCCGGGTTAGTTCCATTCAAATCATGCAAGTTAGAGTCCAGAACAAGGGCAAAAGGGTTTGGAAAAGTAGATATGTTGGAGACGAATCACTAACTCCCCAGGTCGGTGGATTATGTGACTTAAATCATTAGCATTCGGGGGCCGGACATAAGTCCCCTGAAAGTTGGCCCAAAAAGCATCCTCAAGTTCTTCCCAGCTCCCTATAGAGTTCTCTGGGAGGCTGTTTAGCCAGTGCCAAGCTGGCCCTTTCAGCTTGAGGGGTAAGTATTTAATGGAGTGGAGCTCATCTCCCTGAGCCATGTGTATGTGAAGAATAAAGTCTTCTATCCATACAGCTGGATCTGTTGTTCCATCGTACACCTCGATCTTTACGGGTTTAAACCCATCTTGAAATTCTTGATCCATCACCTCATCGGTGAAGCACAGAGGGTGTGAAACACCCCTGTATTTTGTGATTTCGTGGCGTAGTTCGGACATTATTGGTGTTCGGTGTTGACTCCAAACTAGTATGTGACCGGTCTGTTTGGCTTGATAGCCACCGCCCCGTGTGTATGTACGTTCCCTTGGCCCGTAGATTGATCTAGTCTAGCTCGCCTTTTTATTCAGGTTCTGTCATAGGTCGTACTTATGGGCATGTGCCACTGTATCCTTACCTTTACGTTGAGGAGGTGCGGGCCTGTGTACGGCGTTACTAGCCGCTTTGTCCCTTCCATGGGGTGGTCGGTTTAGTTGATCGGCCTGATCATACTTCGGCGGAACTGGCGTCGGGGCCTCGTCGTCGAATTGGGGCAGCAGTTTGCGTTTTGGCTAGCTCTTTGCTTGGCCTTTAGAGGCGTATAGTCCTTCGTATCTAGCACGTCACTCCGTCTATCGTTGAGCATATCTTGTTCGGCTCTAAGCCGTCGCTACTGTAGATCTAGTAGGCCAAACCAAACCGATAATTTGAAGAGACTTGCAAGGATATTATAATCATACATAAAAGAATTCATAAAAGAACCAAATACTTCTCATAGATAATCTTGATCATAAACCCACAATTCGTCGGATCTCGACAAACACACCGCAAAAAGATTACATCAAATAGATCTCCTCGAAGACCGAGGAGAACTTGGTATTGAGATCCAGAAAGAGAGAAGAAGCCATCTAGGTACTAACTATGGACCCGAAGGTCTGTGGTAAACTACTCACAACTCATGGTGAGGCGATTGTGTTGATTAAGAAGCACTCCGTGGAAGATCCCCCCTCCGGCGGAGCTCCGGAACAGGCCCCAAGATGAGATCTCACAGGAACAGAAGGTTGCGGCGGTGGAATTAGGGTTTTCTTTGTTGCTTCGATGTTTTCAGGGAACATGGGTATATATAGGAGGAAGGAGTACGTCGGTGGAGCAACGTGGGGCCCACGAGGCAGGGGGCGCGCCCAGGGGGAGGGGGCGCGCCCGCCACCCTCGTGGGCACCACGTGTCCCCTCTGCCTTGGTCCTCAAGTCTCTCGTGAAGATATCGTTCCAAAAATAACTCTCCCGAAGGTTTTATTCCGTTTGGACTTTGTTTGATATTCCTTTTCTGCGAAACCCTGAAATAGGCAAAAAACAGCAATCTGGACTGGGCCTTTGGGTTAATAGGTTAGTCCCAAAAATAATATAAAAGTGTATAATAAAGCCCATTAAACATCCAAAACATCATATATAATAGCATGGAGCAATCAAAAATTATAGATACGTTGGAGACGTATCAAGCATCCCCAAGCTTAATTCCTGCTCGTCCTCGAGTAGGTAAATGATAAAAACATAATTTTTGATGTGGAATGCTAACCAACATAATTTTCAATGTAATTCTCTTTATTGTGGCATGAATGTTCAGATCTGAAAGATTCAAGACAAAAGTCTATATTGAAGTAAGAAATAATAATACTTCAAGCATACTAACAAAGCAATCATGTCTTCTCAAAATAACATGGCTAAAGAAAATTATCCCTACAAAATCATATAGTCTGGCTATGCTCCCTCTTCATCACACAAAATATTCATATCATGCACAACCCCGGTTTCAGCCAAGCAATTGTTTTCATACTCAATTTTTTCAAACCTTTCAACCTTCACGCAATACATGAGCGTGAGCCATGGATATAGCACTATGGGTGGAATAGAGTGGTATTTGTGGAGAAGACAAAAAAGGAGGAAGATAATCTCACATCGACTAGGCGTATCAACGGGCTATGGAGATGCCCATCAATAGATATCAATGTGAATGAGTAGGTATTGCCATGCAACGGATGCACTAGAGCTATAAATGTATGAAATCTCAACAAAAGAAAATAAGTGGGTGTGCATCCAACTTGCTTGCTCACGAAGACCTAGGGCATTTGAGGAAGCCCATCGTTGGAATGTACAAGCCAAGTTCTATAATGAAAATTCCCACTAGTATATGAAAGTGACAAAACAAGAGACTCTCTATCATGAAGAACATGGTGCTACTTTTGAAGCACAAGTGTGAAAAAAGGATAGTAGCATTGTCCCTTCTCTCTTTGCTCTCATTTTTTTTGGAGGGGCATTCTCTCTTGTTTATTTAGCCCCTCTCTCTCTCTCTCTCTCTCTATATATATATATATATATATATATATATATATATATATATATATATATTTGGGGCCATATCTCTCATTTTTTGGCCTTTCCTCACATGGGACAATGCTCTAATAATGATGATCATCACACTTTTATTGATTTACAACTCGATACTAGAACAAAGTATGACTCTATATGAATGCCTCCGGTGTACCGAGATGTGCAATGAATCAAGAGTGACATGTATGAAAAATTATGCATGGTGGCTTTGCCACAAATACGATGGCAACTACATGATCATGCATGGCAATATGACAATATGAAGCGTGTCATATGAACGGAACGGTGGAAAGTTGCATGGCAATATATCTCGGAATGGCTATGGAAATGCCATGATAGGTAGGTATGGTGTCTGTTTTGAGGAAGATATATGGTGGGTGTATGGTACCAGCGAAAGTTGCGCGGCACGAGAGAGGCTATCAATGGTGGAAGGGTGAGAGTGCGTATAATCCATGGACTCAACATTAGTCATAAAGAACTAATATACTTATTGCAAAAATTTACGAGTCATCAGAACAAAGCAATCAACGCATGCTCCTAGGGGGGAGGTTGGTAGGAGTTAACCATCGCGCGCCTCCGACCTCCACACAAAGGATGACACTCTACAAATACCTCATGCTCTAACTTCGTCCCATAGCGGTTCACCATACGTGCATGCTACGGGAATCACAAACTTTAACACAAGTATTTATCAATTTCATAATAACTCCGCTAGCATGACTCTAATATCATTATCCTCATATCTCAAAACAATCATCAAGTATCAAACTTCTCATCATATTCAATGCACTTTGTATGAAAGTATTTACTATATTCATCTTGCATGCCTATCATATTAGGACTAGTTTTATAACCAAAGCACATTACCATGATGTTCTAAAAGACTCTCAAAAGGATATAAGTTAAGCATGACAGATCAACAATTTCTACAAAATAAAATCACCACCGTGCTCTAAAAGATATAAGTGAAGCACTAGAGCAAAACTATTTAGCTCAAAAGGTATAAGTGAAGCACATAGAGTGTTCTAACAAATTCTAGGCCATATTTATCTCTATCAAAAAGGTGTGTCCAGCAAGGATGATTGTGGCAAACTAACAAGCAAAGACTCAAATCATACATGACGCTCCAAGCAAAACACATATCATGTGGTCAATAAAAATATAGTCCCGAGTATAGTTACCGATAGATGAAGACGAAAGAGGGGATGCCTTCCCGGGGCATCCCCAAGCTTAGGCTTTCGGTTGTCCTTGAATTTTACCTTGGGGTGCCTTGGGCATCCCCAATCTTAGGCTCTTGCCACTCTTTGTTCCATAGTCCACCAAAGCCATACTCAAAACTTGAAAACTTCACAACACAAAACTTAGCCAAAAATCTCGTGAGCTCCGTTAGTATAAGAAAACAAACCACTACTCAAAAGGTATTGTAATGAACTCATTCATTGTTTATATTGGTGTTAAAACACTGTATTCCAACTTCTCTATGATTCATATCCTCCAATACTACTCATATATTCATCAAAATAAGCAAACAACACACGAAAAACAGAATCTGTCAAAAACAATACAGTATGTAGTAATCTGTAACTTTCGCATACTTCTGTAACTCCAAAAAATTTGTAATAAATTGGTAAACGTGAGAAACTTTTCTATTAATCATCTGCACAAAGAATCTACTAAATAGCACTCTCCGGTAAAATCTGGTGACTATTCTCATGAGCGCTAACGTTTCTGTTTTTTACAGCAAGATCATATAAACTTCACACAAGTCTTCCCAAAGGTTCTACTTGGCACAAACACTAATTAAAACACAAAACCACATCTAAACATAAGCTAGATGCAATATTTATTCCTAAACAGAAGCAAAAACAAAGAAAATAAAATTGGATTGCCTCCCAACAAGCGCTATCGTTTAACGCCCCTAGCTAGGCACGAGACTTCAATGATGCTCACATGGAAGATAAGAATTGAAGCATGAAGAGAGCATCATATAGCATGTGAAAGTCACATCTAAGTCTAACATACTACCTGTGCATAGGCATTTTATAGGAAAACAAATTAGCAAGACAAGCAAGATCTAGCATATGCAAGGAAGAAGAAAGAAACAATAGCAATCTCAACATAACAAGAGGTAATGTAGTAACATGAAAATTTCTATCACCATATTTTCCTCTCTCATAATAATTGCATATACGATCATAAGAAAATTCATAAATCTAGCTATCACATAACATATTCTCAACACGATCCACATGCATGCGAAGTTTACACTCTTCCAAAATAGTGGGATTAACATTAACTAAAGTCATGACCTCTCCAAACCCACTTTGATCAAAAAATATATAAGATTGAACATTCTCCAAATATGTGGGATATAAAGTTGACACTCTTCCAAACCCACTTTCAATATTATTGCAAACATTATTATCAATCTCACAATCATCATGGGGCTTAAATAAATTTTCAAGATCATAAGAAGCATCATCCCAATCATGATCATTGCAAAGAGTAATAGACATAGCAAAACTAGCATCCCCAAGCTTAGGGTTTTGCATATAATTAGCACAATTGACATTAATAGAATTTATAATAACATCATTGCAATCATGCTTTTTATTTAAGGAGCTGTCGTGAATCACTTTTTCTTTTAACAATTCCTCACAATTTTCAGATTCATGAATTTCAAGCAAAACCCCATAAAGATAATCTTGTGCAGACAACTCACTAGCAATTGGTTCAACATAATTGGATCTCTTAAATACATTAGCAAGTGGATGAGGATCCATACTTTAGCAAGCAAAGATGCAAGCTAATAGAGGGCACATAGCAACATAAGAAAACAGAAAGGCGAAAAGAAAAAGGGCAAATAAAACGGCAAGGGTGAAGTGGGGGAGAGGAAAACGAGAGGCAAATAAATGTAATGCGAAGGATAAGGGTTTGTGATAGGTACTTGGTATATGAATTTTGCGTGAGCCTCCCCGGCAACGGCGCCGGAAATTCTTCTTGCTACTTCCCGAGCTTGCGTTGTATTCCCTCGAAGAAGAAAGGGTGATGTAGCACATTAGCGTAAGTACTTCCCTCAGTTTTTGAGAACCAAGGTATCAATCTAGTAGGAGACCACGCGCGAGTCCCTCGCACCTGCACAAACAAATAAGAACTTCGCAGCCAACGCGATAAGGGGTTGTCAATCCCTTTATGGTCACTTACGAAAGTGAGATCTGATAGATAGGATAGTTTTATATTTTTGGTATTTTTGATATAAGAACAGAAAGTAAAAACAGCAAAGTAAAGTAGATTGTAGATTGATATGTTGAGAATAGACCCGGGGGCCATAGTGGCTTCTCTCATGATAGCAGAATTCTATGGTGGGTGAACAAATTACTGTCGAGCAACTGATAGAAAAGCGAATAATTATGAGAATATCTAGGCACGATCATTTATATAGGCATCATGTCCGTGACAAGTAGACCGAAATAATTCTGCATCTACTACTATTACTCCACACATCGATCGCTATCCAACATGCATCTAGAGTATTAAGTTCATAAGAACAGAGTAATGCTTTAAGCAAGGTGACATGTTGTAGATGGATAAACTCAAACAATATGACATAAACCCCATCTTTTTATCCTCGATGGCAACAATACAATACGTGCCTTGCTGCCCCTGCTGTCACTGGGAAAGGACACCGCAAGATTGAACCCAAAGCCAAGCACTTCTCCCATTGCAAGAACTATAGATCTAGTAGGCCAAACCAAACCGATAATTCTAAGAGACTTGCAAGGATATTATAATCATACATAAAAGAATTCAGGAAAGAACCAAATATTTCTCATAGATAATCTTGATCATAAACCCACAATTCATCGGATCTCGACAAACACACCGTAAAAAGATTACATCGAATAGATCTCCTCGAAGACCAAGGAGAACTTGGTATTGAGATCCAGAAAGAGAGAAGAAGCCATCTAGGTACTAACTATGGACCCCGAAGGTCCGTGGTAAACTACTCACAACTCATGGTGAGTCGATGGTGTTGATGTAGAAGCACTCCGTGGAAGAACCCCCCCTCCGACGGAGCTTCGGAACAGGCCCCAAGATGGGATCTCACGGGAACAGAAGGTTGCGGCGGTGGAATTAGGGTTTTCTCTGTTGCTTCGATGTTTTCAGGGTACTGATACGTCTCCAATGTATCTATAATTTTGTATTGTTCCATGCTATTATCTATGAAGTCTTGGATGTTTAATGGGCTTTATCATTCACTTTTATATCATTTTTGGGACTAACCTACTAACCCAAAGGCCTAGTCCAGATTGCTGTTTTTTGCATGTTTCAGGGTTTTGCAGAAAAAGGATATCAAACGGGGTCCAAACAGAATGAAACCTTCGCGAGAGATATTTTTGGAGAAAATCACGCACGCGGAGCTTGAGAACCACGTCAGGGGACAGAGGGCTGGCCCACGAGGGTGGGGGCGCGCCCCCTTCCCTCGTGGCCCCCTCGAACATCCCCTGGTGCCCTCCTTCTTCCTATATAAGTCTACGTACCCCAGAAACTCCATGAACGGAGAGAAAACCCTAATTCCACCACCGTACCTTCTGTTCCCGTGGAGATCCCATTTTGGAGCCTGTTCCGGAGCTTCATCGGAGGGGGATCCATCACGGAGGCTTTCATCATCATCATCATCGCCCTCACCATGAGTTGTGAGTAGTTTACCACAGACCTTCGGGTCCATAGCTAGTATCTAGATGGCTTCTTCTCTCTCTCTGGATCTCAATACAAAGTTCTCCTCGGTCTTCAAGGAGATCTATTCGATTAATCTCTTTTTGCGGTGTGTTTGTCGATATCCGATGAATTGTGAGTTTATGATCAAGGTTATCTATGAAAGATATTTGGTTCTTTTCTGAACTCTTGATGTGTGCTCATAATATCCTTGCAAGTCTCTTCGAATTATAGGTTTGGTTTGGCCTACTAGATCTATAGTTCTTGCAATGGGAGAAGTGCTTGGCTTTGGGTTCAATCTTGCGGTGGCCTTTCCCAGTGACAGTAGGGGCAGCAAGGCACATATTGTATTGTTGCCATCGAGGATAAAAAGATGGGGTTTATATCATATTGCTTGAGTTTATCCCTCTACATCATGTCATCTTGCTTAAGGCGTTACTCTGTTCTTATGAACTCAATACACTAGATGCATGCTGGATAGCGGTCAATGTGCGGAGTAATAGTAGTAGATGCAGGAAGGAGTCGGTCTACTTGTCTCGGACGTGATGCCTATGTACAATGTTCATGCCTAGATAGTCTCATAATTATTCGCTTTTCTATCAACTGCTCGACAGTAATCTGCTTACCCGCCGTAGTATATCGCTATCATGAGAGAAGACACTAGAGAACACTATGGCCCCCGGGTCTATTCTCAACATATCAATCTACATCTACTTTACTTTTTCCGCTTTTACTTTCTATTCTTATAATAAAAAATACCAAAAATATAAACTATAATCTCTATCAGATCTCACTTTCGTAAGTGACCGTAAAGGGATTGACAACCCCTTATTGTGTTGGCTGTGAAGTTCTTATTTGTTTGTGCAGGTGCGAGGGACTCATGCATGGTCTCCTACTGGATTGATAACTTGGCTCTCAAAAACCGAGGGAAATACTTACGCTACTGTGATGCATCTCCCTTTCCTCTTCGAGGGAATACAACGCAAGCTCGAGAAGTAGCAAGAAGAATTTCAGGCGCCGTTGCCGGGGAGGCTTACGCAAAAGTCATATACCAAGTACCTATCACAAACCCTTATCCTTCGCATTACATTTTTGCCTCTCGTTTTCCTCTCCCCCACTTCACCCTTGCCGTTTTATTCGCCCTTCTTCTGCCGTTTGTTTATCGTTCGCTTGCTTCTTCTTTGCTTGTGTGTGTTGGATTGCTTGCTTGTCACTATGGCTCAGAACAATACCAAATTGTGTGATTTCTCCAATACCAACAATAATGATTTTATTAGCACTCTGATTGCTCCTATTACCGATGCTGAATCTTGTGAGATCAATGCTGCTTTGTTGAATCTTGTCATGAAATATCAATTCTCCGGCCTTCCTAGTGAAGATGCCGCTACCCATCTAACCAACTTTGTTGATTTGTGTGATATGCAAAAGAAAAGGGATACGGATAACGATATTGTTAAATTGAAGTTATTTCCGTTTTCACTTAGAGATCGTGTTAAAACTTGGTTTTCTTCTTTACCTAGAAATAGTATTGATTCATGGAATAAGTGCAAAGATGCTTTTATCTCTAAGTATTTCTCTCCTGCTAAGATCATCTCTCTTAGAAATGATATTCTAAACTTTAAGCAACTAGATCATGAGCATGTTGCATAAGCTTGGGAGAGAATGAAACTAATGATACGTAATTGCCCTACACATGGTTTGAATCTATGGATGATTATTCAAAACTTTTATGCTGGCTTGAATTTCGCTTCTAGAAATCTTTTAGATTCGGCCATAGGAGGCACTTTCATGGAAACTACCTTAGGAGAAGCTACCAAACTCCTAGATAATATTATGGTTAATTATTCTCAATGGCACACCGAAAGATCTATTAGTAAAAAAGTGCATGCTATTGAAGAAATTAGTGTTTTGAGTGGAAAGATGGATGAACTTATGAAATTATTTGCTGCCAAGAGTGCTTCTTCTGATCCTAACGATATGCCTTTGTCCACTTTGATTGAAAATAACAATGAATCTTTGGATGTGAATTTTGTTGGTAGGAATAATTTGGTAACAATGCTTATAGAGGGAACTTCAATCCTAGGCCTTTTCCTAGTAATTCCTCTAATAATTATGGTAATTCCTACAACAACTCTTATGGAAAGATGCCTTCTAAATTTGAAACTAGTGTTAAGGAGTTTATGATCTCGCAAAAGAATTTCAATGCTTTGCTTGAAGAAAAATTGCTTAAGATTGATGAATTGGCTAGAAGTGTGGAGAATTACTCTTGATGTTGATTCTTTGAAACTTAGATCTATCCCACCTAAGCATGATATCAATGAGTCTCTCAAAGCCATGAGAATTTCCAATGATGAATGCAAAGAAAGAACCGCTAGGATGCGTGCTAAAAGAGAGGATTATATTAAAGTGAGTTCTTCTAGTTATCATGAAAATAAAGATGAAGATCTGAAAGTTATTGATGTGTCTCCTATTAGATCCTTGTTTTCTAGCATAAATCTTGATGAAGATAGGATTGGAGATGATTCTGCTTTAAGGTGTCCCAATGATTCGGAGTTTTTAGATCTTGATGCTAAAATTGTTAAAAGTGGGAGTGAAGAGATTAAAACTTTGTATAGTGATGAACCCACTACTTTGGATTTCAAGGGATTCAATTATCATAATTGTTCTTTGATTGATTGTATTTCCTTGTTGCAATCCGTACTAAACTCTCTGCATTCTTATAGTCAAAATAAAGCCTTCACCAAACACATAGTTGATGCTTTGATGCAATATTATGAAGAAAAACTTGAGTTAGAAGTTTCTATCCCTAGAAAGCTTTATCATGAGTGGGAACCTACTATTAAAATTAAAATAAAAGATCATGAATGCTATGCTTTGTGTGATTTGGGTGCAAGTGTTTCCACTATCCCAAAAACTTTGTGTGATTTGCTAGGGTTTCATGAGCTTGATGATTGTTCTTTAAATTTTCATCTTGCGGATTCCACAATTAAGAAAACTATGGGAAGAATTAATGATGTTCTTATTGTTGCCAATAGGAATTATGTGCCCATAGATTTCATTGTTCTTGATATAGATTGCAATCCTTCATGTCCTATTATTCTTGGTAGACCTTTCCTTAGAACGATTGGTGCAATTATTGATATGAAGGAAGGAAATATTAGATTCCAATTTCCATTAAGGAAAGGCATGGAACAGTTTCCTAGAAAGAAAATTAAATTACCATATGAATCTATTATGAGAGCCACTTATGGATTGCCTTCCAAAGATGGCAATACCTATATCTATCCATGTATCGTGCCTAGCTAGGGGCGTAAAACGATAGCGCTTGTTGGGAGGCAACCCAATTTTATATTTTTTTTGTTTTTGCTGCTGTTAGGGAATAAATATTGCATCTACCTTCTATTTAGATGTGGTTTTGTGTTTTGTTTAGTGTTTGTGCCAAGTAGAACCTTTCGGAAGACTTGTGTGAAGTTTATGTGATCTTGCTGTGAAAAACAGAATTGTTAGCGCCTGCTAGAATGGTCATCAGATTTTACTGGAGCGTGCTATTTAGTTGATTCTTTTTGCAGATTATTAATAGACAAATTCCTCACGTTTACCAATTTAGTTTGAATTTTTTTGAGTTACAGAAGTATGCTAAACCTGCAGATTACTACAGACTGTTCTGTTTTTGACAGATTCTGTTTTTCGTGTGTTGTTTGCTTATTTCAATGCATCTATGAGTAATATTGGGAAGTATGAACCATAGAGAAGTTTGAATACAGTAGGTTTAACACCAATATAAACAAAGAATGAATTCATTGCAGTACCTTTGAGTAGTGGTTTGCTTTCTTATACTAACGGAGCTCACGAGATTTTTGTCTAAGTTTTGTGTTGTGAAGTTTTCAAGTTTTGAGTATCGCTTTGATGGACTATGGAACAAAGAGTAGCAAGGGCCTAATCTTGGGGATTCCCAAGGCACCCCAAGTAAAATTCAAGGACAATACAAAGCCTAAGCTTGGGGATGCCCCGGGAAGGCATCCCCTCTTTCGTCTTCATCCATCGGTAACTATACTTGGAGCTACATTTTTATTCACCACATGATATGTGTTTTGCTTGGAGCGTCTTGTATAATTTGAGTCTTTGCTTGTTAGTTTGCCACAATTATCCTTGCTGGACACACCTATTTGAGAGAGTTAAATATGGCCAAGGAATTGATAGAACACTCTATGTGCTTCACTTATATCTTTTGAGTTGAATAGTTTTTGCTCTAGTGCTTCACTTATATCCTTTAGAGCACGGTGGTGATATTTTGAAGAAATTGTTGAACTCTGATACGTCTCCAACGTATCTATAATTTTTTATTGTTCCATGCTATTATTTATGAAGTCTTAGATGTTTAATGGGCTTTATCATTCACTTTTATATCATTTTTGGGACTAACCTACTAACCCAAAGGCCCAGTCCAGATTGTTGTTTTTTGCCTATTTCAGGATTTTGCAGAAAAGGAATATCAAACGGAGTCCAAACGGAATGAAACCTTCGCAGGAGAAATTTTTGGAGGAAATCACGCGTGATAGACTTGGGGGCCAAGCCAGAGGATAGGGGGGCCACCCTCGAGGGTGGGGGCGTGCCCCCCTTCCCAGGGCGCACCCCCCTGCCTCGAGGGCAGGCCCGGTGGCCCCTAGTGCCCCTCTTCCTCCTATATATGCCTACGTACCCCAGAAACTCCAGACGCAGAGAGAAAACCCTAATTCCACCGCCGTAGCTGCTGTTCCCGTGGAGATCCCATCTTGGAGCTTGTTGCGGGAGGGGGTCCATCACGAAGGCCTTTACCATCATCATCATCGCCCTCACCATGAGTTGTGAGTAGTTTACCACAGACCTTCAGGTCCATAGCTAGTATCTAGATGGCTTCTTCTCTCTCTC
Organism: Secale cereale; assembly: GCA_902687465.1. Lineage (NCBI taxonomy): Eukaryota > Viridiplantae > Streptophyta > Magnoliopsida > Poales > Poaceae > Secale > Secale cereale. The sequence continues at coordinate 441,532,281 of LR738713.1, read as the reverse complement.
CGGATCTCAATACAAAGTTCTCCTCGGTCTTCGAGGAGATCTATTCGATGTAATCTCTTTTTGCGGTGTGTTTGTCGAGATCCGATGAATTGTGAGTTTATGATCAAGGTATCTATGAAAGATATTTGGTTCTTCTCTGAACTTTTTATGTGTGCTCATAATATCCTTGCAAGTCTCTTCGAATTATTGGTTTGGTTTGGCCTACTAGATCTATAGTTCTTGCAATGGGAGAAGTGCTTGGCTTTGGGTTCAATCTTGTGGTGTCCTTTCCCAGTGACAGTAGGGGCAGCAAGGCACATATTGTATTGTTGCCATCAAGGATAAAAAGATGGGGTTTTCATCATATTGCTTGAGTTTATCCCTCTACATCATGTCATCTTGCTTAAGGCATTACTCTGTTCGTATGAACTTAATACACTAGATGCATGCTGGATAGCGGTCGATGTGTGGAGTAATAGTAGTAGATGCAGAATCGCTTCGGTCTACTTGTCTCGGACGTGATGCCTATATACAATGATCATGCCTAGATAATCGCATAATTATTCGCTTTTCTATCAATTGCTCGACAGTAATGTGTTCACCCGTCATAGAATATCGCTATCATGAGAGAAGCCACTAGAGAAAACTTGTGGGGACCCCGACTTAGAAGTCGAGATCATCGAATGCACGTGTACAGTGATCCCAGAGATCAATGCTCACTGAACACACAGAAGCTGAAATAACAAGAGTCTTACATCCATACAAATAGTCTTACACGAATTATGGCCATTATGGCCAAGTCTTACATAGATAGAGCCTCACGGGCTGAATAGCAAATATCTCAAATAGCGGAAGTCTTCGGTAACGGGTAGAACCCATGCCATCTGCCTTAACCCTACAGGCATTCTGACTGGGATAGCGTCCTAGTTCGCATGTTCGTCTCCAAAGAACTCTTCCTCATACTCCTGTTCTTCCATGCCTGGCCAATTAAATAACCAGTGGCAAGCCAATGAGTACTTTGAATGTACTCGCAAGCAACCCATGATGTGGATCAAAGTAACAATGCAATGGAACAATAATGAACAATCTAGCAAAAGGCTAGAACAAATATTCTACCATCAAGTTAATGCATCAATAAACTCGCGTAACCTTGAAGACAGGTTACCGATATCAACATGAATAAGATTCAACTCATCGAGCCAAGTCACCACCTTGACTCACATACACACGCATGGTTTCACAAACATTGGACGTAGCCCAAGAGCGGTTACCCAACTGTCCATGACCGTGGACACGGCTATTCGAATAGTTTGACTCTCTGCAGAGGTTGTACACTTTACCCACAAGATCCGGGGAACTTCCGTGTCATCCACGACCCGCGGTACCTCAAGTACCCGGGGTAAGCACCCGGTCATTATCTTTCCTTTGACGACACTAACATAGAGTCCACTCGTTGGTACACGGCCCTCGGGTACAAACAATAGATCACGGGATTTGCCCTAATTTCAATGTCACGCATACCCGAAGGGACCAACGGTGTGTCTGGTGCCCTGTGAAAACAGTCATGGTCGTCTATCCAAGCACGACCCCGTCCCGGGAAAGACCTCAAGTCTTCCCGTCACTAGTAATGCGGGCACCATGCTAGTATCGACCTAAGTAATCAATAAAGCCCCGTCCCATAAGGGGTAGTGTGGTTGCACATGTATGGTTGGAATAACGGTCGCAACTTAAACCAATCCGTTTGAAAAACACACACACTTGCCTCGGTACACCACTTCGTCATCAAGTGGTCACCTAACTCATCATCATCTCCCTCGGGCATGAATGACACCCGACGGGGTTTTATGTGAAGACTTCAACCATGAAGGTTCATGTATACAAACATCACTATTCATTATTACTACCCACATGCATGTCATCTAGCACATAGCAAGATCAAGATCATGGCATGCATCCTATGGTGGAATCGACTAGGTCACTATCGTAACCCTAACATCATGCATCGGAAACATACGGGTTCCGAAGAACAAGTGTATCATGGTCAAAGGGCTGCTTGCCTGGATTGGCTTGGTCTTCAAAGTCTTCAAATCCTTCTCCTTCTTCTTCCACAGCAACTTCGTCAAATACGGGATCTATACGTCGCATAATAACCACGGGAAAATAAGAATACAAACAAGACAGAAAAATCAAAGTGCTCAGAAAAATGTCAACTTATTTTTGTAAAATACTAGAGGAATTTCTAAGATGGGGAAAAATCTTGGTTGGAGTTTTGGAATTTCAGAAAAGAATCTATTGATTTTAGAACAGGAGTTTTACTGCTCAAATTTGAATTTGAATTTGAACAGAACAGAAAAGTTTCATGGATTTGAATGAAAGTGGTACCATTAAATAGGTTGGAATATTACAAGATTTTAGGAGTTGGAATTATTTAATTTGGACCATTATTCTTTTCTGTAGAAATGTTTAAAACATTAACAGAAAAGAAAAAGAAAAAGTGTCCTGTGCACTGGGCCAGAGAAGGCCACAGTGCACGGCCCAGGCGGTCCAGCCCAGCCGCACGGGAGCCTGCGCGCGCACGTCAGGTTTTTGAACCTGACGGGCGGGGTCCGTGGGTCAGTGACAGAGAGGAGGGGGAGAGAGGTGTGGGGATGACAGGCGGGGCCCGCCTGTCATCTCCAACCTTGCGGCCATGGTGACGGCGAGCTCACCGGCGAGGTTCCCGGCCACGGCGATGGCAACGGAGGGCAGGGATGGACTCAGCGTTGTGTCGCGGATGCAGGGGTGGTGGTGCGGCACGCCGGGGAGGTTCGGTTCGCCGGCGGCGAGGTGGGACGGCGGAGGCTCGTCGGAGGGTCGTGGTTCTGGTCGTTTCCGACTGCCACAGAGAGGGGAAACAAGGGGGAAAGAGTCAGTGGGGCACGGCGGTTCCGAATCAGGCGAAAGGAAGGGCAGGGGAGGCCCGTACCGCTAGATCGCCGGCGGCCCGACGCGGCGGAGCTCCGGTCGATCCCGAGCACTGGGACGTCCTGGGGAGGAGTGGGTGGTGCTGGGAGGCTCAGTGGAGTGAAGCGAGGCTGGTGATGCTGCTGGAGAGGCTCGGGAGGGGCTATATATAGGTGGTCGACGGAGGCCCGTGGTCCAGTGCGCCGGCGAGCTCCGGCTCGAGGCTACAGCGCACGGGGGGCCAAGGGAATGAGTCTGTGGAGTTCCTGGGCGATCTACACGTCCAGTAGAAGTGAGAGGAGGAGCGGGGGAGCGTCTGGAGCGTGCGCGCGTGCGAGGGAGAGGAGTGGCCGTCGCGGGCGGCCAGCGCGCGTGCGACGACGGCCACTGGAGGGCGCAGGAGGAGGGGGGACAGCGCCGGGGAGGTCACGGACGTCGAGAGGCCTCGACTGGCGCGAAGGGGAGGCCCGAGGCTGTCGGGGTCAGCGATTGGCCGGAGCCACCGTGCGGAGGTGCACTATTGCGTGCTCCAGAGCGTGCGTATTGCTGGCATCATCGCGCTCTCGCCGTTTTGGTCAAAACCAGCGTGTCCAGCAGTGTCTAGAAGGTCAGGGGGAAGTAAAGAAATGGCCTGAGGCCTTGGATGCCCTGGAGATGCTGAGAGAGAGTGAGGGTGCTGGTGAATTGGTGAAAACTTGCTGTCCAGCAAGGTAAAACAGGGTTCTTACCCCTCAATCATGGAGCTGGGGTGCTGGGGAAGTTACTGGAGGTAGCTAGTAACTCAATGATCATGTGGTAAGAAGTTGAGGCCATGGAGAAAAAGTAAAAGTGATCAAGTTGGAGGTTTTAGTAAAAAGCCAGAAGGTGTTTGATCAGTGTTTGGTCAATTAAATGAACTCCACTTGACATGGCACTTGACAGGGTTGAAAGACACTCAACAGAAACAGCTTCATCTTGTTTGAGTCAAGCTAATCATCTCCCCTTGATACACCACTTGGTGTAGCATCATCATTTGGGGTATTGATCATGCCCACAAAGTTTGAAGCTCTAGATAAAAAGTTGGTAATGTAAAGTTGTTCAAATTTGCATTTGAACAGAGAGGGTTTTAGGGTGATCTGATCAAGTTGCTCTATTCCAAACCTTGTGCCATTTGGTCTAGATGCCTTATTAGGTCATTCTAGCATGTGCACCAAGTTTGAGAGCATTTGGACAAGTTTGGCAATGTAAAGTTGCTCAAACTTCAAATATGGACCGAATGGTTATGAAGGGGTTTGAGGGTGTTTTCTTGCTTCCCAAGGCATGGGACTTGGCAAGATCATCAAATATGTCATATATGACATGATAGAATTTCCCTGGAATTTTTGGAGAATATATCCTTTGTAAATATTTCAAAAGCTTGAAATATCCAGAAAGGGTTTTAGAGGGTTTAGCCCATTATTTTGAACATGACCAAGTGTTGAAACTCTTATATATGGACAATATATGTCCTCTGAGTCTCTCTGAATTTTGGCAAATATTTTTGAAACAGTTAAATAATTTTCCCCTATTAAAGACCATTTCTGACCTTAAGAAAAAGCTTTTAAATAAAATAGGAAAATAACTTTTTAAATTATACCTTTGTGGTTTCTGGGAGTCCTATGACTACTAGGTCTCAAATGAACCTTTTGAAATAATTTTCTCACCCTAAATCAACTACTTGCAGTGCAAATCTCAATTCAGGGGTTTTTGGAAAACTAAATTTATAAAGTACTTTTTGGCCAAATTAATTTTGTAGGAAAATACTATATTGCTATATAACACTTGGCATGATCATTGGGCAGAGGTTTTGGGTATGGAGATGAATTCTACAAGAGGTTATAGTTGACTTTAATGAGCACATGAAAAGCACATGAAGAAAACTCAATTCCAAATAAAATCCAAATGATGCTAAAAAATTTTGCTGGTCCAAATTTTCATGCTTCAAAGATACAAATAACATGTTACAAAATGCAGGGTGTGACAGACCTACCCCCTTACAAGAATCTCGTCCCCGAGATTCCTAAACTAGGGCTTAAAAGAGATCGGGAAACTCGGATCTAAGATAGTCTTCTCGTTCCCAGGTTGCTTCTGCTTCGGTGTGGTTGCTCCACTGGACCTTGAAGTACTAGATGGTACGGCTTCGCGTACGTCGTTCTGCTTCGTCCAGAATACGAATGGGCTTCTCGCGGTAGGTCAAATCAGGCTGCAGATCAATGGCTTGGTGATCCACATCCTTGTAGAGATTGGGCTTGTCCGGAACTTGGAGACATTTCCGGAGTTGTGACACATGGAATACATTGTGCACATCGGATAGCTCAGGTGGTAGTTCCGACTGATAAGCCACTTCTCCTCGTCGGTCGGTGATCTTGAAAGGGCCAATGAATCTTGGCGCAAGTTTCCCCTTGACGTGGAAACGCTTGGTTCCCTTCAGAGGAGTTACCCGCAGGTACACATGATCTCCGACACGGAAACTCATGTCTCGGCGTCGAGTGTCAGCATAACTCTTCTGCCTTGACTTGGCTGCCTTTAATCGCTCTCTGACTAGTTGGACTTGCTCTTCTGCTGCGCGGAGAATATCCTGTCCAAAGACTAGTCCTTCTCTAGTCTCCGACCAATTGAGGGGTGTGCGACATCTGCGTCCGTACAACACCTCAAATGGTGCCATCTGAAGGCTTGACTGGTAACTGTTGTTATAGGAGAACTCGGCAAACGGGAGAAAGTCTTCCCACTTGGCTCCATACGCCAGGACACAGGCTCGGAGCATGTCTTCGAGAATCTGATTGACTTGTTCTGTTTGACCTCCGGTCTGTGGGTGGAAAGCTGTGCTGAAAGACAACTTGGTTCCCAAGGCTTCTTGGAATCTCTTCCAGAACCTTGAAGTGAACTGGGTGCCTCGATCTGACACAATCTCCTTGGGAACACCGTGAAGACTTACGATTCGGTTGATATAGAGAGTTGCCAGCTGGTTGCCTGAGTGGTAGTCTTGACAGGAATGAAATGGGCCACCTTGGTCAAATGATCGACTATGACCCAGATAGAGTCATGTCCTCTATTCGACCTTGGTAATCCAGTGATGAAGTCCATTCCGACTTTATCCCACTTCCACTCAGGAACATTGAGTGGTTGAAGCAATCCAGCAGGTCGCTGATATTCAGCCTTGACCCTTTGGCACACATCACACTTTGCAACATAGGTTGCAATCTCTCTCTTCATCCCGTGCCACCAGAATCGTGCCTTCAAGTCTTGGTACATCTTGGTTCCTCCGGGGTGGATGGAATACGGAGTGTCGTGGGCTTCTTGCAGAATCAGCGTCTTCAGTTCGGCGTTGTTTGGTACGCAGATGCGACCTTTGTACCAAACAATCCCGTGCTCGTCTTCGGAGAATCCTGGGGCCTTGCCCAGCTTCAACTTCTTCTTGATGCATTCGATGCTTGAGTGTCCATCTTGTGCCTTCTTGACGTCGTTCATCAGGGTCGGTCTGACTTCCAAATGATCCAGAAATCCAGGGGTGACCAATTCCAAACCGAATTGTTCGAACTCCTTAAACAAGGCTGGCTGCCTTTCTTGAATAACGGCATTCAAAGAGCAAGCCTTCCTGCTTAAGGCATCGGCCACCACGTTAGCCTTCCCAGGGTGATACTGAACACTGAGGTCATAATCTTTGATGAGTTCCAACCATCTCCGTTGCCTCATGTTCAATTCCTTTTGGGTGAAAATGTACTTCAGACTTTTGTGGTCTGTGTAGATCTCACACCGTTTCCCTAGGAGGTAATGCCGCCATGTCTTCAAGGCATGAACTACTGCCGCTAGCTCAAGATCGTGAGTAGCGTAGTTCTCCTCATGGGGTTGTAGCTGCCTAGAGAGGTATGCTATGACGCGGCCTTCTTGCATCAGAACGCTTCCCAATCCGGTTCGAGAGGCATCACAATATATCACGAACTCCTTGTGAATATCAGGTGTTGCCAGAACTGGGGCGGTGGTCAATCTCTTCTTGAGCTCTTGGAAGCTCTCTTCGCATTTTGGCGTCCATTCGAACTTCTTGTCCTTCTTGAGGAGCTGAGTCATTGGTCGTGCAATGCTAGAGAATCCTTCCACGAACTTGCGGTAATAGCCCGCTAGTCCGAGGAAGCTTCTGACTTCCTTGACGGTCGTTGGAGATTGCCATTGGGTCACAGCTTCGATTTTTGCAGGATCAACAGATAATCCTTCCTCGGTCAAGACATGACCTAAGAATCCAACTTTATGCAGCCAGAACTCACACTTGTTGAATTTGGCATACAGTTGGTGCTCACGAAGCTTGTCTAGGACCATCCTCAGGTGCTGCTTGTGCTCTTCCTCCGACTTCGAGAACACAAGAATGTCATCAATGAAGACAACAACAAACTTGTCCAAATATTCCATGAAGACTTTATTCATGAGATACATGAAGTAAGCTGGGGCATTGGTTAGCCCAAAAGACATGACCGTGCACTCGTACAGGCCATATCTGGTTACGAATGCCGTCTTCGGAATATCTTGGGGTCTGATCTTCAGCTGGTAGTACCCAGATCTGAGGTCGATCTTGGAGAACACCTTGGCTCCGCTGAGCTGATCAAACAGATCTTCGATCTTGGGAAGTGGATACTTGTTCTTGATTGTAACTTCATTGAGGGAACGATAATCAATGCATAAGCGGATGGTACCGTCCCTCTTGGCCACAAACAGAACAGGAGATCCCCAAGGGGAGGCACTTGGGCGGATAAATCCCTTCCTTAACTGCTCTTCCAGCTGCTTCTTCAACTCGACTGATTCTTCCGTCCCCATTCTATAAGGCTTCTTATAGATGGGTCCTGCTCCGGGCACGAGCTCGATGATGAACTCAATGTCACGGTCAGGGGGCATTCCCGGTAGTTCATCCGGAAAGACATCAGGATACTCACATACCACCGGTACTTGATCTAGCCCAACTTCAGACAGACAGTTGACTTTAGCGGCTTGAGCGGAAGAGGAGTTGGAAGCAAACTTGACTTCGACTCCTTGATCATTGGTCACAGTGACTGTCCGATTGGCACAGTCTAACAAGCCTTGGTGCTTACTGAGCCAATCCATCCCTAAGATCACATCCAAGCCTTGTGATCTCAGGATGATAAGGTCTGCTAGGAAATCTACACCGTTAATGGTAATACCGACTCCTTTACAGCCTATCTTGGCTCTCATCTCGGCTCCGGGGGTTTGTACCACCATAGGGTTATTCAGGGGTGTAGGGGTCATGCCACTTTTTAATGCAAATCTTTGAGTGACAAATGAATGCGTTGCTCCAGAATCAAACAAGACAGTTGCAGGTGCTGAGTTGACAAGGAACGTACCCAGCACGACGTCCGGGTCTTCCTGGGCTTCTTCAGCAGTGACGTGATTCACACGCCCCTTCCCATGGTTCGGTGGGTTGCGAGGAGCTGGGTTCCTTGGTGGCATTCCTCGGCCTTGTCCCTGGTTCTGCGCATTGGGGCGCGGGGCATCAGGCTTCTTGTTGGGGCACACCCTTGAGATGTGTCCAGACTGACCACATCCAAAGCAAGTGACTTGGTTGGGAGTGTTGATCTTGTTGCCACCACTGGTACTGGGGTTGAAAGCTGGCCTGGGGTTGGCATACTGCTGAGGCTGAGGGTTGGCACGAGGTGCAGGAGCTCTTGGCTGCTGATAGGTTGGCTTGGCCGGGGCTGACTGCCACGGACGAGGCTTCTGGTTGCTGGAACTTCCCTTACTGACCAACTTGCGCTTGCGAGTGTCTTCCAAAGCACGCCGCTTGTCTTCAAGCATAAGTGCCTTGTTCACCAGATCAGGGAAAGACGGGCAGTCGCACACGACAAGCGAGTATTGCAGAGTCTGATTGAGGCCTTCCATGAAGCGCTCCCTTTTGGCAGCATCAGTGCTGACATCTTCGGGGGCATACCTTGACAGAACACTGAACTTCTGCATGTACTCCTTGACAGTGGCACTTCCTTGCTTCAGGGATCGGAACTCGCGCTTTTTGATAGCCATGATTCCGGAAGGAATGTGGGCCTTGCGGAATTCTGCCTTGAAGTTAACCCAAGTGATGTCTTGTTCAGCATGCATGACCTTGAATCCATCCCACCAAGCTCTAGCAGTTCCCCCGAGGCAGTGGGCTGCATAAGCCACCTTCTCGCGGTCTTCAGTGCATCCGACTAGTTCCAGAATTTCCTCAATGGAACGGACCCAGTCGTCTGCATCCAGGGGTTCTGCAGTCTCGATGAAGGTTGGCGGTGCATGCTTCTTGAACTCTGCCAACGTGGAACGTCCATTGCCATTCCCCGCCGGCTGGCGGTTGTTGGTGACAGCTTGAGCAATCAGCTGAAGAGCTGCAGTGTTGGCTTGGCGTTCCTCTCGGAAAGCTTGGAGAAGCTGAGCCATGTCCATGCTTGGAGGAGGTGGTGGTGGAGCTTGGTCGTTGGTTTGGTCGTGGCCTACCTCTGGCTGAGAGGATGCTCCGGCTTCGGGCTGCTGGGTAGAGGTACCAGTACGAGTTACAACAGGCATCCTGTTGGAGTGGTAAAAGGTCTCATGACTCGGAAGAGGGAAAGCAAGATAGATGGGTGCCTAGTAAGGGGGTGGGTGTGACACTAAATCAAATTATGCAAGGGCCGAGAGGCCAAAACACATTCATTAAAATCCAAATGGGTGATGTAGTCGTTTACACATTCCCGAAGGAAGATTACGACATACATCCAGACACAACAAAAGCAAACACTTGATGGTTTCATTTGAACCATACAAGGACTCGATTGCGCATAGGGGTTACACGACCTATCCTACCGTAGAGGTTACAACTGGCATATCCGAGTAGCGAATAATGCCTAAGCGGCGGAATGCTCGGTCGCGTATTCCGGCTCTTCTGGGTCTTCCTCCTTGTCTTCATTCGTCTGGGCCCCCTTGTCACTTGAGGGTGTGGGGGAGTGGAGGAGTTGGATACGACGGTGCTTTGTTGGTGGTGCAGGGAAAAGCTTGCGATATTCCCTTGCTGTCATCCGGCGTCGCCGAGGTGGTTCCTCATCCTTGGAAGATACATCCTCGGAGAGCCTTCCGCCTCGATATGCGATAGCGGATTGTCCAGAAGGTGCTCCTTCCTTCTTGATCCTATTTGCCTTCTCTTGAGCTCGACGAAGAAGTGCCTTGGTCTTGTGAAGTTCTTCTCGAAGCTTCATTGATTCCGAGGCCAAGTCTTGTGCCAAGCTGTTGGCACATAGACTGAAGTAGGTCTGGAACCGAAGCGACAGTCCTTCCTTCAGTGGAGGGGCTAGTGCGCTGCTTTCTTATTCACCTTCCTTCCGGTAAGGTAAGAAGCGAGTTGTCATCTTGGCTGCCATCTCCGGAAGAAGCTCGCGGAGACGGGTTAAAGCCTTGAGTGCAGCAGCCTCGACAGCGAGTGGTAGTGTTGCCATCTGGGGTCCCTCGAAGAACCAACTTGTGGGAGGATCGTTTGCCCTCACGATCACTTCCACATGGTACTCCACCTCAGTGTCGCTCACCCAATGCTCAAGGTAGGTGAGGATGGGTGCTCGGTGGAACTGACACTCCTGGAGGCTATCCTCGAGAAGTAAGGGAAACCCAGTGGTCAGGTGCTCTTCGGGAGCAGCGGCCATCTACAAAGGTGGAATAGGAGGGGTTAATAAGCTGGTGAAACCTCAGGTTTAGAAAAGAAGAGAGGTTCAGAAGGTTTTTGAAAAAGGGGTCTCATCTAACTAACGCCCATGCTAACTAAGGCTTCCTACAGTCAGGATGGCTCTGATACCAGCTCTGTGGGGACCCCGACTTAGAAGTCGAGATCACCGAATGCACGTGTACAGTGATCCCAGAGATCATTGCTCACTGAACACACAGAAGTTGAAATAACAAGAGTCTTACATCCATACAAATAGTCTTACACGAATTATGGCCAAGTCTTACATAGATAGAGCCTCACGGGCTGAATAGAAAATATCTCAAATAGCGGAAGTCTTCGGTAACGGGTAGAACCCATGCCATCTGCCTTAACCCTACAGGCATTCTGACTGGGATAGCGTCCTAGTTCGCATGTTCGTCTCCAAAGAACTCTTCCTCATACTCCTGTTCTTCCATGCCTGGCCAATTAAATAACCAGTGGCAAGGCAATGAGTACTTTGAATGTACTCGCAAGCAACCCATGATGTGGATCAAAGTAACAATGCAATGGAACAATAATGAACAATCTAGCAAAAGGCTAGAACAAATATTCTACCATCAAGTTAATGCATCAATAAACTCGCGTAACCTTGAAGACAGGTTACCGATATCAACATGAATAAGATTCAACTCATCGAGCCAAGTCACCACCTTGACTCACATACACACGCATGGTTTCACAAACATTGGACGTAGCCCAAGAGCGGTTACCCAACTGTCCATGACCGTGGACACGGCTATTCGAATAGTTTGACACTCTGCAGAGGTTGTACACTTTACCCACAAGATCCGGGGAACTTCCGTGTCATCCACGACCCGCGGTACCTCAAGTACCCGGGGTAAGCACCCGGTCATTATCTTTCCTTAGACGACACTAACATAGAGTCCACTCGTTGGTACACGGCCCTCGGGTACAAACAATAGATCACGGGACTTGCCCTAATTTCAATGTCACGCATACCCGAAGGGACCAACGGTGTGTCTGGTGCCCTGTGAAAACAGTCATGGTCGTCTATCCAAGCACGACCCCGTCCCGGGAAAGACCTCAAGTCTTCCCGTCGCTAGTAATGCGGGCACCATGCTAGTATCGACCTAAGTAATCAATAAAGCCCCGTCCCATAAGGGGTAGTGTGGTTGCACATGTATGGTTGGAATAACGGTCGCAACTTAAACCAATCCGTTTGAAAAACACACACACTTGCCTCGGTACACCACTTCGTCATCAAGTGGTCACCTAACTCATCATCATCTCCCTCGGGCATGAATGGCACCCGACGGGGTTTTATGTAAAGACTTCAACCATGAAGGTTCATGTCACACAAGCATCACTATTCATTATTACTACCCACATGCATGTCATCTAGCACATAGCAAGATCAAGATCATGGCATGCATCCTATGGTGGAATCAACTAGGTCACTATCGTAACCCTAACATCATGCATCGGAAACATACGGGTTCCGAAGAACAAGTGTATCATGGTCAAAGGGCTGCTTGCCTGGATTGGCTTGGTCTTCAAAGTCTTCAAATCCTTCTCCTTCTTCTTCCACAGCAACTTCGTCAAATACGGGATCTATACGTCGCATAATAACCACGGGAAAATAAGAATACAAACAAGACAGAAAAATCAAAGTGCTCAGAAAAATGTCAACTTATTTTTGTAAAATACTAGAGGAATTTCTAAGATGGGAAAAAATCTTGGTTGGAGTTTTGGAATTTCAGAAAAGAATCTATTGATTTTAGAACAGGAGTTTTACTGCTCAAATTTGAATTTAAATTTGAACAGAACAGAAAAGTTTCATGGATTTGAATGAAAGTGGTACCATTAAATAGGTTGGAATATTACAAGATTTTAGGAGTTGGAATTATTTAATTTGGACCATTATTCTTTTCTGTAGAAATGTTTAAAACATTAACAGAAAAGAAAAAGAAAAAGTGTCATGTGCACTGGGCCAGAGAAGGCCACAGTGCACGGCCCAGGCGGTCCAGCCCAGCCGCACGGGAGCCTGCGCGCGCACGTCAGGTTTTTGAACCTGACGGGCGGGGCCCGTGGGTCAGTGACAGAGAGGAGGGGGAGAGAGGTGTGGGGATGACAGGCGGGGCCCGCCTGTCATCTCCAACCTTGCGGCCACGGCGACGGCGAGCTCACCGGCGAGGTTCCCGGCCACGGCGACGGCAACGGAGGGCAGGGATGGACTCATCGTCGTGTCGCGGATGCAGGGGTGGTGGTGCGGCACGCCGGGGAGGTCCGGTTCGCCGGGGGCGAGGTGGGACGGCGGAGGCTCGTCGGAGGGTCGTGGTTCTGGTCGTTTCCGACTGCCACAGAGAGGGGAAACAAGGGGAAAGAGTCAGTGGGGCACGGCGGTTCCGAATCAGGCGAAAGGAAGGGCAGGGGAGGCCCGTACCGCGAGATCGCCGGCGGCCCGACGCGGCGGAGCTCCGGTCGATCCCGAGCATTGGGACGTCCTGGGGAGGAGTGGGTGGTGCTGGGAGGCTCAGTGGAGTGAAGCGAGGCTGGTGATGCTGCTGGAGAGGCTCGGGAGGGGCTATATATAGGTGGTCGACGGAGGCCCGTGGTCCAGTGCGCCGGCGAGCTCCGGCTCGAGGCTACAGCGCACGGGGGGCCAAGGGAATGAGTCCGTGGAGTTCCTGGGCGATCTCCACGTCCAGTAGAAGTGAGAGGAGGAGCGGGGGAGCGTCTGGAGCGTGCGCGTGTGCGAGGCAGAGGAGTGGCCGTCGCGGGCGGCCAGCGCGCGTGCGACGACGGCCACTGGAGGGCGCAGGAGGAGGGGGACAGCGCCGGGGAGGTCGCGGACGTCGAGAGGCCTCGACTGGCGCGAAGGGGAGGCCCGAGGCTGTCGGGGTCAGCGATTGGCCGGAGCCACCGTGCGGAGGTGCACTATTGCACGCTCCAGAGCGTGCGTATTGCTGGCATCATCGCGCTCTCGCCGTTTTGGTCAAAACCAGCGTGTCCAGCAGTGTCTAGAAGGTCAGGGGGAAGTAAAGAAATGACCTGAGGCCTTGGATGCCCTGGAGATGCTGAGAGAGAGTGAGGGTGCTGGTGAATTGGTGAAAACTTGCTGTCCAGCAAGGTAAAACAGGGTTCTTACCCCTCAATCATGGAGCTGGGGTGCTGAGGAAGTTACTGGAGGTAGCTAGTAACTCAATGATCATGTGGTAAGAAGTTGAGGCCATGGAGAAAAAGTAAAAGTGATCAAGTTGGAGGTTTTAGTAAAAAGCCAGAAGGTGTTTGATCAGTGTTTGGTCAAGTAAATGAACTCCACTTGACATGGCACTTGACAGGGTTGAAAGACATGAGAAAATAGGGTGCTTCACCAAATTTGGGCTCATTTGAAGAAACTAGCCAATGTAACTTTGGTGAACCCTAGAAATCAACAGAAACAGCTTCATCTTGTTTGAGTCAAGCTAATCATCTCCCCTTGATACCCCACTTGGTGTAGCATCATCATTTGGGGTATTGATCATGCCCACAAAGTTTGAAGCTCCAGATAAAAAGTTGGTAATGTAAAGTTGTTCAAATTTGCATTTGAACAGAGAGGGTTTTAGGGTGATCTGATCAAGTTGCTCTATTCCAAACCTTGTGCCATTTGGTCTAGATGCCTTATTAGGTCATTCTAGCATGTGCACCAAGTTTGAGAGCATTTGGACAAGTTTGGCAATGTAAAGTTGCTCAAACTTCAAATATGACAGAATGGTTATGAAGGGGTTTGAGGGTGTTTTCTTGCTTCCCAAGGCATGGGACTTGTCAAGATCATCAAATATGTCATATATGACATGATAGAATTTCCCTGGAATTTTTGGAGAATATATCCTTTGTAAATATTTCAAAAGCTTGAAATATCCAGAAAGGGTTTTAGAGGGTTTAGCCCATTATTTTGAACATGACCAAGTGTTGAAACTCTTATATATGGACAATATATGTCCTCTGAGTCTCTCTGAATTTTGGCAAATATTTTTTAAACAGTTAAATAATTTTCCCCTATTAAAGACCATTTCTGGCCTTAAGAAAAAGCTTTTAAATAAAATAGGAAAATAACTTTTAAAATTATACCTTTGTGGTTTCTGGGAGTCCTATGACTACTAGGTCTCAACTGAACCTTTTGAAATAATTTTCTCACCCTAAATCAAGTACTTGCAGTGCAAATCTCAATTCAGGGGTTTTTGGAAAACTAAATTTATAAAGTACTTTTTGGCCAAATTAATTTTGTAGGAAAATACTATATTGCTATATAACACTTGGCATGATCATTGGGCAGAGGTTTTGGGTATGGAGATGAATTCTACAAGAGGTTATAGTTGACTTTAATGAGCACATGAAAAGCACATGAAGAAAACTCAATTCCAAATAAAAGCCAAATGATGCTAAAAAATATGCTGGTCCAAATTTTCATGCTTCAAAGATACAAATAACATGTTACAAAATGCAGGGTGTGACAAAACTATGGCCCCCGGGTCTATCTCTATCATATTACTTTCCCGTTAATTTCTTCCACCGTTATTTATTTGCTTTCTTTACTTTCTGTTTCTATACCAAAAATACCAAAAATATAATTATCATCTCTATCAGATCTCACTATCGTAAGTGACCGTAAAGGGATTGACAACCCCTTATCGCGTTGGCTGCGAAGTTCTTATTTTTTTGTGCAGGTGCGAGGGACTGGTGCGTGGTCTCCTACTGGATTGATACCTTGGTTCTCAAAAACTGAGGGAAATACTTATGCTACTGTGCTGCATCTCCCTTTCCTCTTCGAGGGAGTACAACGCAAGCTCAAGAGGTAGCAAGAAGAATTTCTGGCGCCGTTGCCAGGGAGGCTTACCCAAAAGTCATATACCAAGTACCTATCACAAACCCTTATCCTTCGCATTACATTTATTTTCCTCTCGTTTTCCTCTCCCCCACTTCACCCTTGCCGTTTTATTTGCCCTTCTTCCGACGTGTGTTTATCGTTCGCTTGCTTCGCGTTTGCTTGTGTGCTATGTGCCCTCAATTAGCTTGCATCTTCGCTTGCTAAAGTATGGATCCTCATCCACTTGCTAATCTCTTTAAGAGATCCAATTATGTTGAACCTATTGCTAGTGAGTTGACTGCACTAGATTATCTTTATGGGGTTTTGCTTGAAATTTGTGAATCTGAAAATTGTGATGAAATATTGAAAGAAAGACATAAATTGATTCATGATAGCTCCTTGAGTAAAAAGCATGATTGCAATGATGTTATTATAAATTCTATTAATGTCAATTGTGCTAATGATACGCAAAACCCTAAGCTTGGGGATGCTAGTATTGCTATGTCTACTACTTGTTGCAATGATCATGATTGGGGTGATGATTCTTACGATCTTGAAAATTTATTTAAACCCCATCATGATCATGAGATTGATAATAATGTTTGCCATGATATTTAAAGTGGGTCTGAAAGAATGTCAACTTTTGATCCCACTACCTTGGATATTGATCAATCTTATGAAACATTTGATAAAAGTGGGCTTGGAGAAGTAATGTCTTTGTTCCATGTTAATCCCACTATTTTAAATGAGTGTCAAGTTTGCATGCATGTGGATCGTGTTGAGAATATGTTATGTGATAGCTATTTTGTTGAATTTGATCATGATCCTACATGCAATTATTATGAGAGAGGGAAATATGGTTGTAGAAATTTTCATGTTACTAAATTACCTCTCGTTATGTTGAGATTGCTATTGTCCCTTTCTCCTTCCTTGCATGTGCTAGATCTTGCTTGTCTTGGTAATTTGTATTCCTATAAGATGCCTATGCATAGGAAGTATGTTAGACTTAGATGTGTTTGTCATATGTCTTATGATGCTCTCTTTGTGCTTCAATTCTTATCTTTCATGTGAGCATCATTGAATTATCAAGCCTATCTTAATGGCTATAAAGAAAGAGCTTGTTGGGAGCCAACCCAATTTTATGTTTTTTGCTTTTGTCGCTGTTAGGGAATAAATATTTCATCTAGCCTCTTATTAGATGTGGTTTCATGTTCTGTTTAGTGCTTGAGCCAAGTAGAACCTTTGGTAAAACTTGTGTGAAGTTTATATGATCTTGCTGTGAAAAACAGAATCGTTAGCGCTCGCTAAAGTAGTCTTCAGATTTTACTGGAGCGTGCTTTTTAGTTGATTATTTTTTCTGATGATTGGTAAAAAAATTGCGCAAATTTACCAATTTAGTTTGAATTTTTTGGAGTTCCAAAACTAGGCGAACCCAGCAGATTACTACAGACTGTTCTGTTTTTAACAGATTCTGTTTTGCGTGTGTTGTTTGCTTATTCCGATGCATCTATGAGTAATATTGGAGGATATGAACCATAGAGAAATTGGAGTACAGCAGGTTTAACACCAATATAAACAATGAATGAATTCCTTGCTGTACCTTTGAATGGTGGTTTGCTTTCTCTTACTAACGGAGCTCACGAGAATTTTGGTCTAAGTTTTGTGTTGTGAAGTTTTCAAGTTTTGAGTATTGCTTTGATGGACTATGGAACAAGGAGTAGCAAAGGCCTAAGCTTGGGGATGCCCAAGGAACCCCAAGTGAACTCATGATAATCAAAAGCCTAAGCTTGGGGATGCCCCGAGAAGGCATCCCCTCTTTCGTCTTCATCCATCGGTAACTATACTTGGAGCTATATTTTTATTCGCAACATGATATGTGTTTTTCTTGGAGCGTCTTGTATAATTTGAGTCTTTGCTTGTTAGTTTTCCACAATCATCCTTGCTAGACACACCTATTTGAGAGAGTTAAATATGCCCTAAAAATTGTTAGAACACTCTATATGCTTCACTTATATCTCTTGAGTTGAATAGTTTTTGCTCTAGTGCTTCACTTATATCTTTTATAGCACGGTGGTGGTAATGTTTTGTAGAAATTGTTGAACTCTCATGCTTCACTTAGATCTATTTGAGAGTCTATTAAAACAACATGGTAAAGTGTTTAGGCTAAAGAAACTAGTCTTCACATGATAAACATCCAATGTCAATGTAGTAAAAAAAATCACATCTAGTGCATTGAATAGAATGAGATGTTGGATGCTTGGTAATTGTTTTGAGACATGAGGATAGTGATATTAGAGTCATGCTAGTGGGGTAATTATGAAATTGAGAAATATTTGTGTTAAGGTTGGTGATTCCCGTAGCATGTACGTATGGTGAACCGTTGTGTGACTAAGTTAAAGCATGAGGTATTTGTAGAGTGTCAACCTTTGTGTGGAGGTCGGGGGTGCGCGATGGTTATCTCCTACCAACCTCCCCCCTAGGGGCATGCGTTGATTGCTTTGTTTTGATGACTCATAGATTTTTGCAATAAGTATATGAGTTCTTATGACTAATGTTGAGTCCATGGATTATACGCACTCTCACCCTTCCACCATTGCTAGCCTCTCTTGTACCGCGCAACTTTCGCCGGTGCCATAAACCCACTATATATCCTTCCTCAAAACAGCCACCATATTGTTCCACAAAACAGCCACCATACCTGCCTATCATGGCATTTCCATAGCCATTCCGAGATATATTGCCATGCAACTTTCCACCGTTGCGTTCATATGACATGCATCATATTGTCATAGTGCCATGCATGATCATGTAGTTGACATAGTAGTTGTGGCAAAGCCACCATGCATAATTTTTCATACCTGTCACACATGATTCATTGCTTATGCCGGTACACCGCCAGAGGCATTCATGTAGAGTCATACTTGTTGTAGTATCGAGTTGTAATAAAAAGTGTGATGATCATCATTACTAGAGCATTGTCCCGTGTGAGGAAAGGCCAATAAAAAAAGAGATGGCCCAAAAAAATATAGAGAGGGGCTAATATAAAAAAATGAGAAAGCCCCTCCAAAAAAATGAGAGAAAAGAGAGAAGGGACAATGCTACTATCTTTTTACACTTGTGCTTCAAAGTAGCACCATGATCTTCATTGTAGAGAGTCTCATGATTAGTCACTTTCATATACTAGTGTGAATTTTCATTATAGAACTTGGCTTGTATATTCGAACAATGGGCTTCCTCAAATGCCCTAGGTCTTCGTGAGCAAGCAAGTTGGATGCACACCCACTAGTTTCTTTTGTTGAGCTTTCATCCATATTTAGGTCTAGTGCATCCGTTGAATGGCAATCCCTGCTCACTCACATTGATATCTATTGATGGGCATCTCCATAGCCCGTTGATACGCCTAGTCAATGTGAGACTATCTCCCTCTTTTTGTCTTCTCCACAACCACCACTATTCCACCCATAGTGCTATGTCCATGGCTCACGCTCATGTATTGCATGAAAGTTGAAAGGTTTGAAAAGATAGAGCATGAAAACAAATGCTTGGCTGAAACCGGGGTTGTGCACGATATGAATATTTTTGTGTGATAGCAAGGGAGCATAGCCAACACTATATGATTTTGTAGGGATAACTTTCTTTAGCCATAGTATTTTGAGAAGACATGATTGCTTTGTTAGTATTGCTTGAAGTATTGTTATTTCTTATGTCAATATAGACTTTTATCTTGAATCCTTCAGATCCGAATATTCATGCCACAATTAAGAGAATTACATTGAAAAACTATATTGGTTAGCATTCCACATCAAAAATTCTTTCTTTATCATTTACCTACTCGAGGACGAGCAGGAATTAAGCTTGGGGATGCTTGATACGTCTCCAACGTATCTATAATTTTTTATTGTTCCATGCTATTATTTATGAAGTCTTAGATGTTTAATGGGTTTTATCATTCACTCTTATATCATTTTTGGGACTAACCTACTAACCCAAAGGCCCAGTCCAGAATGCTGTTTTTTTGCCTATTTCAGGGTTTTGCAGAAAAGTAATATCAAACGGAGTCCAAACGGAATGAAACCTTCGCAGGAGATATTTTTGGAGGAAATCACGCGAGATAGACTTCGGGGCCAAGCCAGACGACAGGGGGCCCACCCTCGAGGGTGGGGGGCGCGCCCCCTTCCCAGGGCGCGCCCTCTGCCTCGAGGGCAGGCCTGGTGGCCCCTCTTCCTCCTATATATGCCTATGTACCCCAGAAACTCCAAACGCAAAGAGAAAACCCTAATTCCACCGCCGTAGCTGTTGTTCCCGTGGAGATCCCATCTTGGAGCCTGTTCCAGGAGGGGGATCCATCACGGAGGCCTTTACCATCATCATCATCATCCTCACCATGAGTTGTGAGTAGTTTACCACACACCTTCGGGTCCATAGCTAGTATCTAGATGGCTTCTTCTCTCTCTCCGGATCTCAATACAAAGTTCTCCTCGGTCTTTGAGGAGATCTATTCGATGTAATCTCTTTTTGCGGTGTGTTTGTCGAGATCCGATGAATTGTGAGTTTATGATCAAGGTTATCTATGAAAGATATTTGGTTCTTCTCTAAAAAAATTATGTGTGCTCCTAATATCCTTGCAAGTCTCTTCGAATTATTGGTTTGGTTTGGCCTACTAGATCTATAGTTCTTGCAATGGGAGAAGTGCTTGGCTGTGGGTTCAATCTTGCGGTGTCCTTTCCCAGTGATAGTAGGGGAAACAAGGCACGTATTGTATTGTTGCCATCGAGGATAAAAAGATGGGGTTTTCATCATATTGCTTGAGTTTATCCCTCTACATCATGTCATCTTGCTTAAGGCATTACTATGTTCGTATGAACTTAATACACTAGATGCATGCTAGATAGCGGTCGATGTGTGGAGTAATAGTAGTAGATGCAGAATCGTTTCGGTCTACTTGCACGGATGTGATGCCTATATACAATTGCGCTCTTCTATCAATTGCTTGACAATAATTTGTTCACCCACCGTAGAAATCTGCTATCATGAGAGAAGCCACTAGTGAAACCTATGCCCCCCGGTCTATCTTCATCATATTAATCTTCCATCAACTATTTATCTTTACTTTACTTTTGTTTTGCCATCTTTACTTTCAATCTACATATCAAAAATACCAAAAATAATATCTTATCATCTCTATCAGATCTCACTTTGGCAAGTGGCCGTGAAGGGATTGACAACCCCTTTATCGCGTTGGTTGCAAGGTTCTTATTTGTTTGTGTAGGTACGACGGACTCACGCGTGGTCTCCTACTGGATTGATACCTTGGTTCTCAAAAACTGAGGGAAATACTTACGCTACTGTGCTCCATCACCCTTTCCTCTTCGAGAGAAAACAACGCAAGCTCGAGAAGTAGTAGGACCCCGATCCTAAGCCACACCGGTCTAGCATGTAACACATCATATCACTTTGCGGCCTCACTCACGGTATCCCCACGGGTGCCACCTTACCTGGCCCGGGACCGTTTGCGCATTTTGGCTCACGTATATGATAGTGTCGCTACCATCCATATGACAGAGAACCCGGGCCGACATGACTAGTCATAAACCCAAGGTGGCACAAACTTATAGGGACATGCATACATGACCCCACAATGCATGTGTCGGTCAGCAGCGAGTGTTGCCGGGCTGTAGCAAGCTAACAGGACTCCGGTATACACCGTGTGACATTTCCCAGGAAGGGACAGACACAGGAGCAAAGAAGGACACATGCTGGTCAATCCATGTGTTCTGGAGCAGTAGCAAGCTACCAAGGCTTAGTGGAAGCACTAGGAGGCATTTCCCCATAAGGAAGACTACCAAGAATAAATGACTAGGTGTCGGATCCCACACATACCAATACATCCTACATATACACATAACATGCAAGTATGTGATGTACAACATGGCATCACAACATAACTCAACAACTCATATAGGTAAAGGCCCAGAAGAGTCGTCATAGCATTTATTACAAACAGGGGTCACATGACCCAGCATACAGAGCATACAGGCAACGAAAGCATAAACATGTCTGGGTACAAACATCTGAAAATGAAGAAGGCTATCAAGCCTGACTGTCTACAAGACCCTCCCAAGGGTACAAGATCATAGCTGAGGTAACAAGCTAAGTGTCGAAGTCCACGCGGAACCACTAGTGAGACTGAAGTCTCCCCGCAAAACATAAATTAAGCAAACGTGAGTACAAATGTACTCAATGAGACTTAAATCAGAACTAGCTGCATATGCATCAGTATCAACAACGGGGTGGTGGAGTTTAACTGCAGCAAGCCAGCTTTGACTCAGTGGCTATCCTGTACTACGACTGATGGTAACTCTTTAGAGGTGGCGCACACGAGTCCACATATTCATCATACCAATACACCACTATGGACCCGCTCCCGTCTCCCTATGAGAAGGCCCTCCATAGCACTCACGCTTATCTTGCACGACTTCTTCACACATGCTCTCGCCACTTACCGCCATGTACACGTCATGTATCTCGGCAACCTTCAAGCGAAAGCCTGGCAAGGGTGTCGGCCATGACCTGACTAACCCTCAAGTCTCTAGTCCAGGTTTATCGCCTATTTGGGTTCCATCCGCAAGGAAGTCCGGCCGAGGTTTCACTCACGACCCCAAATGATGTGTGCAGGGTTCCCGAGACACCAAGCGGGTGACTCGGTACACCGTGCCACGGTGTATCTACCGCATCATAACCCACCCCTAGGGTCATTGCTACGCACGGCCTCCAACACATATCTTACAAACACTAGAAACTAGTTGCAACTCGTGGACAGAGATCAAGGCGATTAATAAGTCAAGAGGGGCACTTAAGCATTCCAATGTGTGGTAGTAACTGTCTTGGATCACAGACACAGAACTCAGTTCCTGAGGATGGCTCAATGAGACAACCCACCATGTACTCCTACATGGCCTCTCATCGCTACCTTTACGAAATCTTGTTCACACACTTAGCTCTCAACAGTAGGACATGATGACCACATTGCAATTCATCCCCGACGAATCAGACCTGACACAACTCTAATCAATAGCAGGCATAACAAACAAGCATGAATGAGTGGGCACAACATAAATCAAACAACTCCTACTCATGCTAGTGGGTTTCAACTATTTACATTGGCAAAGACATGTCATGCAGAGGAAAGGGGTTCAGCTACCACAGCAAATAGCAGTTGAATCATTGTTGTCCTAATGCAGTAAAAGAGAGCAAGAGCAAGAGAGTGGGATTGTATCGGAATGTTCAATGGGGGTTGCTTGCCTGGCACTTCTGAAGATAGTAATACTCTTCATCGGTGTTATCGAACTCTTCGTTGGAACTACGTCCACTGAGAGGGGACAGTACCAGCAAACAGAGAAAGAACACAATCAATGTAATGCAACAATATGATACATGATCATGACATGGCAACATGCTGTGATTTGAGCTAATGCAGCTAGCAACGATTTAATTGGAGTTGGTTTGAACACAAGATTCAAATTCAAACTCCATATGTGATTGTTTAAATGCCATTTAAACAAATTGTCATATACATCAACTTTAAGTTGTTAAGAATGCATGACAATGCCATAAACAGATTCCTCATATTTTTCTGATAATTTTCATATATAAATTATTTCATTTGGAGTTATGGTTGATTTACTATAATTCTTAGAAGTTTTGAGTATTTTCTGAAATTCTAAAGTATTTACTGATTTATCTTAATTCCAGAAACACTTACAGCATCAGCATGAGGTCAGCACTACGTCAGCAGGTCAACAAAGGTGATCCAAGTCAAACCTGGCCTTTGGGTCCCGCATGTCAGTGTAACAGGGTCAGCAACAGAGGCTTGCCAATGGGGCCAGGTCAAAGCTGAGGTGGTGTGGTCAAACTGACCGATGGGGCTATGTGCATTAGCTTAATTTAAGTAGGGAAAAATACTGTGGTTATTTATGGGGCGGGGCCCGGCTGTTGGTGCCTCTAGGTGGTGATTAGCAGGCTCATTAGCAACTAATGATGTAGCCACGTCGGCCTCACTGGAATTTGGTCGGCGGCATCCATTCCACGCGATGGAGGCGTCGGGTTTTGTATCTCCGGCAACCAAATGGAAGGCTGAGACCATCGGCGCGAAACATGGACTCGCGCGCATCCAATGGTGTCAACAGCTCGTGCCGGAGTGGACTAAATCGACGGCGGCGACACTTTTGTGGCGGCCGGAGTTCGTGCAAGCACAGACTACACGCGGGGGTGCGTTTTCGGACGATCTAGTGCATTTGGTAGGCTCCTGGGAGCACGCAGAGTGTGGTGGTGTGCTCTGCTGCAAGCTGGAGCAGCTATAGCCACGGCGGCGATGAGGCACGGCGCCGGCGAGCTCGGGAGCTCATGGAGATGACAGCTACAGCACGGTCGTGAGCAGGGGAGGAGGGGGCAAAGATGTAGGGGCTCACAAAGAACACGCAGGGACAGTCAGTGGGCTCGGGGTCGTACTTGACGGCGTGAATCGATCGGCGAAGTACAATGGCCGTGTGCGGGGAAGACAGATCGATGAGGGCGTTCGAGGGCTTCCGAGGGGTCGTGGCTCGGTGAGGAGGTCGAGGACGAAGCGGCGGAGCATCTTGGTGCGTCGGCAAGGCGAGGGATGGTCGGTGGGCGCGTCGGCAGCGATGGCGGCGACGACCATCTCTCAAGCACGGGGAGGAGCGAGCAAGAGAGCGAGAGGACCAGGGAGCTGCGTGGCGACGTCCAGAGCCTCCAGGGCGTCGCGGGGGCAGCTAGGCACATAGGAGGTGGTGTTGCGTGTGGGTGCGCACCGCGGGCACACACCCCTGTCCTCCCCGCGAGAGGAGAGGGACGACTGGCACTGGCGAGCAGTGCTGGGCCACCAGTTGGGCCATTAGGTAAGTCCAGGTAAAACACCTTTTCCCCTTTTTCGGTTTCTTTTCTATTTTCTATTTTCTGTTCTGGTTTAAATTAAATACTAAACCATTTCATATAATCCTAGAAACAATTATGGGTGCTTCCTGAATTGTTCCAGTGACCCTTAAAAATTTCCAACATTTTTGGAGCATCTAAAATATATATAGCATTTAAATAGCTCCAACTCAAATATGTTTGAATTAATTCAAACTCCAAATATGTCCTGCAAAAATGTGAACCATTTTTGGTAGATGCTTCCACCTTGATTCGGAAATGATGAACACTTTTAAAGGGCATTTTCAAATCATTGAAAAGTACTTTAGCTGAACCTATTTGAATTATTTTGGTGTCGGGGTTTGGTCATCCCCATTTTAAGTTTAACTGAAATTTAAACATGATGCAACACCAGAAGCTAGCACTACGCATTACCAGAACTAAGGATGTGACAACTCGCCCCCACTAAACAAGAATCTCGTCCTGAGATTCAAGACGTAAGGTAAGAGGAAGAGGTTCACAAAACTATTACAATCTTCTCACTCCGACTGCCCTTCCCGAAGATGTTGATTCATTAAATCATATTGATCTTGACGTATTTGCTTTCGAGATCTCCATCCAAACACGATGATGAAAAAAGGAAACTCTACAGAAATCGATCTTCTTGAAGATCGAGCAACTCAAGATCAACTCATGGAGTAAGACATAAGAACGTCTCTTGAGCTGAGACACAAGAGATGCATCAAAGGGATGGAGAGAACAGATGGGTAGGCAACACTACCACACTAAGTAGGATGGTGCATGGTTCCAAGATAGCGAGGATAGAAATTCCATGATTCCATAATGGGGCGCCTTAGGGAAGGCAAATCTTGGAATTATTCCCTTAAGTGGCAAAAAGAATTACTTTTGATACGGAGATCATTGAAACTCTTTATACCATCCTGAGGCAGTCACAAATGATCGTTTGACGGAGTTCAAGAGAACGACATACTACGACTAGAATGGATGATGTGGACTACCTTGTTGAAGACAAGGCCATGAGTGAATTTTTCTAATCATCTGAAATGGATGGGACCCATGGTAGGCCCACTTTTGAAGGTAATCCTGAGCAGTAATTACCAAGAGGACATCCCATGGTAAAATGGCACAATGGCGGTGCAAGCTGGGAACAAAATGCAAATGTTGGGAATGTTTCAACCATCATATCTGCCTGAGATTCATATCTGGTTGGTAACGGAATATTTCAGATAGCATGCCTGGAAAAGGAAGTTTGCAATACAGATCAATAAAATGATGTTGCGAGATTCTCAGGAAATGAATTACAATAGCAAGCTCCAAAACATGAGTTGGTTCTGCTACACACACGTGAACACACTGTCCTAGACAATCATGGACATATGGTAGTCTTACACAAAGCACTACCGAGTTCTGGTGGGGAACCATCATTGAGGATAACAAAATCTTGTGCATGAACTAGTATTAGCACAACAAACTCATTTTCCTTGAACAAATCAATCAGTGGCTTGGTGTGCTAGGAACACATATGGAATGGAGGCGGCCAACCTATCAAACCATAGAGTACTTCACACGTGCGTGACTAACTTGGGACGATTCCAAAGGAAGCAAAACAAGCTTTCTAAAATTCACGGCGGCAACTTGCATCCAGTGCACATGAATTAAAGGAAGTCACTTCTTACATCAAAACATCTACTTCATGAGCTAACACAAAGATGATGCTTACAAAAGTTTCCAATGCTAGCTTTAATGTTCAACATGAATCATGGAGAAGATAAACATGTTACCCATAGGCTCGATAACAATTCATCAAGGCTTCCATATAGATGGAATCCCATAAGTATGTGAACAAGGTGATAGCATTGGTCAGACCAAAGGATGTAATGGTGTACGCTCGAGGGATCAACCACGAGTAAGACAACATTACGAACATCGTTGGCTCTGATTTGACTCGATGATAGCCCACACTAAAATAAAAGTTTTGACAAGACAATAATACAACAACCGGTCACGAGGATCAATCGATGAAGATATCATCTTTCTTCGGCTAACACACGAGCTCAAGGATATCCCTTTGGCAATGAATTAAGTGGAATAAGCTTTCATCTTCCAACTCTCCAAGTTATTGTTTAGCTTAACCAACTAGCTCAGGGATATCCAACTCAGATTCTTGGAGAAAGGGTGGTTTAGAGAAAAACCAACATGATCACGAACTCAACATAGCGGTCAGGGAACAACCCGATAATACTTCCGAGAAGATATTTGGAAAATCAAGAACCACCGATATGTTACTATGCTCGGGAACAATCTTGCTTTTCAGGGCAAGACGATATGATCAAAAGAGCCAGAGATTGATACAATCCTAACTCATTGATCGAAAAGTGCACCAGAACAATAGACTAGGTAGCACAATCAATATTAAAATGGTGATTCAGTAACCAACATGCTAAGAATTAGTTTATTGTCCATTAACTACCAAGCAACGGGGTTGCTAGGAGTATTGACTTCACACATCACAATTCACTTGTCGGTATTCCGGTTACAAGAACACGGAGACCGAGGAATGAACGATGATGGCGAGAAGTATCACTGTATCAAGAGTTCATAGGAGGTGGTGAAATTCCCATGACAGTCTTGACATAAAGATGGTAACACACCAATGTACAACATATTAGAAGATGGATTGGCATTCTTCATCTGCGGAATACAACTACTTTGACCCAATCCTAGATATGGATAAGGTACTGGAGTTTGTTTCTCCTTGTTATTCCGAAATAGAATGGCTCGACGGACCACAATAATAATAGACATCGATGAACACGAGTGCACACATACTCTTGACTATCGACTGATAGACGAAGGCCGCAATACAACTAAAGAGGGACAACTCAAAGGAACATAAGATTTTTCTGAGTTGTGAATGCATGGATTAGCATGTTGAACTAGTTCAACGTATTTCTTCCGGATAACCCATGCAGAAAGGTAGAACTAGCAGATTCACAATGTAGAATGGAGAACTCTTCAAGAGCACTCTTTTTGTGATCTTCTGGTTTGAACGAACTTCTGCCAAGGATGGTTCATGGTATTGGAAGAATGATACACCACGGACCCCGAAGACTATCACAAAGGTTACTAATATCCTAAAGGAACGAGTAAACACTATCAACATGAAGTAAGTAGAGTGGAACTTGGGTTCAAGAACCCATGAATAGAATGCCTACTAACTAAATGGTATCACGAGATGCTTTTGAGAATGATGGCCAGAATCATCACACTGGGAATATGAAGCATTGCTAGATTACCGGGTGATTCTCTAAGATGCCTAGGGTCATAATAATAGTTCCAACATATATGTTGAGGCAAAGAAGTACCTCAACTCAACAATTAGTGTGGTTAATCTGGCCTAAAAGAACATCGGGAATGGAAAGGATGGATTCGCAAATGCATCAGATCATTTAGAAACATGGGATGACTCGGACATCATAACAACTGTAAATGCTCAAAAGATTTTGAGGTTCATGCAAAAAGGTAGCATAACCGCTCAACACCATAATGTCAAGGTTCTGAGACCAACTATTTAACACATAGAAGTAGTAGGAACTGAACTGAGGGTTGAATCCACCATTAACGTGATCCTGGTAAATAGAATGAGAATCCTAGTTCTTAGTCTCCGTAGAAAAGAAGAGGACGACTCAGATCAGAAGGGCATAGGGTAAAGGAGTAAAAATAGCCTTACGTTCCCTTCCACAATCAATTCCCTTATATAACTAAGAATTTGTAGACTCGAATTCGACCAGTTTGGCTTGGTAATCCTACAGGCAGTCACGCTCTGATACCAAAGCTGTCGGGACCCCAATCCTAAGTCACACCGGTCTAGCATGTAACACATCATATCACTTTGCGGCCTTACGCACGGTATCCCCACTGGTGCCACCTTACCTGGCCCAGGACCGTTTGCGCATTTCCTCTCACGTATATGATAGTGTCGCTAGCATCCATATGACAGAGAACCCGAGCCGGCATGACTAGTCATAAACCCAAGGTGGCACAAACTTACAGGGACATGCATTCATGACCCAACAATGCACGTGTCGGTCAGCAGCGAGTGTTGTCGGGTTGTAGCAAGCTAACAGGACTTCGGTATACACCGTGTGACATTTCCCCAGAAGGGACAGACACAAGAGCAAAGAAGGACACATGCCGGTCAATCCATGTGTTCCGGAGCAGTAGCAAGCTACCAAGGCTCAATGGAAGCACTAGGAGGCATTTCCCCATAAGGAAGGCTACCAAGAATAAATGACTAGGTGTCGGATCCCACACATACCAATACATGTTACACGTACGCATAACATGCAAGTATGTGATGTACAACATGGCATCACAACTTAACTCAACAACTCATATAGATAAAGGCCCAGAAGAGCTGTCATAGCATTTAATACAAACATGGATCACATGACCAAACATATAGAGCATACAGGCAACGGAAGCATAAACATGTCTGGGTACAGACATCTAAAAATGAAGAAGGCTATCAAGCCTGATATCTACAAGACCCTCCCAAGGGTACAAGATCGTAGCTGAGGTAACAAGCTAAGCGTCGAAGTCCACGCAGAACAACTAGTGAGACTGAAGTCTCTCCGCAAAACATAAATTAAGCAAACATGAGTACAAATGTACTCAGCAAGACTTACATCAGAACTAGCTACATATGCATCAGTATCAACAAACGGATGGTGGAGTTTAACTGCAGCAAGCCATCTTTGACTCAGTGGCTATCCTATACTACGACCGCTGGTAACTCTTTACAGGTGGCGCACACGAGTCCACATTTCACCATACCAATACACCACTATGGATTCGCTCCCATCTCCCTAAGAGAAGGCCATCCATAGCACTCACGCTTATCTTGCGCATTTTAGACTATCCACTTTCACTTGTCTATGAACTATGTAAGCAATCCAGTAGTCCATTACCGCAGACGCGGCTATTCGAATAGATCATATTAACCTTGCAGGGGTGTACTTAGTTACCGCCATGTACCCGTCATGTATCTCAGCAACCTTCAAGCGGAAGCCCGACGAGGGTGTCGGCCACGACCTGACTAACCATGCAAGTCTGTAGTCCAGGTTTATCTCCTATTCGGGTTCCATCCGCAAGGAAGTCCGGTCGAGGTTTTGCTCATGGCCCCAAACGATGTGTGCAGGGTTCCCGAGACACCAAGTGGGCGACTCGGTACACCGTGCCACGGTGTATCTACCGCATCAGAGCCCACCCCTAGGGTCAGCGCTACGCACGACCTCCAACACATATCCTACAAACACCAGAAACTAGTTGCAACTCCTGGACAGAGATCAAGGCGATTAATAAGTCGAGAGAGGCACTTAAGCATTCCAACGTGTGGTAGTAACTGTCTTGGATCACAAACACAGAACTCAGTTCCTGAGGACAGCTTCAACGAGACAACCCACCATGTACTCCTACATGACCTCTCATCGCTACCTTTACCAAATCTTGTTCACACACTTAGCTCTCAATAGTAGGACATGATGACCACATTCCAATTCATCCCCGATGAATTAGACCTGACACAACTCTAAGCAATAGCAGGCATAACAAGCAAGCATGAATGAGTAGGCACAACATGTCTCAAACAACTCCTACTCATGCTAGTGGGTTTCAACTATTTATTGTGGCAAAGACATGTCATGCAAAGGAAAGGGGTTCAGCTACCGCGGCAAATAGCAGTTGAATCGTTGTTGTCGTAATGCAGTAAAAGAGAGCAAGAGCGAGAGAGTGGTATTGTATCGGAATGTTCAATGGGGGTTGCTTGCCTGGCACTTTTGAAGTTAGTAATACTCTTCATCGGTGTCATCGAACTCATCGTCAGAACTACGTCCATTGAGAGGGGACAATACCGACAAACAGAGAAAGAACACAATCAATGCAATGCAACAATATGATGCATGATCATGACATGGCAACATGCTGTGATTTGAGCTAATGCAGCTAGCAACGATTTAATTGGAGTTGGTTTGAACACAAGATTCAAATTCAAACTCCATATGTGATTGTTTAAATGCCATTTAAACAAATTGTCATATACAACAACTTTAAGTTGTTCAAACATGCATGACAATGCCAGAAACAGATTCCTCATATTTTCTGATAATTTTTTCATATATAAATTGTTTCATTTGGAGTTATGGTTGATTTACTGTGATTTTTAGAAGTTTTGAGTATTTTTTGAAATTCATAAATCATTTATTGATTTATTTTAATTTCAGAAACACTTACTGCATCAGCGTGAGGTCAGCACTATGTCAGCAGGTCAACAGAGGTGATCCAGGTCAAACCTGACCTTTGGGTCCCCCGTGTTAGTGTAACAGGGTCAACAACGGAGGTTGAGGAGTGGGGCCAGGTCAAAGCTGAGGTGGCGTGGTCAAACTGACCGGTGCGGCCACGGGCATTAGCTTAATTTAAGCAGGGATAAATCCCGTGGTTATTTATGGGGCGGGACCCAGCTGTCGGTGGCTCTAGGTGGTGATTAGCAGGCTCATTAGCAACTAATAATGTAGCCACGTCGGCCTCGCCGGAATTTGGCCGGCGGCAACCATTCCACGCGGCGTAGGCGTCGGGTTTTGCATCTCCGGCAACCAAATGGAAGGTCGAAACCATCCGCGCGAAGTCTGGACTCGCGCGCATCCAACGGTGTCAACAGCTCGCGTCGGAGTGGACTAAATCGACGGCGGCAACACTTTTGCCGCGGCCGGAGTTTGTGCAAGCACAGACTAGATGCGGGGGTGCGTTTCCGGACGAGCTAGTACGTTTGGTAGGCTCATGGGAGCACGCGGAGTGCGGTGGTGTGCTCTGCTGTAAGCTGGAGCAGCTATAAGCACGACGACGATGAGGCACGGCGCCGGCGATCTCGAGGGCTCATGGAGACGGGGGCTACAGCACAGTCGTGAGCAGGGAGGAGGGGGCAAAGATGCAGGGGCTCGCAAAGAACACGCAGCGATGGTCAGTGGGCTCGGGGGCGTCCTCAATGACGTGAATCGACCGGCGATGTACGACGGCCGTGCGCGGGGAAGACGGGTCGATGAGGGTGCTCGGGGGCTTCCCAGGGGCTTTGGTTCGGTGAGGAGGTCAAGGACGAAGCGACGGAGCATCTTGGTGCGTCGGCAAGGCAAGGGAAGGCCGGTGGGTGCGTCGGCAGCCATGGCTGCGACGACCATCTCTCGGGCACGGGGAGGAGCGAGCGAGTGGAAAGAGGCGAGAGGACCAGAGGGCTGCGTGGCGATGTCCAAAGCCTCCAGGGCATCGAGGGGGGCAGCTAGGCAGGCAGGAGGTGGCGTTGTGCGTGCGTGCGCGCCGCGGGCACACGCTCCTGTCCTCCAGGCGAGAGGAGAGGGACGACTGGCACTGGCCAGCAGTGCTGGGCCACCAGTTAGGCCACTAGGTAAGTCCAGGTAAAACACCTTTTCCCCTTTTTCTGTTTCTTTTCTATTTTCTGTTTTCTGTTCTGGTTTAAATTAAATACTAAACCATTTCATATAATCCTGGAAACAATTATGGGTGCTTCCTGAATTATTCCAGTGACCCTTGACAATTTCCAACATTTTTGGAGCATCTAAAATATATATAGCATTTAAATAGCTCCAATTCTAATATGTTTGAATTAATTCAAAGTCCAAATATGTTCTGCAAAAATGTGAACCATTTTTAGTAGATGCTTCCAACTTGATCCAGAAATGATGAACATTTTGAAAGGGCATTTTCAAATCATTGAAAAATATTTTAGTTGTACCTATTTGAATTATTTCCGTGTCAGGGTTTGGCCATCCCCATTTCAAGTTTAACTGAATTTTAAACATGATACAACACCAGAAGCTAGCACTAGGCATTACCAGAACTAGGGATGTGACAAAGCACCAATGTCGGTGTCAAAACCGACAGATCTCGGGTAGGGGGTCTCGAACTATGCGTCTGAGGATCGATGGTAATAGGAGACAGGGGACACGATGTTTACCCAGGTTCAGGCCCTGTCGATCGAGGTAATACCCTACTTCCTGCTTGATTAATCTTGATGAATATGATTATAAGAGTTGATCTACCTCGAGATCGTAAAGGCTAAACCCTGAAAGCCTAGCCTATGAGATTGCTATGATTCTATTGTCTCTACAGACGAAACCCTCCAGTTTATATATGCACCAGAGGGACCTAGGGTTGTACATGATTATCTTGCAGAGGAAGGAAAGTATTACACCCGGACACTAAACTTGCTATTTTACACATGGGGAGTCCTATCCGGATACGGGAGACAGTCTTCATTGATAAACTTCACGGCCCACCAGTCCGGCCCATAGTGAATGATTTGGCCACCTAAGGACCCCCTAATTTAGGACTCCCTCAATCACCATGAGGACGGATTAGATTGGCATGAGCCTGCTGCTTGGTGGTAGGGTTGTCGCTTTCCAGTGCGGCAGGTGTCCGACAAGTTGGTCCACAAGGCCTCAGAACCGAGCCACAGTTTGCTTCCTAATGGAAAGGGAGAGACCAAGGTACTTGCACGGGAACTCCGCAGTCGATCATCCAAGGATATCTCGCACGAGTTGCATTTCATCTTGAGCGCACTGGATGGAAAGGGCCACGTCTTAGCAAGGTTAACAAGCAGCCCAGATGCGCGCCCGAACAAGCCGAGGATGGATGCGCATGCAGAGAGCTCCGATGGTCTCGTATTGAGGAAGACGATTACATCGTCCGCAAACATGGAGAGCCTTTGCTTGAGGCCTGAGCGTGCAAGGGGAGCTTGTAGGACGACATCTGTTGGAGCGGCTTCCATGCACACTAGTAGAAAACAGGGCTTTGGTCCAGGCCTGCCCAGCCCATTAGTCCCGGTTCAATCCAGAACCGGGACCAATGGGGGCATTGGACCCGGTTCGTGAGCCTAGGGGGCCGGCCGGGCCATGTGGGCCATTGGTCCAGGTTCGTCTGGACCTTTTGGTCCCGGTTGGTGCCACGAACCGGGGCCAATGGGTCTTGCTCCTGGCCCACAACCATTGGTCCCGGTTGGTGACTTGAACCGGGACCAAAGGCTCCCCTTTAGTCCCGGTTCATGTCACCAACCGGGACCAATGAGGTGCCTATATATACCCCCTCGCGCAAGAGCAGAGCACACTGCTCTGTTTTTTCTGGCCGAGGGGGGAGGGCTTGGTGGTGCTCTAGCTCACCTCCTATGCACACAACATGTTCGATGGAATGCCCGAGCCACACTAGTTAAGCTTTTCTCCTCTCAAAGCTCTATTTTCTCCGAGATTTGTCTAGGTTTAGCGGTCCGTCACGTCCCATCCCCGTCTTCGCCGCCGTCGATCGCCCCCTCCGATCTCGTCACCGGCACCACCGTGGTGAGCCTCTTGTTATGTCCATGCTTTTCTTACTTTTATTATTGCTTTAGATAGATATTTGTCTAATTTTCTTACGTTTATTATTGCTTGTTATTATATAGTGCGATGGTTTTGATATCCGCCCATGTGGGCCCTCGTCCTGTCTACGATTCGGATGTGGTATATTATCTTTAATTTATAACTATTTGTTTTAGTGTTTATGACAATTATGCCGGCCAACCTGACATGCATAGTTGTTTTTATATGTCTAGGAGGTAGTTGAACCGGAAATTCCAACCGACCCTCTTGTGGAGAGGTTAAATTTAGTTGAAGAGGAAAACATTTCCTTAAAGAAAAAATTGGAAAAAATGGAGGAGGAGAAGATGGAATTGGAGTTGCATGTTGCGGAAGTCGTCAATGATCACAAGATCAAGATGGACCCTATTGTCGAGAGGTTAAATTTAGTTGAAGAAGAAAACAAATTCTTGAAGGAAAAAATAAAAAAAATTGAGGACGAGAAGATGATATTGGAGTTGCATGTTGTGTATGTCGTCGATGATCACAAGATCAAGATGGATGCAATGCGGTTGAAGATTAGAAAGATTAGAAAATATGCCATTCATACCGAGGCTTGGTATCATTATGCCGTTGGATCAATTGTTACCTTGGTTGCGATTATGATCGCATTTGTTTTCGCATTGAAATGTTTTACATAGTTTCGATGTGTATGGAGAGCTATATGTTGTTAGATGAGAACTATGTATGTACTTTGGTTTTAATGTGATGATGAACTTCTATTAATTTGGTCACTTAATTATCTATTTATGATGTTCTGTAATGGTTTTTGACACACTTAATTATATATAATGCACGCAGATGAACCGGTAATGGATGTACGGTGACAGACACACCTCCGAGTACATTAAGGGCGTGCATGAGTTTCTAAATGCGGCTGAGGCAAACAAGCAGAATGGTTTTATGTGTTGTCCATGCACTAAATGTGGGAATACGATGTCTTACTCTAACCGGAAAATCCTTCACTCCCACCTTCTTTACAAGGGTTTCATGCCACACTATAATGTTTGGACGAGGCACGGAGAAATAGGGGTTATGATGGAAGACGGTGAAGAAGAAGAGTACGATGACAACTATGTGCCCCCTGAATACGGTGATGCTGCAATGGGGGGAGCTGGTGAAGATCAAGAGGAACCAGACGATGTGCCCAATGATGCTGCAATGGGTGAAGCTGCTGAAGATCAAGAGGAACCAGATGATGATCTTCGCCGGGTCATTGTCGATGCAAGGACGCAATGCGAAAGTCAAAAGGAGAAGTTGAAGTTTGATCGCATGTTAGAGGATCACAAAAAAGGGTTGTACCCCAATTGCGAAGATGGCAACACAAAGCTCGGTACCGTACTGGAATTGCTGCAGTGGAAGGCAGAGAATGTTGTGGCTGACAAAGGATTTGAGAAGCTACTGAAAATATTGAAGAAGAAGCTTCCGAAGGATAACGAATTGCCCGATAGTACATACGCAGCAAAGAAGGTCGTATGCCCTCTAGGATTGGAGGTGCAGAAGATACATGCATGCCCTAATGACTGCACCTCTACCGCGGTGCATACAAGGATCTGAACGCATGCTCGGTATGCGGTGCATTGCGGTATAAGATGAGACGAGATGACCCTGGTGATGTTGACGGCGAGCCCGCCAGGAAGAGGGTTCCTGCGAAGGTGATGTGGTATGCTCCTATAATACCACGGTTGAAACGTTTGTTCAGAAACGGAGAGCATGCCAAGTTGATGCGATGGCACGGTGAGGACCGTAAGAAAGACGGGAAGTTGAGAGCACCCGCTAACGGGTCGCAGTGGAGAAAAATCGAGAGAAAGTACTGGGGGGGAGTTTGCAAAGGACCCAAGGAACGTATGGTTTGCTTTAAGCGCGGATGGTATTAATCCTTTCGGGGAGCAGAGCAGCAATCACAGCACCTGGCCCGTGACTTTATGTATGTATAACCTTCCTCCTTGGATGTGCATGAAGCGGAAGTTCATTATGATGCCAGTTCTCATCCAAGGCCCTAAG
The DNA here is from genome assembly GCA_902687465.1 of Secale cereale. Lineage (NCBI taxonomy): Eukaryota > Viridiplantae > Streptophyta > Magnoliopsida > Poales > Poaceae > Secale > Secale cereale. The sequence goes on along the minus strand of LR738713.1, from coordinate 441,496,430 downwards.
CAACCCGGCAACGACATTGATGTGTACCTAAGGCCATTAGTTGAAGAACTTTTACAGCTGTGGAATGGAAACGGTGTACGTGCGTGGGATGAGCACAGACAGGAGGAATTTGACCTAAAGGCGTTGTTGTTCGTGACCATCAACGATTGGCCCGCTCTCAGTAACCTTTCAGGACAGACAAACAAAGGATACCACGCATGCACGCACTGTTTAGATGACACTGAAAGTATATACCTGGACAAATGCAGGAAGAATGTGTACCTGGGCCATCGTCGATTTCTTCCGACCAACCATCAATGTCGAAAGAAAGGCAAGCATTTCAAAGGCGAGGCAGATCACCGGAAGAAGCCCGCCATGCGTACCGGTGATCACGTACTTGCTATGGTCAATGATTTACACGTAATCTTTGGAAAGGGCCCCGGCGCACTAGCTGTTCCGAATGACGCTGAGGGACATGCACCCATGTGGAAGAAGAAATCTATATTTTGGTACCTACCCTACTGGAAAGACCTAGAGGTCCGCTCTTCAATCAACGTGATGCACGTGACGAAGAACCTTTGCGTGAACCTGCTAGGCTTCTTGGGCGTGTATGGAAAGACAAAAGATACAACTGAGGCACGGGAGGACCTGCAACGTTTGCACGAAAAAGACGGCATGCCTCCGAAGCAGTATGAAGGTCCTGCCAGCTATGCTCTTACGAAAGAAGAGAAAGAAATCTTCTTTGAATGCCCGCTTAGTATGAAGGTCCCGACTGGCTTCTCGTCGAATATAATGGGAATAATAAATATGCCAGAGAAAAAGTTCCAGAACCTAAAGTCTCATGACTGCCACGTGATTATGACGCAACTGCTTCTGGTTGCATTGAGGGGGCTTCTACCGGAAAACGTCCGATTAGCCATTGTGAAGCTATGTGCATTCCTCAATGCAATCTCTCAGAAGGTGATCGATCCAGAAATCGTACCAAGGCTAAGGAGTGATGTGGCGCAATGTCTTGTCAGTTTCGAGCTGGTGTTCCCACCATCCTTCTTCAATATCATGACACGCATCCTAGTTCATCTAGTCGACGAGATTGTCATTCTGGGGCCCGTATTTCTACACAATATGTTCCCCTTTGAGAGGTTCATGGGAGTCCTAAAGAAATATGTCCATAACCGCGCTAGGCCAGAAGGAAGCATCTCCATGGGCCATCAAACAGAGGATGTCATCGGGTTTTGTGTTGACTTCATTCCTGGCCTTAATAAGATAGGTCTCCCTAAATCGCGGTATGAGGGGAGATTGACTAGAAAAGGCACGCTTGGAAGGGACTCAATAATATGCAGGGACGGATATTCTTGGTCTCAAGCACACTACACAGTTCTACAGAACTCTACCTTGGTCACCCCGTATGTCGATGAACACAAGAACAGTCTGCGCTCCAAACACCCGGAGCAGTGCGACGACTGGATTACATGTGAACACATCAGGACTTTCAGCAGTTGGTTGGAAACACGTCTCAGAGGTGACAACACTGTTTGTGATGAGTTGTACTTGTTGTCCAGGGGACCATCTTTGACTGTATTGATTTACAAAGGATACGAGATAAATGGGAATACATTTTACACGATTGTCCAAGATCAAAAGAGCACCAACCAAAACAGCGGTGTCCGCTTTGATGCAACAACCGAGAGGGGAAAGGACACATATTATGGTTACATAGTGGACATATGGGAACTTGAATACGGACATGATTTTAAGGTCCCTTTGTTTAAGTGCAAATGGGTCAATCTGTCAGGAGGCGGGGTACAGGTAGACCCACAGTATGGAATGACAACAGTGGATCTGAAAAATCTTGGGTACACTAACGAACCGTTCGTCCTAGCCAATGATGTGGCACAGGTTATCTATGTGAAGGACATGTCTACCAGACCGAGAAAAAAAAAGATAAAAAAGTGAATACATCATACGATGAGCCAAAGCGCCACATAGTTCTTTCAGGAAAAAGGGACATCCTGGGAGTGGAGGGCAAGACAGACATATCTGAAGATTATGAAAAGTTTCATGAAATTCCTCCCTTCAAAGTCAAGGCTGACCCAAGCATCATGATAAACGATGAAGATTATCCATGGTTACGGCGCAATAAGCAAATGACACAAGCGAAGAAAAAGTGAAGACTTTTTTCCGCAGCTATTATAATGATACCATGCCAACTTTGTAACAGACGAGTATGATACCATTGTCCGTTTTGTACATGCACATGCTATGCCAACTTTTTCAGAGTTCATTTGAAAACTATGAATTTAGGTCGAATTTTCTCTATAGGTGCATCTATGTTCATTTTTTTAGTAAAGTTAACCACAAATTTGTGATTCACACAAATTTCAAAGAATTCAAATTTGAAAACTAATGGCACTAACAGAAAGTTTACAATTTTTCTAAAACTAATGACACTAACAGAAAGTTTATAATTTTGCTGACCTAAAAGCAAAAAGAATTAAAAAATAAAGCAAAAAAACAAAAGAAAATAAATAATGCAGAAAACAAAACAAAAAAACTTGCAAAAAAAATTAAAATAGCAACAATAAGTGTTTTGTTGTAAGTAGAAACAAAATAAAATAAATAAAGCAACAAAGAAAACAAATAATTTCAAATTTAAACTATTCAAATTTGAATACTACTGGCACTAACAGAAAGTTTGTAATTGGTTTTACCTAAAGCAATAATATTCACAAAGAAACTATAAATACAGCAAAAAAACAACTTAGAAATAAATAAAGCAGAAAAGGAAAAAATACATTAAAAAATGGGTAATTTTTCTAAAACTAATGACACTTACAAAAAAGTTTATAATTTTGCTGACCTAAAAGCAAAAAGAATCAAAAAATAAAGCAAAAAACAAAAGAAAATAAATAATGCAGAAAACAAAGCAAAAAAACTGGAAATAAAAATAAAAATAGCAACAATAAGTATTTTGTTGTAAGTAGAAACAAATTTGAATACTACTAGCACTAACAGAAAGTTTGTAATTGGTTTTATCTAAAGCAATAATATTCACAAAGAAACTCTAAATACAGCAAAAAACAACTTAGAAATAAATAAAGCAGAAAAGGGAAAAAATTTAAAAAAATGGGCGCTGCCCAGTGAGCCTGCAAGGCCTACGGCCCAGGATGCAGCTGGACTATAAGGCCCAGCAGACTCACAGGGCAGCGCGTAGAGTTAGGCCCAGAAGCCTGCAATAGAGAGGAGTTCAATACAGCGAACGCAGTGGGGATTATAAACAACTCCGAGCCCCTGTCAACTAGCGAGGTGGGACTAAAGATTTTTGTCGGAGGGCAGCACATGGCCTTTAGTCTCGGTTGGTGCCACCAACCGGGACCAAAGGTCTCTCCTTCCCACCCTTTGGGCTGCTGAAAAGAGACCTTTGGTCCTGGTTGGTAGCACCAACCGGGACTAAAGGGGGCATTGGCCCCGGTTTGTGCCACGAACCGGGACCAATGCCCCGTCTATATAAGTAGCACTTGTGAAATTTCGTTTCAGTTATCTCTTCCCCGCCCCGACGACGCCGCCAGGCTGCCCGATCGAGCTCGCCGTCGCCGTCGCCCCGCGTCCCTGCCCCGTGCTCGCCGTCGCCGTCGCCCCGCGCCACTGCCCCGTCGCCCCGCGCCACGGGCCGGCTCGCTCCTCGTCGCCGGCGCCCTCTGCCCCCGCGCTCCTCGTCGCCGGCGTCCTCCCCGCTCCTCGTCGCCGGCGCCCTCGCCTGCCCCTGCGATGTGAGCTGCCGCGCGCTCGGTTCTGTTAATTATATATATATTGATATATATATATATGTTTTTTTTCATATGTGATATGTATATATATATATATATATGTTTATGTGTATATAGTTGCTTATGTGTATATGTATATGTGTATATAGTTGCTGTATGTGGCCATAATGTATATGTGTATGTGATGTATATGTGTATGTGGCTATAATTTTTTTTATTTTTCTTAGGAATTTGCTAAATATGTATGTTAAAAATGTTTTTTTGTTCATAGAAAGTTTTATATATGCAAAAGTTACAAATTTAGAAAAAGAAGGATAGGAAAGAAGAAAATAAGAAGAGGAAAGAAAGAAGAAGAGGAGAGGAAGAAGAGGAGAAATAAATAAGAAGAAGAGAAAAGAAGAAAAAGAAGAGGAGAAGAATAAAGGAATAGAGGAGAAGAAGAGAAATTTTCTCTTCTTCTCCTCTATTCCTTTCTTCTTCTCCTTTTTTTTTCCTTTTTTTCTTCGATCTTCTCCTCTAGCTGTTCCTTTCTTCTTCTCCTATTTTTTTTCTTCTTCCTCCTCTTCTTCTTTTTTATCGGGTATGTCGTTGTCGATATACCCCCTCCCCGATAACTTCGACATGAGGGCGGGGGGTCGAGGGTCGTCGAGGGACCGAGGGTCGTCAAGGGTCGAGGATCGCTGAGGGGTCGAGAGGTTGCCTAGTGTCAAAGTATTGAAGAAATCCATGCCTTCATCATTTGCCAGAAGTAACCGGGGCATGTTGGTACGAAGTTCTGGAAAGTTATTTTGGAACGGAGTTCCCGATAGGATAATCCGTCTTTTGTTACGAATTTCAGCAAAGCCTTCCAAATAGCGATATTTGGAAGGCTCTTGCTGAACTTTGTACCAAAAAGCGAATTATCCTATCTGGGACTCCGTTCCAAAGTAACTTTGGAGAGCTTCGTACCATCATGCGCCTGTTACTTTCGCCTAATGATGAAGACATGGTTTTGTTGAATCCTTTGACACTAGACAAAAAGTGACATGAGGGGGTCTAGGGTTGTGGATCGCCGAGCAGTCGAGGGTCGAGGGGTCAAGAGGTTGCCTAGTGTCAAAGTATTGAAGAAATCCATGCCTTCATCATTTGCCAGAAGTAACCGGGGCATGTTGGTACGAAGTTCTGGAAAGTTATTTTGGAACGGAGTTCCTGATAGGATAATCCGTCTTTTGTTACGAATTTCAGCAAAGCCTTCCAAATAGCGATATTTGGAAGGCTCTTGCTGAACTTTGTACCAAAAAGCGAATTATCCTATCTGGGACTCCGTTCCAAAATAACTTTGGAGGGCTTCGTACCATCATGCGCCTGTTACTTTCGCCTAATGATGAAGACATGGTTTTGTTGAATCCTTTGACACTAGACAAAATGTGACATGAGGGGGTCTAGGGTTGTGGATCGCCGAGCAGTCGAGGGTCGACGGTCGTCCAGGGGTCGAGGGTACTAAAAAGAAAATTATTCTATCGGGAACTCCATCCAAAACAACTTTGAAGAGCTTCTCGTACCATTATGCGCCTGTCATTTCCGGCTAATGATGAAGTCATGGTTTTCTTGAAATCTTCGATATTACCCCCTCCTTGAAGCGTTCTCGAGGCCACCCCTAACCCTTGAAGCGTTGTCGAGGCCACCCGAAACCCTAGAGAAGCAGCGTCGAGGCCACAAATTAATATATATGATTCCGTACTGTGATTAGCTAGCTAGTTCTATGTTTGCCATTAATATATCCATCTGTCATGTTTGAATAATAATTGGCATGTTGTAAATATTTGTAGAAACTATGGACGACAACCCCCGAGACGAAGCACAAGAAACGATGTTGCTGGACATAATCGCAGACGGACAAGATGCCGTCTTGTCGTTTCTCAACGACACCGATGAGCTGCTGGAAAGAGAGGAGGAAGAAGCAGGCTATGATTATGATGGCTCCGGTGACCCAATGCACATGCAAGAAGTAGACCATGAGGACGGCTCCGGTGACCCAATGCCGGTGCAAGAAGGAGACCGTGATGATGGCTCCGGTGACCGAACCGAGTCCAGCCAGCAAGTATATATATTAGTTAAGCATGTGCTGACTAGTTAATTGATGCATTCATTGTTTTGGTATGTACACATATTAATTAATTAACTCTCGTCTTTCTTCTTTTTTCTAGCCCTCCGGATCGAGCAAATCTTCGGTAAGGAGACGAGGCGCGAAGAAAAAGTTGAGGTCGGATGAGAAGTTTGAGATCACAGAAATCGCGCGCACCGGCGAACCGATTGAACCCATCCGGACAAAGAACGCATTTGTTAATCAGTGCGGGGTTCTTGTTAGGGACAAGATCCCGATCAGCATCCATCAATGGTTAAAGCCGGCTGCAGAAGACGCTCAGGTGTCTTATGTCACTAATATGCAGAAAGAAGATCTTTGGACTGAGCTGAAGTCAAATTTCACCCTACCGCCAGAGACTGATCCGGCGAAGCCAGTTACAGAGGATTTAATCAAGTCTTTTGCTCTTACGAAGATGGAAGAACTATTCAGGGGGTGGAAGAAACACCTGAATAAGTTTGTCCGCAAAAAAAGACTCCAGAATTCCAGGGCATATATGAGAAGATCAGAGATGACTGGCCCGCATTTCTGGCCTATAAGACATCGGAAAAGAGTAAGAAGATGTCGGCGACAAACCAGAAAAATGTTGCGAAGAAGAAGCATCACCATCGCACGGGGTCAGGTGGCTACCTCAGAGCCCGGCCTAAGTGGATCTGCTTTAGAAAGGGATCGAACCAAAGACAATGAACTGGCCAGACCGTTGCCGGACTTGGTTCTTCGGGGCTGGCGGAACCTTGGACCCTGTATCAGGGAGGTGCATTTGGACGGACAAGCAATTGGAAATACCACTAAAGAAGCTTCGGCACTATATCAAAGCAGCGCAACAAGGGACGTTCTTTCCCGATAGAGAGAACGACGAGCTCACAATGGCCCTCGAGAATACTGAGCACCCTGGACGGACACGAGGCACGCCAGGCTCCGTTCCGTGGAGTGCTGGGTTTCCGGACGCAGGCGGTTACAAATGCCACGAGAGGAGGAAGAAAATGTAGCAGACCGAACTGCAGGCGCTGCACGCCAGAATACAAGCGATAGAGGAACGAGAAGCAAATCGGGACAAAAGAACTGTCGAAGCTTCCCCCGAAGCTACCCCGCCATCTCAGCGGAGAAGCAGCGTGGCTTCCACCGAGCTGCTTTAGCCGGAGCATGTCTTGCTGGCTCCTGCCAGCTATCCCGTGGATGCTATCACGGAGTCTCAAAATTGCCACCTTATGACGTAGTGGATAAATATGAAGGTCAAGGCGGCTGCTGGCTCTGTTTATCCTACTGGACCCGACGCAACTTTTCACTGCCGGCCGATTCCAGAAGAATATGCTAGGGTGATGGTGGATGAAATAACGGAGGGATTTGAGGACCTCCAGCTTGGCCACCCTACCGGTGAAGGGGAGACTCGGCTGGGTTCTTCACTGAAGACTCCATGCCTATGGCAGAAGGACCTCATCAACATTCTCAACTGGACGCCTCCGCCTCCTCCTCCTCCTCCGGCGAGTCAGGGCACTCCGCCTCCTCCACCGCCTCCTCCTCCGGCGAGTGACGACCAGGGCACTCCGGCTCCTTCTCCGGCGCGTGGCGGCACTCCGTCTCCTTCTCCGCCTGCGCCGGCGCGCCCGAGCAGCCAGCCTCCTCCTTCTCCGCCTAGTCAGCAAGGGCGGAAGAGACCTGCCGCCGCTCCGGCGCGTAAGCAAGGAAAGAAGACAACCGCTTCGTCTGGTCTGCCGGTGTCTAGCAGTACAGCCAGAGGCGGGAGGCAATACAGATTCGGTCCTTCTCTCATGCCTCTAGAGAAGTTACCATACGAGAGGTCCGACGAGGAAAACACGAAGATCGCTGAAGGCGAAGTGAAGGACTGGCTTGAAGGGTTGAAAGCACAGAGACATCCACCTCCGGAGGAGAAGATAGATCCGGTGAAAGCAAAGTGCACTCTTGCTGCCCTGAAGAAACCAACGAAAAGTTAGCTGAAAGACAACTATGACCGCATTATTGAAAAGTCATTTCACGAAGCGAAGCGGTCGGAAGTACTAAAAGTGATCAAAGGTTGGCAGAAGGACGAGCTGGGAAACAAATTTCCCAGCTCGGCGAACAAGAGGACCAATCGTGCCCCCCGCTCAAGGTGTCTAGCGACATCGTCGTTAATGATCCGAGGATGGTGCCCGGTTATAGCAATCTTCGAGATTACCTGCCCGACGATGTACATTATGATTTCTTGGAGGTGCAGATACAAAGATACGAGTACGGGAAGCCTCTCGTCAAAGATGAAAGATCTCTATCAACGATGATGCGAAGATTGCATGATTGGTACTTGAAAATCAGCAGAGAGTCTGGGGGGAGGGATAGTTTGTATGTGAGAGTTAAACCGGAGCATGACCTCGTTGGAATTGAACTGTTGCCTATTCCATTTGAGGAGTTCTATCAGTTTTTCAATCAATTGGCCCTCGATAAAGCAACGGTCACCTGCTACTGTCTGTAAGTAGTACTACTTTTGTCATTAAGTCTCTCTATATAGCTCAGCTCTTTCATTGCATGTATTTATAATTATCCTCACTATATTATGCAGATTGAAGATCGTCGAATTGAAGAAAAGACAAGTCGGTGATATTGGGTTCATTAACACATACCTCATAGATGCAACCGAGGTTACATTGCGTGCCTCAGATACCGAGGCCAACTTGCTACGATCGTTGGTGGTAAATGAAAACAAAGATATAATACTCTTTCCTTACAACTTCAAGTGAGTGTTACTGTCTTGTGCATATTCGGTTTCCCTTATATATTAGTCAAGGTTATAGTAATGTAATTGATGAGTTCATGCATGCGTGCGCAGCTTCCACTATATTCTCCTAGAGATTAAGCTTGAGCAGGAAGTAGTAACTGTCTTGGACTCTAAACGAAAAGATCCCAAGGAGTATGCGGACATGACTCAAATGCTCGAGAAGTAAGTTAAATCGATCATTATCCACCATGCATATCAGCAACTTTGTTCATTTCTGATATCAAGTAATTGTTTTCTTTGTCTGGCAGGGTTTGGAGAAAATTCACCAAAAAAGCTCCGGGACTGCCGAAGAAGCTGGAATTTAGACACCCGAAAGTAAGTACTATATAGTAGCATGTTCCGCGCATCTCCTATTGATTCAAGCGCTAGTTTCATCAATACCATTTGGCATTCTTGCTTATCAGTTTGATTGACCTCTACTTCTTGTAAAGTGGTTGTGGCAGGAACAAGGGAATGATTTCTGTGGATACTACATTTGCGAGTCCATCCGCCACACGACCTGTGAGCGGGGCTACTCTGACGCATAATTTGAAGTGCGTAAGCAATTAATAATATTCACGATTTTATTTCATTACCATCATTTGTGTTGAGTTTCATTTATATATATATACAGCCGGTCTATTCTCATAACATTATGAGAATAATATTCTCATAACACTTCCGAACTACATTGTAAAACTGCATTGGAAAGCTATACGCACCGGACCACAGAGACCAGCGAACTTCATGTTTGAAAAAACTGTACGTGTTGTTTTTTCGGTACCTTTTTTGCTCTAGTTTTTAACCGTTTATCGGAATTATGCGTGTAATATACCGTTGAAAAGCTATGGAGTAGACGCAACTTCGTCATGTTGAACACTTTTCCAAATTCATCATAGTTTAAGAGCAGTTTCGAAAATCGTGCGGCTCACAACGAATGGCAGCGAACGTTTTTGGCGTTTTTTTCTAAACCGCTCGTCGGAACAAAACATATGATACACCGTTGGAAAGGTATCATCGGCGCACATCTTTTTCGTATCTATTATTTTTTCTAATTCGCTACGGTTTAAGAGCAGTTTTGAATTTACTAAATCGCGGAATTGTTTTTTTCGAATTTTTTCAAATTTTCGGTACTGTTTTCACTCCAGTTTTTTTAACCGTTTGTCGAAACAAGGCGTGTAATATACCGTTGGAAAGCTACGAACGAGGCGCAACTTTCATATGTTGAAATGTTTTTGAGATTCCTTACGGTTTTTAGTTAAATTTGAAAATTGTGCGGCTGACTACGAACGGCAGCACCCGTTTTTTCGTGAAATTTTTACAAAAAGTTGGCCGAAATGATCCAAATGATACACCGTTGGAAAAATATCGTCGAGACGCTACTTTCTCATGTAGAACACGCCCTCTAATTCATTACGGTTTAAGAGCAGTTTTGAAATTACAAAAACGCGAAAAGCGCACTGCTTCAAACTGAAGAACGCACTGCATCAGACAGTTAACCGAACCTCATGATTTATTTTGTTGGACGTAGATTTTTCTCATAGGAGTTTTGTTGTCTTTTTTCCAACTTTTTTTCCGAAGGAAAGTGGACCGCAACACTCCCGAACTGAAGCGGAACACTACCAAAAGTGAACCTCATGATTTGCTGTTGTCTTTTCTCGTATTAATTAATTTTTTACGTGTGTTTGAGAAGTGTTGAGAAGTGAGCTGCTTTCCGATGTGTTTTTGTTTTTGGATCACCAAGTGAACCACAACGGTTTTTTTACGGCCAACCTCGTGGGAGAACAAAGTGAGCTTCAAAGAGTCCTTTGCAATGGACTTTTTTTAGACCAAAGTGCACTGCATTTTTACATGTTTTAAAATGCATTTTGTTCGAAATGAACTATACTGAGGAGTCATTCGTAGCAGACTTCTTTTTTACCAGCCGCTCTATCTTTGTAAACTGCATTAAAAATTACATTGCATCAAAAAATGTTATCTCTCACCAACATTCTTTGAATATTTTTCAAAGAAAAAGTGAACCTCACAAAAATACAAAGGACTGCACGATCGAGCCAACCAAACTCCACACACACTTTCTGTTTTTTGCGCCATTGTCTATGGTCGCTACTGATGTTTATGGGCACAGTACATCCATCAGTTGTTTTTACACAGCCACACACACATACATACACACAAAATCAGCACTAGCACCTGGCAGAGCCGCAATTGAGGATTAGCAGAACTGTATTTTGGGGACCAACCAAGCTGCACTAGATTAGAAACCTGCAAATGTAGCCAAACATGACACTGGCGCAGCAGCACCGAAATGCAATTGAGGAATATGTCGTAGGAAATCGGGGGTTCCTGAGGGTGATATGGTTGCTATTCTCAGAGGAGTCAAAGTCGTCGTCCTGTCCTCTCACGTCCGTGCATACTGCACCGACGACCCAACTGGGCTGCAACAAAGAGCAACCTGCATGCACCGACGACCCAATGAGATGCAATAAAGAGCAACCTGCACTGCTCGCTCTGGAGCCACTAAACTGCAAGGTGTCGGCGTCCCGGACAAACTGTTGAAAAACAAAATGTGAAGCGTACAAAAAAACCATTGCACAGCCAGCACGACCTCGAATCCCAACCAAACTGCACGGGAGCAACAACCGAACCTCATCTGAGTGCGTCGTATGTACCAATGGCAAACGAACTGTACAAGAACATGCACCAAGCAGCAAAGGACCTACCACTGTACTGCTCGTGATGTCCGCCGGCGTCGCGGATGAACTGCAACTCGCTGCTGGACAGGGAGGATGCTGTCGGTGGAGACGCCAGAGCAAGCAGGAGATTTAGTTGCAGGAGCGGACCCTCGAGGCCCGTGGCTGCGGCGCCGTGGCCAACGACGAGGGGAGGCCGGTCGTGTACTGGGCAGGCGAGGGAGGCCAGGATTTCAACACCAGGGAGCTCCTGAACTGCAGCCCATCGCCATGCTGCACTGCACCACCAAGCCCGTGCTGTTCCAAGGATGGACGAGAGGATGTGGAAGAGGTATCGAACTGCACCAGAAAAAACCTTGCATTAGTAATCACCGGACTACACTAGGAAATCTTCTGGGCCGAATACACCAAAACTGACAGCAAAAATCAAAAGCATTTTTTTTGAACTTCAAAGCGCCGCCTACCGCTCTTCTATGGGGCGTTGGTACTGCCGTCGACTCCCCTCGCACGCATCCGGGGAATGCGCCAGAAGACTGCAATGCATCTCCACGCATTGCACTGCACTCTTCTTCATCGGCAATCCAACCGCGTCGCACAAAAACTTCAGCAGCGGGCTGCACGCACCCATGAATTGAACCGCTCGGGTACACGACGTCGATTGCGGAGGGGAATGGCGACCTCGCCTGCATGGATTTGATGAACTTTTGGATAGGGGATAAGCTGGTCGCTGGGACGTGGTGTTCACTGGAGCGGCAGCGCGGCCTCCAGGGATGGGCGGGGCGCGAAGAAGGCAGCGGGGGTGGTTCTGCACGGCGGATCGCACGGAAATTTAGGGGAAGGAAGTGGGTGAGGAGGGAGAAGCTCGCGGCTACCTTATCCTAGACGGAGGCAGTGGCCGATTTGGCGGCGCGTCGCCTAGCCTTTGGAAGACGGCCGGCCCGAGCCTGACGGCTTGACTGCCGGTCTGGAGAGGAGGAAGGCCAGTGGTCAAAGACGACGGATCCATCGACGCGCAGGAGGGTCGGGGGTGG
>LR738713.1:441462743-441483111 GCA_902687465.1 Secale cereale | reverse complement strand
ACCTTAAAAAAACAAAAACCACAGCCACAGAAATACTGACGCGTAGATGCCTTTTGATCCCGGTTGGTGCCACCAACCGGGACCAAAGGCCCTCCTGCCTGGGCTCCGCGCACAGGCCACATGGAGACCCATCTGCCCGGTTTTAGATTGAACCGGGACTAAAGAACTAGGGCATTAGTACCGACCCTTTAGTCCCGGTTCAAGAACCGGGGCAAAAGGCCCTTACCAACCGGGGCAGATGTCCCTTTATCTACTAGTGGCATAAAATGAAGAGCATAGGAGAGATTGCGCCGCCTTTGCCGTAGATGGCCCACAACAATTGAAGATGGTTTCGCCTGGTCTACCATTTACCATGACCCTTGTCGAAGAAGTCGAAAGTAGTTCACATATCCAGGTAATCCATCTCTACTTGAAGCCCATTTGGTGCAAAACCTCAAGTAGGAATGACCATTGGATGAAATCGAAAGCCTTGGAGATGTCAAGCTTCAACATGACCGCGGGATCTCCCAGCGCGTGTAGTCGGCGGACCATGCACCGCATGAGCATGAAGTTGTCGTGTAATGATCTCCCAGCGACAAATGCAGTCTGATGGTTGCCCACTAGGTGGGCCAGTCCCCTGCTAGTCCCGTTGCCAACGCGCTTAGCAAAGATCTTGAGAGCCCCATGCACGAGGCTAACCGGCCTAAAGTCTGTGAGCTCAGTAGCCCCTGCCTTCTTCGGCTAAGAGGATGACAATCGCCTTATTGATCATCGGTAGGCCGCGCATGTCGCCTCTGAAGAACTGGTCCATTGCCCGCATTAGGTTATCCTTGATGATGCTCCAACACCTCAATTGATTGCACGAGATTCAAACTCAGGAGCGTAGTGAATTTAAAGATACATTTGTCTTGAGCGGACCAATACAACTGCGACGATCATTGAGCTCAACCATAATTTTCATACTATTTCCTGACCAAATCAGGATGAAATAGTCTTCACTTTGTGACAACACAACGGTGTTTAAATTACACACACTATGATCAGCATGCATTAGTTTAGAACGGATGCAACGTTTGTTGACCTTGCTGTGCCGACCTGGTCGATCTTGGGGCCATGCGAGTCCATCCTTCGAATGCCTGCATTTCATTGACTCGGGCACGTGCAGCGCAACCAGTCTGATGAATATGTGTCTGCCTGTCTCCGCGTATGTTGATGTGCTGTGCAGCTCATCTCATCTCATCTCAATCAACTCCCCTCCCACAATTCACTCCCCAATTTACTCACTTCACCACCCCACGATTTATGGCCGCATTCCTACTCCGCTCCTCTGCTCCCCCCTCCTCTCTCTTCTTCCCCGAGCACACGCCGCCGTAGCCACCAACGGAACGCGCCAAGAGAAACACTCGAGAGAGCACGCGCGCGCGCGCCTCTCGTCGTCGCCATGGGCCGCGGCGGTGCGTGCGGCGTCGCCTCGCTCTTCCTGGCGGTGGCAGCGGCGGCCTGCTGCGCGGCGGTGGCGGCGCAGGAGCCCAACACGGACGCCTACTTCGTCGCGCGCTTCTACGCCAAGATGGGCCTCGCGGCGCCGCCGTCGGGCGCCGGCGCGGTGTGCTCCTGGCCCGGGGTGTCGTGCGACGGCGAGGGGCGCGTGCTGGCGTTCGCGGCAGCCGGGATGGGCCTGTCGGGCCCCATCCCGGAGGACACGGTGGGGAAGCTCGCCAGGCTGCGCTCGCTGGATCTCAGCGCCAACCGCCTCACCGCGCTCCCCAACGACCTCTGGGAGCTGGGCGCCTCGCTGCGGAGCCTCAACCTCTCGCGCAACGCCATCCGCGGCGCGCTCCCCAACAACGTCGGCAACTTCGCGCGCCTCCAGGTGCTCGACGTCTCCCACAACGCCTTCTCCGGCGCGCTGCCGCCGGCGCTCGGCTCCATTGCCGGCCTGCAGGTCCTCAACGCCAGCCACAACCAGTTCCAGGGCCAGGTCCCGAGCGCCGGCGGGAGCCTCGTCTCCATGGATCTCTCCGGCAATGCGCTGGACGGCGACCTGCCAGACTTGTCGCCGCTGCGGTCGCTGGCCTACCTCAACCTGTCCGGCAACCAGCTCCGCGGCTCCATTATCGGGGCGTTCCAGGAGCAGTTGGGGGTCATAGACCTTAGCAACAACCGCTTCTCGCGGTTAAATTTTAGCAGTGGGTATTCTGGTACGTCCCTCATGTACCTCGACCTCTCAAGTAACGAGCTTCTCGGGGAATTCGGCCTCCCTGGCCGGTTCCGGAACCTGAGGCACATGAATCTCGCATTCAACCAGTTGTCCACGAACAATTTGCTGGCGTCCATTGGTGAGATTTCTTCGTTGGAGTATGTCAACCTGTCAAGCACTGGGTTGCATGAGAGAATCCCCGGGGTGTTGGCTTCCCGGTTGGTTGGCTTACATGTGCTGGATTTGTCACGGAACAATATCAGCGGGGTGGTGCCGGACATGAGCGCTTTGCCGCTGCGGGTGCTGGACCTGTCGGTGAACAACCTCACTGGGGAGATCCCTGTGTCACTTGTCAAGAAGTTAGCGTCAATGGATCGGTTCAACTTCTCATACAACAATCTCACCGTCTGCGCCTCCGACCTCTCCCCGGCAGCGTTTGCAGCCGCCTTTGCTAGGTCCAGGAATGACTGCCCGATTGCCGTCAACCCAGACAGCGTCAAGAAAAATGGGGGGCACCGCAAGGGGATGAAGTTAGCATTGGCCATAGTGCTCACGCTCTTCTTCTCGGTTCTTGCATTGCTTTGCTTGGCACTTGTGTGCAGGAGGCCGAGGAAGAAGAGGGGTGACACATTCTCTGCTGATAAGCGGCCATCGTCATCATTCAAAGAGGAGCAGGGGACGTCAGGGCCATTTGCGTTCCAGACTGATTCCACAACTTGGGTTGCCGATGTCAAGGTTGCCTCATCCGTTCCAGTTGTCATATTTGAGAAGCCATTGCTGAGCTTCACCTTCGCCGACCTCTTGGAAGCCACATCAAACTTTGATAGGGGAACTTTGCTGGCTGAAGGGAGATTCGGGCCAGTGTACACAGGATTCCTCCCTGGTGGCATTCAGGTTGCTGTGAAGGTGTTGGTCCATGGCTCGGCAATGGCAGATGAGGATGCCGCGAGAGAGCTTGAGCGGCTGGGACGGATCAAGCATTCTAATCTGGTTCCTTTGACTGGTTACTGCTTAGCAGGGGGCCAAAGAATCGCGATATATGAGTACATGGAGAATGGCAATCTGCACAACTTGCTGCATGATTTGCCACTAGGCGTGCAGACCACTGAAGACTGGAGCACCGACACATGGGAGGACAACAATGGTGGCGTGGCCACTCAAAACATCACCCCAGAGGGCACTGCGGCATGGAGGTTCCGACACAAGATCGCACTAGGCGCTGCCAGGGCACTGGCGTTCCTCCACCATGGTTGCATTCCGCAGATCGTCCACCGGGATGTGAAGGCAACCAGTATCTACTTTGACTATGCAATGGAGCCAAGGCTGTCTGATTTCGGCTTGTCAATGATCGCCGGGACTAGCACAGACGGTGACCATTCCCCTGGCTATGTGCCCCCGGAGTTCTCCGACCCAGAGAACACCACGGCGACGTCGAAGTCCGACGTTTACAGCTTCGGCATCGTGCTGTTTGAGCTGATCACCGGCAAGAAGCCACTGGGTGATGAGTACCCTGACCAGAAGGAGGCAAGCTTGGTGAGCTGGGCAAGGGCAATGGTGAAGGCAAACCAAGGGTCGAGCATCATCGACCCCAAGATCCGCGACACCGGACTGGAGAGGCAGATGGATGAGGCGCTGAGGGTCGCCTACCTCTGCACCGCCGAGCTGCCATCCAAGAGGCCAACCATGCAGCAGATCGTTGGCCTATTAAAGGACATTGAGCCTAGAGTAGCAGAAGAGAACTGAAGTTATTTATTTATTAGTGTATTTTAGGCGTGTGAGCAGCGAGTGAGGTCCTAGTTGTTTCCTGGTCCTCTGCTGAGATATATCTTCTTTCTTCTTCTTCTTCTTCTTCTTCTTCTTCTTTGATTGTTCATCTTCTGAGATGCTGCAATACAACTTTGTCACACTTGCTCATTACTAACAGAGCAATGTTAGCATTGCAACAAGTCATCACAGCGGAAATGACGCATTGGGGGCGATGCCCACGTGTCCTGTAGGAGTGTGTCGCGGATTGGGCAGTGCGGCCTCATTTTGTGTCGCTTGACCGGGACGGTGATCTCATGGATGCCGTCGCCGCTTGGATTGGTGACGTTGTTGTGGCTTGGTGGCTGGGATCGGTCATCGGCGACGCCAAAGGTGGTCGCCGTCGCCAGTGGGGAAACAAGGTGACCTTCTTGTTCCAATTTTTCTCCTTCCTTATTCCTTTCCCTATCCCAGCTCCATCTCAATGCCATAATCTTATTCCTTTCGCTGCATTCTTGTTTACAATTTTCTTCAACAGAAGCTCCGATTAGCATGTGAAGCAAAGCAGAACTAAATGTAATGGAGCTGAAGAGAATGGGGGGCAAAGTTCTAAAACGATGAAGCATCACACTTATCCAGAGATTGAGACTGTTTGATCGTGTTATGTTCAATTTTCCTCATGTTTGATTCAAAGGACATTAGGACGAAGAGCATGAGATGCATCTGCTCATGTACATGCGCTCCCCTCCTACGGCTACGGCTATCTTAATTTTCTCAGTTAACATTTGACTGTTACTGAAGTTTTACGTTAAGTGTCATTTTTCATGTCGATGACGCGTGAACTTGTCCTTGCACATCGTATCGTGTTTTGCTGAAGAAGAAGGTTAGGTAAGTTTCATCATTTCCAGATGCTGCAACATGTTGCAGCCTTCCAAAGAGAAAATGGCATTATTATGAATCTTTTTGGATGATTATCAAAATCGCAGGATATGATTTACTAGGACCCAGCACTTTCTTGTAGAGTCCATAATTTCTGTTTCTTGTGGAGTCGAGGAGAAAGGAAGCTTGAGGAGGCAGCAACATCATTTCTATGATTTCCCACCATGACATCAATCACATCTTCACCATAGTGAGTGTAGCACTGGAGGAGGACTGACGTGCGTTTCGTGTCTGGTTAAAATGGCCGGAATTTACCATGCACGGCAACGATATTTTAATGAGGCAGCACAGCTGCCGTCCTTTTCCTGGCCTTTTTTTTTGCCCACTGGCAGGCACCTTACTAGCGGTACAGTCTTGGAAAATCTGTCAAAAACATAACTGCCGCGCATTCAATCATATCATTAAGGCCATGATGGCTGGCTGCGAGCACTGCCCTGAAAGCGTGCTCTGCCCATCACACTGTTTCTGTTGGAAGAAGATTAAAGCGCGTTCCATACCATCATTATGTTTGTAACTTTTCCCCTCGATCTTCCCCGGTTAAATTAGGGCAAAAGGTGGTGTGGTGGATGGCTCTTCTTTACTCGAGGTTACGCTACCTAAAGGCGTTGATAATGGTTTGGTGCCATGCGCGGCCTGCACCTGCGCCTGCGGTCATGGCTTTCCGAGAAAGAGGCTGCGGCTCTCGAGCCTTGACTGTGGCATGGAAATCCCTGTCATCATGCATGCGCGCCACCCTTGATGATTGTGGCGCTTTCTGTTTTGTGTAGAGCGCAAGTGATTGATTGTTCATGCAAAAATTTGTTCCGTTGTAAGGGAGAAAAACACGCGAAAAGTTGCAAACTGAGCGAGCTCACATGGTTAGGGTTTTCTTTTTTTGCGAGGGGAAAGGAGATCTTCATTACTCCCTCCATTTTTATATATAAGCCCACTATCAAATTAACAGTTTGCAGCTATACAAAGCCATTAACACTAATCGAAATAAAATTAATGGTGTTTGCCTCGTACTAGCAAAGGAGAATATTAATTATCTCTCGCATGCATATAGGTGTGAGAAGATTGGCTTGCACGCGCCTCATTAATCAACCAAAAGGAGTGAGAGCATTGGCTTGTTATGGGTGGAACAAAAAGATATGCATTAATTGACACGACAAACAAGGAGACAAGCTACCTTGCAATATTGACTTAAACACACATTTACTTTTGACTTGGTACCTGTAATATGGGTTTGTGGCCTTGTATACAAAAATGGAGGAAGTACTTAGGATTGATTGGTTTTTCTGTGGTGAAATCAGCCCACTAGGGTTTAAGTCGTCGTAGACTTGGATTGTTGCTTGCATTTTTCTAGATTTATTTCAGACTTTTCGACTATGTTTGTTTAGAGGGGCGACTATGAAGATGCTACGGTGGCTTTATCAATCTCAAGATGTTGTGTTGGCCTACTATCTCGCATGTGCTCATAGGGGTAGGATGTGTGTCCGTGCGTTTATAGAGATGAGTGTATATGCGTGTATGTGAGTATTCACGTTCTACTATGTTCAAAAAATAAGATTTAAATTCGAGTTAATTACTCCCATGATACATAAACTAAAACAACTTAAATAGCCGCATATTTTCATATATTTACATCAGATTCGGCTCTTGTTATTTATGCCCAAGCGGCAACGCCATCTTCCTATATGGCGAAAAAGAGCTCCCACTTTATATTATAAAGCAACAATCACAACATTACATTCGAGAGATGATACAAACTCACGCCATCTACGCATGCAAAACACACACCCAACGCAAGATACATAGGTGCCAGGCACCGACACACCACCCCACCGACCTCCAAGCTAACAACAAATATGCGAAGAAGACCCCTTGGAGCCAACGGAGACCTCAATCATGCCAATCCACAATTTAGAGGTGAAACAGACAACGACAAAGCCAGGACTCCAAAGCGGTGCCTCCTAGAAGGGAATGACCACAGAGCCGCCACCGCCCGATCGCGCGAATCAAGTTTTCATCGAGAGTATGACAAAAGGAGTGGGGACGCCGCAGCAGAGCCTTCGGGAAGGACAAGACATCCACGGACGCCGCCACCGTTGGCCACTACACATACTAGGCAAGTGATGTACCCCAGTGCACACACTCCTCCGCTGGACCCTAGCTTCGCCAACCACCCGCAACCAAGCCACCCACATGGTCATGGCTGCCCGCCCGCACCCGAGACACACGCTCCGCCCACAAACGCCACTCCTCCCGCCGCCCAAAAACCAGACACGCCAAGACCATCCCGATACGTCCATTTTGCATCATGATTTTCTACTGTTATTTATATTTTTTTGTCATTATTCCACCTTATGATGCAATTCTAATGCATTTTCTCTCTTAATTTCCAATATTCACATGGAGAGAAAGATTACCGGCAGCTGGAATTCTGGACCTGAAATGGCTACAACAGAGATACCTATTCTGTAGAACTCCAAATGACCAAAAAATTCATGAAGATTTTTTCTTGAATATATAAAAAATACTAGAGCAAAGAAATACCAAAGGGGGCCACCAACTGCTCACAAGGCAATAGGGCGCGGCCACACCCCAGACGCGACCTGATGCCTTGTGTGTCCCATAGTTGGCCCCCTGTGCCCATCTTCTACTATATGATGGGTTTTGACCTAGAAAAATAAATAAGAGGAAGCCTTTCGGGATGAAGCGCCGCCGTCTCGAGGCGGAACCTGGGCAGGAGCACTTTTGCTCTCCAGCGAAGCGATTTCGCCGGGGATACTTCCCTCCGGGAGGGTGGGAATCGAAGCCATCGACATCACCAATAATCCTCTCATCATGGGAGGACCAATCTTCATAAACATCTTCACCAAAACCATCTCATCTCAAACCCTAGTTCATCTCTTGTATTCAATTTTTATCCCTAAACCTCAGATTGGTACATGTGGGTTACTAGTAGTGTTGATTGCATCTTGTAGTTGGTGCTAGTTGGTTTATTTGGTGGAAGATTAAATGTTTAGATCCTCAAGCATATTCAATAACCCTCTAATCTTGAACATGAATATGATTTGTGAGTAGTTAGTTTTGTTCTTGAGGACACGAGAGAAGTCTTGTTATAAGTAATCATGTGAAGTTGCCATTCGTTCGATGATATGTATGTCGTTGCTTCCTTTAGTGGTGTCATGTGAACGTTGACTGCATGACACTTCGCCATACTTGGGCCTAAGGGAAGGCATTGTGGAGTAATCAGTAGATGACGAGTTGCTAGAGTGACATAAGATTAAACCCTAGTTTATGCGTTATTGCGTAAGGGGTTGATTTGGATCCATATGTTTCAGGTTATGCTTAGATTTATCTTAATTCATTCTTTGGTAGTTGCAGATACTTGCGAGAGGGGGTAATCATAAGTGGGTTGCTTGTTCAAGTAAGAACATCACACACGCACTGGTCCACCCACATATCAAATTATCAGAGTAGCGAACGCGAATCAACTAAACATGTTGAACGTAAATTGATGAGAGTTCCCATGTGTCGTCGAGAACACTTTGCTTATTATAAGAGAAAATTTTGGCTTGTCCTTTGCTATAAAAAAGATTGAGCCACCTTGCTGCACCTTTGCTACTATTGGTACTTGTTACAAATTATCTTGCTATAAAACTATCTATCACTGTTACTTACAGCACTTGCAGAGAATACCTTGCCGAAAACCGCTTGTCATTTCCTTCTACTCCTCGTTGGGTCCCACACTCTTACTTATCAAAAGGACTACGATTGATCCCCTACACTTGTGGGTCATCAGTTGGCTTCGATCAAAGGGGAGAAACTCTACTGACAAAACCGCAGCACTCGTCCCGCCTCAAAACATCGCCGGAGCGGCAACCGCCCACACACAGGTGGGGAAAGGGAGGGGTGGGGGAGCCGACACATCCATGACTCGCACACCACCATGCCAGCGACGGTGGCCCGAGCACATCGGCGCCACCCATCCCTCCAGCCAAGCTCTCCTCCGGATACCCCATGTGTCGTCCCCACCATGACGGCCTATTCCAAACCACGCAAGGCCATCAACGAAGACCCGTCCACCGGCAAGAGGAACCCCAAGGACCTCCACCCACCACCAAGAGAGCTCAGCGGGGAGCCCATCCATGCCATCACCGCCGTCCAGCCACCGAAACACTTGAAGGATGATCAACTTGCCCCCCTGACCATCGCCACCGCGCCTCCACCCTCATCAGCCACAACCATGGTAGGGGCGGACGCCCGTAGCTCGCGCCGCCTGGGTCCATATCCTGTCGCGCCACCGCCGACCGATCCGGCCACGCCGTGACTGGCCCTGGCGACAAAGGCACACGAGACCACCTAGCCACCCACTACGGACGAGCGGAAGTGCCGAAGCGTCTCCACCACCCGACGTGATGTCGGGCCCGTGCCACGCTCTGGCCCAAGGGTGCCAACCCGTGCCAGCCCCGCTAGAGCAGGAGGTCCCCGAGTCCTCCTCCCTCCACCGGCGATGGCTAGGCTTCGCCCGTCCATGCCCTCGGGCGGTAGCGAGGGAGGAGGAGGAAGGGGCCAGCCGGAGCTAGGGTTGCCTCCCGACCGCCATGCGGAAGCGACGCGGGAGGAGGAGGAGGAGAAACCATCTCCCTATATGTGTGTGAGTCCTACTTGCTAGTGAGATGGAGAAAGAAATAGTGTGGAATTAAAACAAAGAAAGGGGATTTGTGTTGGAGATGGATAGTAACAATGCGCTGCACAAATACATTGACACAATAAATGTGCACACTAAACAACCCCCTCCATATGTAGTGAACTTTGAGGACAACTTGAACTAACAAGTAAGCAACAGAATAACACAAACAACATGCACATGTGACACATGATTTAACGTGAAAAAATCTCCTCAGCTCGAGCAGTAAAAAACCATGGTTGTGGACCGAGTGGTCAACACAACTTCACTATAAGAATGGTGAGTACAAAGTCTTATCTAAAACCTCTACAGAGATTTACAACACACTCTCCACGTTGCCAACCGGCAACAACAATAACAACCAGAGGAGGCAAGATTCAGCAAAGCAGAGTTTACACAACTTATGCCCCCTGCAATGTTTTGCACGCTGCTCTTAAACCATTGAACCAAACACCACCAAATTTGGCAGACAAGTAGGCACGCGAGTTCCTAGATCCCCACAACATTTCAACTGAATCGGGCACTATTTGCCTACCCAAACTGTTCGTCTCCCAAAACTACTCTATTCTGAAACTGCATCAGTCCGAGCTGACAAAACCACCCTCAAATCTAATGCTTCACTAGCCCAATCCTCAAACCAGCTAACAAGATCAACGTACGCAAATTAAGGACCGGGCTCACCAAGTTTTGGGTCAATCCAAGCACGTTTGAGCCTCCAATCATCATCTTGGATGCTATCTAGTCAGATGTAGCAAATCTGGACATAATCTCCACTTCTTCTTCCCCTCTCTCTCTCTCACGGGTTGTGTTCCTATCTTGTGTTCTTTCACTCTTACGAAAATGGCAGCTAGGGTTTTCTTCTGTACTCCCTTCACCAGGAAGCCCTCACAATCGTTGGATGCAACTTATGAGCTGATGTTGGGCTGCCAACACACCTCCATGTGGAGTGACATAGCCCAACAATTCATCATCTTGGAGAATTTTCTTTAGTCTATTAGCCAACATCTTGGATATAATCTTGTACACTACATTGCATAAACTGGTTGGTTTGTACTGGGTTATTACCTCTGGGTTCTCCACCTTCGGGATCAAAACTATGTTTATTGCATTCCATCCCTCGGAAATATATATCTTTATTGATGGCATAAAGAACTTCTTTGGTTAGATATCTCCCAAAATGTGCCAAAATCTTTTGAAGAAAATTGCATGCAACCCGTCCGGTCCCGGGATCTTCATGTCGCCATTCTAGAATAGGGCCTTGTGCACCTCCTCTCCTCAATAAGGCGCATTTAGTAACCTATATATCATGAGTAACTAACGGCTTAACATGCGATAACAGATTGTTATCAACGTCCCCCACATTAGACTTAAACAGGTTCGCAAAATACTCTAAAATGAGTGGCTTGAGGTTATCATTACTCTCAATCTACCCGTTATCATTTACTTTCAACTTCTTAATCAACTTTTTCCTCCTATCTGAGGCAAAGTGACTAAAGTATGATGTGTTTCGATCCCCATGCAGTAACCAGTTCACTCTACCCCGCTACACCCAATAATTTCATCTCTCTAGCAAACTCTCAATGAAAACTGACAATTCTTTCTACTTGGAGTTTCACCTCTTCTATGTAAGGAGCTTGCATCAGACCATCAAGTTCCCTTTGGGCTTTCTTTAGGCGAGCCCAAGGGCC
The DNA here is from genome assembly GCA_902687465.1 of Secale cereale. Classification (NCBI taxonomy): domain Eukaryota; kingdom Viridiplantae; phylum Streptophyta; class Magnoliopsida; order Poales; family Poaceae; genus Secale; species Secale cereale. Next base: position 441,471,887 of record LR738713.1, on the reverse strand, counting down.
CTTTAGAATCTCGCCGTGGACAACATCAAGCTTTACCGCTACTGATGGATACAATCCTTGGTTCAGCGCTTTACAGACAAAGTCTTCACCCCGATTTATATATAAAACAAAAATCATGTATACAACCAACCACCTAACACATGACACTGACACACACAACTTACACACCCAAAGTAAGATGCAAGGGTGCCGCACAACACCACCACCCTAACGCCACCAAGAACACTAAAGATAAACAATACGACCGCTTGGAGAGGCCGACGACCTTCACAATGAGCTAGCCACCGTGAAGAAGTGAGGCCGACCTACAACATAGAAAAGGCTCCAAGACGTTGCTTCCAAGAAGTGCATGACACCGGAGTGCCATAATCGTCCGATCCAGAAGATCAAGTTTTTTACTCGAAGTAAACTAGAAGAGACAGGAGCAGCTGTGACACAGCCTTCGAGAAGGGAAAGACAACGTGGATGCCGCCATCGTTGGCTGACCAAAGAACTACGCATGTAATGCACCCCAACGCTCATCCACCTCCACCAAACCACCACGCCATACATGGACCACCAACAGCAATGCTACTAGTGTGGGCATAGCTACATGCATGCACACGAGACGCGCGCTCCTTCCATGAACACCATGCATCGTGCTGCCAGGGTTGTCGCACTGCCACCAGACAACTCCGAGACCACACAAAGGCCCCGACTTTGGCCCAACTGGCAGCCCTCGACTGAAGGAGCCAGCAACAGACATTCGCCAGACCTGAGCCAACCCGCCCGCGGTTGAGGAAAGGGGGAGAAGGAGGAGTGAACACATCCAGACCAGCACACCCCTATGTCGATGACAGGTGACCCGACCATATTCGGGCCACCCACCCCTCCTATCGAGTTCCCCACCGAACACCCCCTAGGTCGCCCTACCATGGCAACCATCACACATCCCCGCGAGGCTACCAACAATCGTGTGCCCACCAATGTGGGACTCCAAATCAACCCGCAACATCAACCAAGGGAGCTCACTAGAGATGCCTCCTTGCGCCGCCCACCGACGTCCATGCGCTGGACCAGGAAGGTACCGACGCGGACATGACAAGCATGCCCAGCCAACCACCACCACTATGTCGCCACCCCTCACCAGCCCATCGTCGAGGTAGGGGCAGCCGCCCGTAGATCATGTCGCTCGTGACCCGTATAGCATGATCGGGCGGAACTGGGCCAACCACGGCCGCAGCCCCCTGCACCACCTGCCAAGCGTGCCTCGCCTCCATCGACTGTGCCATCGAGCGTGGCTCATCGCCTATCGCGCCACAACCCCGCCACTGACCGGATTCGGCTAGCTGCCGTGAAGCAACGCCTGACACCCGACGGTACATTCAAGCCAGAAGTCATGACCCATGTCGCCCCTCCGAGCGTGGAGACGAGATCTCCCCACCGTCGATAGATGCGCTTCGCCCAGGCGCACCCTCTGGCAGCAGGGAGAGGGAAGTGAGAGATTGAGGGGGTGGTCCCGGTGGTGGCTGATGTCTACACACGCTTCTACTCTTGTAGATTATGTTGGGCCTCCAAGCGCAGAGGTTTGTAGGACAGCAGCAATTTCCCTCAAGTGGATGACCTAAGGTTTATCGAACTCAGGGAAGTAGAGGTTGAAGATGGTCTCTCTCAAGCAACCCTGCAACTAAGATACAAGAAGTCTCTTGTGTCCCCAACACACCTAATACAACTAGGAGTTGTATAGGTGCACTAGTTCGGCGAAGAGATGGTAAAATATGGATGATAGGAGTGGCAAAGCAAAGTAATATAAATCTGTAATAAAAAGTGCAGCAAGCAAACAAGTGGTAAACGTGAGCACAAATGGTATTGCAATGGTGGAAACAAGGCCTAGGGATCATACTTTCACTAGTGGCAACTCCCAACAACATTAACATAATCGAATCACATGATATTTCCCATAAAACATGCAAGGGGGACGCACTCGGAGGTCAATTCTTTGTGGTCAGGAGAGGACGAGAATTATGTAGGGCTACAAAAGCACACCTCAAAGTTCGTAGTTCTCAATCTATGGATTTCTCAATGTCACCGCGGCCATCCAAAGAGAGTACCACAATCACCACAACATATCTAAAGGATAGTCAAAGACAAGCACCAAGAGACTCTCAATCTTCAATCAACACACAAAAAAGGAAATCACTCATGAAAATATTCTTCTAATCCATGTCCAATAGACCGCTGTCACCTTGGTCTCGGGAATTATACTAGATAAAGACAAGTGAGTACATCAATCCAATACATAGAGGAAGGGGAAATATCATGGGATCACCCTAGATTAACATAGCCTATGATCACAACGAAGATCACATCATGGGAGAGAGAATTGACCACATAGCTACTGGTAGAAACCTCAGCCCCGAGGAGGAACTACTCCCGCATCATGGAGGGAGGAAGCAACGTCGATGGAGATGAATCCGGGGGCACTTCCCCGTCCCGGCAGGGTGCCGACACAGGAATTCTGGTCCCCCGAAACTTGGTGGCGATGGCGGCGGAGATCGAAATAGCTTCTGGAGAAAAGGGGTCCGGAATCAGGGTTTCCGCGACGGGTGTTAAAATATATGCCAAAGGGGGTCGCCAGGGGAGCTAAGGGGGGCCCAGGCGCCCCCCCCGGTGCGGCCAGGAGGGGGGCCGCGCCCCCAGGGCGCCTGGAGCCCTGGTGGCCCCCCTCCGGCCCTACTTCGGCCGCATGGAAGCTTCTGGAGCGCTGATTTTTTATATATTTTTCTCGGAATTTTTCTGGCAATTTAAGTAATGGGAAAACCTGAAATACAAAAACAGCAGAAAACAGAAACTGGCACTGGGGTGCACTGAGTTAATAGGTTAGTCCAAATATGATCAAAAGCGTATGGAAGTGCATAAATATCATAGCAATATCACACAAAAGAGGCATGGAGCAAGCAGAAATTATAGATACGTTTTGGGAGTATCAACATCCCCAAGCTTAATTCCTGCTCGTCCTTGAGTAGGTAAATGGTAACAAGCATAATTTCTGTGGTGACATGCTACCAACCATATAAGAACTTTTCACAGTCACATGACAAATGCTTACTGAGATAATGAATCTTTACTAATTAAGTTGCCTCATGAGAATATCACAAAGAACTGAAAGTTTTACAATATGATACTGAAACATCAAATATATTTGTAGCGAGCATGGTGTGCAAACATGACAAAGTGATACCTCGCTTGCCCCCTTTAGTGAAGCAAAACATAAATGCAGGGGCACCTCCAAGGTTTAATTGACGACTAGATACAATGATTTCAGGATAAACGATATCATAATCATGCAAAAGACAATGGTACTTTGGGACAATGCACATTACACTCAGAATGGCAATCATGCTCTCAATAGTTGGTGCTTTAAAGAAAGAAGGTGGAGACTCGAACCGTGGCTTTTGATGGCAAGGTTGAAAACCCGTGGTCGGAAACAAAAACTAAACATGTACCAGAGCTCTTGGTTTTAAAAACAGAGGTAATAATTATTTTTTAGAATATGCATATTTCGTCAACGAATGCTAGCAGATAACTCAATTACTTCTTGAGCTGGACAAGTTTCGAGGAACGGCTCCCGAATGAGGACGATCACATCCTCTTAATCTCCTTTGTTTATCACTGCCAAAGTTTTCTGATTTCTCATGAACAAAGCGTGAAGGCGGGTTTGTTTGTTGTATATTTTTTAATGTGCCGGGCGCACTCTTTGCCAGTTCCTTCTCGTATTATGGGTTTGCACATTAGACATGCAATCCCGGGGTGAAGCTTGTCCAACTTAAAAAGATCATGAATTAACTACTACTTCCTCGTGAGCTAAAACAAAGGCACAAAATAGAAATGCTTTTTTGAATAATTTCGAGATGGTACATGAAAGTCTTCGTTAGGAATGGCAGGTAAATACCATGTATAGAAAGGTATGGTGGACTCATATGGCATAACTGGTTTAAAGGATTTTGGATGCACAAGCAGTCAGTCGGCTTAGTACAGGCGAAGGTTAGCAAAAGACTGGGAGCGACCAACTAAGAGAGCAATGACGGTCATAATCATGCAGAGCGACAAAGCAACGTTGAATCGGGCATGGAAGTTATATCGCTACTCAGAAATTAAAGATCATCAAGGCTTGATAGACTTTCTTTACAGTCTTAAATATGCGTGAGCATATGCCAAGTCAATCAAAATAAATTCTTGGAGGAAGATATCACTAAACCATACCACATCATAGGCAAACAAATCATGTTGGTACTTCAATAACAAATTAAGAACCCCCCCAGCTATTTGAGACTAACCATAAGAAAACATGAACTACTAAGCACCATTATGCACATAGCATTTTTAGCATAGACATATCAACCAGTGCAACAGAAGCCAACTCTCTTAACAAGATAAGCATGATAACTAAAGAGAGTTCCAGCAACCAACTAAACGAAAGCTCTTTAAAAAGTAAAGCATGAAAACTAAGAGCTGAACATGACAGTAGCTATTGAAAGACAAAGAACACACATCAAAGATAGACATGAAAATTCTATGTTGTGTTCCAGGTTGAAGTGGAGCGTGTTTCTCTCCCACACAAAGAAAGATGGGTTCCAACTCGTTATGACAACAAGCAAAGCTAAATAAAACTAAAAAGGAAACTAAAAGCAAGACGCTCCAAGCATAGCACATAACACATGAAGTGATAAAAATATAGTGAAACGAAAGACGAACTGATAATTGTTAATGAAGAAGGGGATGCACGGGGGCATCCCCAAGCTTAGACGATTGAGTCTTCTTGAATATTTCTTGGGGGTGCACGGGGGCATCCCCAAGCTTGAGCGTTTGACACTCTTGAATCTTTTTATCATCTTCCCTCGCACACTTGAAAACTCCCTTCATACATAACTCATCATAATCTGATTAGCGAGGTTAGTACCCTTAATAAAATAATTTTTCCTTGCTGGAAATAAGGATATTCTTGAAGGTCTACTGTTTCTCAAGATTTCCAAAAGGTTTTTGCAAAGAAAAAGCAAGCTCAAGGTTTGCAAAACGAAGGAAAGGCAAAACAGGACAGAATCTGTGAAAAACTGACCAGCAGGTAGTAAATAATTTTTTCGGGGCACTTTTGCAACTCAAATCAAAAAACTCAGAACAGACGCCCGAAAGCCAATTGTATAGAGCACACTGTCGAAAAAATTCAGACCAAAAAGATGATCTGGTGATTTTATACGATTTTTTCTGTCCAAGGACAGAATCTGTTTCCTGGACAGCACGTCACAACTTTTGAACTTTCTTGCAATCGGAGGCTAAACTTGGCACAAAGCTGAAAAATAAAGATACAATGATGTTGCTACAGTAGTAACAAACATCAAGACCACTAAAAACTGAAAGAACAAACTGAAAGCAAAGATAACAAGGGTTGTCTCCCTAGAGCTCTTTCTTTATAGCCATAAAGATAGGCTTAAGACTTTAATGATGCTTTCGTAGGAATAAGAGTTGAAGAACAAAAGAGAGCATCAAGGAGCAAATACCAAACACATTTAAGCCTAACATGCTTCCTATGCATAGGAATATTGCAATAGAATAATTCATTGAAGCACAAAGCAATAAGCATAGGAAGACAAAACAAGTGCAGCTTCAAAACTTTCAACATAAAGAGAGGGAACTTAATATTATTGAAATATCTATAAGCATATGTTCCATTCTCATAATAATTTTCAGTGGGATCACGAATAAACTCAACAATATAAGCATCACATAAAGCCTTGTTACCATGATCCACATGCAAAAAGGTACTCTTACTCTCCACATAAGCATAATCTTTCTTATTGGTAATAGTGGGAGTAGGACTATCATAAACAACTTGAACACTATAGATTAATTGTGTATTAGGAAGATGGTTTTCAACAAGGGAGTAATTACCTCCATGATTATGACAAGTTTCATAAGGATAATTTCTCCTTATGTCATAGGTACCTTTATAATCACTATAGATTGGAGTTACAACATCATCATAGTAGAGAAGAGCATTATCATTGCTAGCAACTATATTTGTAAACATGTTGTCTTTGTTCTTACTAGCAAAAGAATTATCAATTGTCACATCACTAGTGGGTAAAGGATTTGCAATCCTACCATCCTCAAGCTTAGAGCTTTCCATATCATCACTTTCAGAGTTGGTACCAAAAAGATTTTCAAGATCATAAGTAGCATTATCATCATTTTCCCAATCACAATAAGTAACATGCATATCATAATCAAAATCATCTTCAATAGTACCTACGGACGTATCATCAAGATGATAATTAAGGCAATAAACTTCACCTTCTTCTTTAAACTTACAACCGTTAGGATAAAATTTGATGGGAGGAATATGCTCAGGCCAGGTCTATCCACTCCACAAAAATTAACATGCTTATATAAAACTTCATTTTTAGGAATTGGATCATGCATGTTGCAATCATCATGAACAATTTCATTTTCTTTGCAAATCTCTTTAAAAGGTTCATGATGCTTGATCCAATCCTCCTTAGGAATATTAAGATGTGAAGCAAAAGATTTGAGGAAATCAACAAGGAGTTGAGAATCAAGCCCAAACTTAGCACTAAACTTATTAAAACTTGTAGTTTCAACAAAGGACTTAATGCAATCATACTCATAAATTATACCTGACTCTTTACCTTTGTCGATCTCCCAATCTTCAGTGTTGCGTTGAATTCTTTCAAGGAGTTCCCATTTAGCATCAATCTTTTCGTTTGTAAAAGAACCCATAGAGGAAGCATCGAGCAAATCTTTATCCTGTCGAGAAAGCCTCGCATAGAAATTAGTAATAATCATATCTTTGGGGAGCCCATGGTTAGGACATTTTAGCATTAACGTTTTCAGTCTCCCCCAAGCTTGAGCTAGGCTCTCTCCATCATGAGGATAGAAATTATAAACATAATTCCTATTCTCATGGACTTCATGAAGAGGATAAAACTTGGAGTAAAAGAGAGACTGGATCTCTTCCCAATCCAGCAGGTGAGAGTCATCTAGTAGCCTATACCATTCCAATGTTTTTCCTTTCAGGGACAAGGCAAATAATTTCCTCATGACTCCATCTCTTGTCAAACCTGAAATCTTAAACAACTCACAAAGTTCTGTAAGTTTCAACAAATGAATACTAGGATTGACTGTCCCATCATAACGATCATTCATAATTATTTCAATTATCTCAAGTGGTATTTTGAACGGGATACATTCAGTAGGTGGAGGAGACTTCTCTACCACGGGTGTGGTAAAGCGGCCTTCCCCAAGCAACGAACTAAGATTGCGGTTTTCCAAAAACATAACTAGTGAAATAAAAACAAGAAACAAAAAGATTTAATTGCGAGATCTAAAGATATACCTTCAAGCACTCACTTCCCCGGCAACGGCGCCAGAAATAGCTTGATGTCTACACACGCTTCTACTCTTGTAGACTATGTTGGGCCTCCAAGCGCAGAGGTTTGTAGGACAGCAGCAATTTCCCTCAAGTGGATGACCTAAGGTTTATCAAACTCAGAAAAGTAGAGGTTGAAGATGGTCTCTCTCAAGCAACCCTGCAACTAAGATACAAGAAGTCTCTTGTGTCCCCAACACACCTAATACAATTAGGAGTTGTATAGGTGCACTAGTTCGGCGAAGAGATGGTAAAATATGGATGATAGGAGTGGCAAAGCAAAGTAATATAAATCTTTAATAAAAAGTGCAGCAAGCAAACAAGTGGTAAACGTGAGCACAAATGGTATTGCAATGGTGGAAACAAGGCCTAGGGATCATACTTTCACTAGTGGCAACTCCCAACAACATTAACATAATCGAATCACATGATATTTCCCATAAAACATGCAAGGGGGACGCACTCGGAGGTCAATTCTTTGTGGTCAGGAGAGGACGAGAATTATGTAGGGCTACAAAAGCACACCTCAAAGTTCGTAGTTCTCAATCTATGGATTTCTCAATGTCACCGCGGCCATCCAAAGAGAGTACCACAATCACCACAACAAATCTAAAGGATAGTCAAAGACAAGCACCAAGAGACTCTCAATCTTCAATCAACACACAAAAAAGGAAATCACTCATGAAAATATTCTTCTAATCCATGTCCAATAGACCGCTGTCACCTTGGTCTCGGGAATTATACTAGATAAAGACAAGTGAGTACATCAATCCAATACATAGAGGAAGGGGAAATATCATGGGAACACCCTAGATTAACATAGCCTATGATCACAATGAAGATCACATCATGGGAGAGAGAATTGACCACATAGCTACTGGTAGAAACCTCAGCCCCGAGGAGGAACTACTCCCGCATCATGGAGGGAGGAAGCAACGTCGATGGAGATGAATCCGGGGGCACTTCCCCGTCCCGGCAGGGTGCCGGCACAGGAATCCTGGTCCCCCGAAACTTGGTGGCGATGGCGGCGGAGATCGGAATAGCTTCTGGAGAAAAGGGGTCCGGAATCAGGGTTTCCGCGACGGGTGTTAAAATATATGCCAAAGGGGGTCGCCAGGGGAGCTAAGGGGGGCCCAGGCGCCCCCCCGGCGCGGCCAGGAGGGGGGCCGCGCCCCCAGGGCGCCTGGAGCCCTGGTGGCCCCCCTCCGGCCCTACTTCGGCCGCATGGAAGCTTCTGGAGCGCTGATTTTTTATATATTTTTCCCGGAATTTTTCTGGCAATTTAAGTAATGGGAAAACCTGAAATACAAAAACAGCAGAAAACAGAAACTGGCACTAGGGTGCACTGAGTTAATAGGTTAGTCCAAATAAGATCAAAAGTGTATGGAAGTGCATAAATATCATAGCAATATCACACAAAAGAGGCATGGAGCAAGCAGAAATTATAGATACGTTTTGGACGTATCAGTGGCGCTAGGTTTTCCCTCCTGGTCACACGCACCGTTGACACGGGAGGGGAGGTGGGATCTCCTTTGTGCGTATTTGATTTTTTTAGAATGTTGTACGTATTTGTTGGAGTGGCTGGCTTGGTTCAGCACTTTAAGCCACACTGTTTTCACAAACTACTATATAGTTTCCTTGAACAACCATCCAGCTTCGTATTATTTTTACTAAATGACCCCCGGAAGGTCCTTATTTCCCCCAGTACCAACCCCCCAAAT
>LR738713.1:441433982-441447091 GCA_902687465.1 Secale cereale | reverse complement strand
GGGGGGGGTTTCGAGCCCTCCGATCGCGATCCGACGGATCCGATCGCGAGGGGAGTTAGGATGGTCCTAGGGGAGGCTAGTGGGCTGTGTTATAGGGGCTTGGGCTGAGAGGAGAGAAGGGAAAGAGGCCCGCGGAGGTTTTCGGAGACCGAAAACATCCGATGAAATAACCGGCGACTAGTACCGCTATATATATCCGTTGGGCTATCAAACGAGCTCCGAATGCGATGAAATTTGGCAGGCGGCCTGTCTATACTATAATAAGACCACACACCAAGTTTCATACCATTCCGAGAACATTTTTAGGCCACTCACAAAAATAAAAATTCGGAGGCACCGCGGGCGCGTGCAAGTGTGTCTGGGCTCAGAACGGACAACAGAGAGGACGAAGGGACTCAGACGGATGCAAGTTTTGAAAACATGCTGATGCAACACACAAGATGACATGGCAAGATGCAACACGCAAGTAGATTACATGGCACTGACAATGAATAACTGGCTGACACCTGGCGCACCGGTCTCGGGGTGTCACAACACTCCCCTACTAACAAGAGATCTCGTCCCGAGATCTTAGGAACGAGACGGAAGAGAAAAGGAAGAACAAAGTTCTTCGAGGACAAAAGAGTGAAAGAAAAGAACCTTGAGAGGATGAACAACTCAAAAGAAGAAGAATGCAACGAAGAAGAACGAAGTTGCAAAGACTTCGTTAGACAAGAGGAAGAAAGAATTCGACGAGAATCCAGAAGGTGAAAGGAATAAGAATGAACTCGAAATCACTCCGGTTGTTAAGAGATAGAAAGGAATCTCCACAAAGGAATACGGGCAGCACTCCGGCTGAAAATGATAGAAATAGCACACCGGTTGAACACGAATAGAATGGAACATGAACCTGAGAAGATGGAATAAAATCATGACGAAATGAACAAGACACTGCCTCCGGAAGAATTAACGAATGGAATTAAAAGAATGGATAAGAAGATGACAACTTCCATCACGAATGAATTGAAAGAACATCTTCAAGAGAAGACTTGAACGGAGTTGTTGAGAAAATCAACAACAAAAGAATAAGCTTGTCGTGGACTTATGTAAACATCTCAAAACTTGAGGTGAATTATGCCGCAACCAAAAGATGGAATAATTAAGATGAAGGAAAAAAAATGCAAAACTCCACTTCAAAAGAATAGGAGAATTATTTGCACTCGAGAGGCAAAAGAATAAGAATGCTTGAGCTGCTCCAGAATAATTAGCTGAACATTTGAAGAACGAATTACATGATGGAGAACCACCATGAAGAACTCCGATAACGAAAGGATGATGAATATGAAAAGGAATAAGAATTAAGCCTTGCGATGATTAGACGGGGTTCCGACGAGATAGCCGAGAAACTTGAACTCCGGGAAGAAAATATTAAAGCACTTGGAACTAGAATTTATTCGTCAAGAATAAACTCCAAAGGAAGGGATTAAATCAACTTGATGAAAAAGGAATAAGAATTATGTTATGCTTATCCTCCACCAATTTAATTGATGAGAACAATGGATTCGCATGACACTTATTCCCGTTAAAAAAGATTAAAGAGGGATATAACTTGAACTCGGGAAAAATCTTCATGAACACCGATAGGATTGGAATAAAATGAATGGATTGATATGATAACACCGGAATAGAGCTTTGTTGAGCGAATGTCACACCCTGATTTTCATGTCACCTTGCTTAAGCTAATTTCCATGTTAAAAATGTGGATTTGCAAAAACTTTTGAGTGTTTTTGACTTTGCTTGATTTGACATTTGTCTGCTGTTTGCTAGTGCTCTAAAAATCAAATAAATCCTCCAACTCTTATAATTCATCTCCTTGACCCAAAACCTTTTCCCAATGATCATGCCATGTGTATAGACCAGTAAAGAATTTTCTTATAAAAATATTTTGGCCAAATGATATTTTCTAAAATTAGTTTTCCAAAAACCCCTGAATTGAGGTTTGCACTGCAAGTACCTTATTTAGGGTGTGAAAAATCTTTCAAAAAGTATATTTGAATCCTATTAGGTATAGGACTTCCAGAAACCAGAAAAGTATAATTTTAAAAGTTATTTTTATATTTTATTCAAAAGCTTTTTCTTAAGGCCAGAAATGGTCTTTAATAGGGAAAAATTATTTAATCATTTCAAAAATATTTGCCAAAATTCAGGGAGACTCATAGGACATATATTGTCCATATATAAGAGTTTCAGCACATGGTCATGTTCAAAATATTGGACAAATCCTTCCAAAACCCTTTCTGGATATTTCAAGCTTTTGAAATATTTACAAAGGAAATATTCTCCAAAAATTCCAGGGAAATTCTATCATGTCAAAGGTGACATAGTTGATGATCTTGCAAAGCCTCATGCCTTGAAGATCAAGGAAACATCCTCTAATCCCCTCAAAACCATTCTGTCCCTATTTGAAGTTTGAGCAACTCTACATTGCCAAACTTGTCCAAATGCTCTCAAATTTGGTGAACATGCTAGAATGGCCTAATAAGGCATCTAGACCAAATGGCACAAGATTTGGAATAGAGCAACTTGATCAGATCACCCCAAAACCACTTCTGTTCAAATTCAAATTTGAACAACTTTACATTGTCAACTTTTTATCTGAAGCCTCAAACTTTGTGGGCATGTTCATAACCCCAAATGATGATGCTACACCAAGTGGTGCATCAAGGGGAGATGATTTTTTTTTGAAGAGGAGATGATTTGCTTGACTCAAACATGGTGAAACCATTTCTGTTGATTTCTAGGGTTCACCAAAGTTACATTGGCCACTTTGCCCAAATGAGCTCAAATTTGGTGTAGGGGCCTAATTATATGTGACATTTGATCCTGTTAAGTCCCATGCCAATTGGAAATCTTTTGCCTCCCCAAAACCTGATCAAACACCTTCTGTCCAATTACCAAAACAAGTGTTTGGACCCCTTTTACTATTTCCCTTTACCCCAAATTTCTACCACACCTTCCCCTGATCATCTTCTACCCCCAGTAAATTCTCTATGGCCTCAGCTCAATCATTGGAGGGGGTAAAACCCCAATATCTACTGCTGGACAACAATTTTCACCTTCTTCCTCACCTCCCTCCTCATTTCAGTGGCTCACCAGAGCATCCAAGACTGCCTCCCCATTGTTTACTACTCCCTAGCACTACTGGACACTGGGGGACACGGCCTGGAAAGCAAAGACATGAGCATGCCGGCCAAAGGCGCGCTCTGGAGCACGCTACAGTGCACCGAGGCACTGTAGCTCGGCCCTCCCGAGGCTTCCAGGCAACCTTGGGCAGAGAGAGCGTGTCTCCCGAGGTCCCCTCGACGTCCGCAACCTGCCGGGCTGTCGGTCTTATCCTCCCCTGCCCTCCTCCTCTCTCCACGAGCTTGCCGAGCACGTCCATGGACGAAACTCACGGTGCACCGCGGCTGCGCTTATAAAAAGCCTCCCCCCGAGCGCCCTTCGCCTCTTCTGGACCCTCCTCTCTCCCGTGCATCTCCTAGACATGCCTCCTCTTCCCCTAGTGCTCTCTTTCCCTCGCCATGGCCACCATGGTCGCCGTCGGCCTCTGCCCGGCACTGATGAACCAGAGCCTCTCCTCCTCTTCCTTGGCCACCAGGAGAACTGCAGCAGACCGGCGGAGCTCCCCCACTCTCTATCTCCTGCTCTGGTGCCCCGTTGTGCCCGCTCCACCATCAACCGACGAGGCCGGCGCCATGGTCAGATGCAGGAGGTGCTCCGGCCCCTCCCCTGCCGCCCAAAGGGACTTCCCCGACGCGCCGCTCCCCGAGGAACCCTCCGGTGGCCTCGGCCTGGCCAGAGGTGGCCCCTGCCGTCGGGGACGGGCGCCGGCTGGCGCGCAACCGCGGCAACCAGCCCCTCCGTCGCGGGCGCGGGAGGTAGGGGATGACCCTGCGGGAGGGGCCCGCAGGTCAGCGACCCCGGGGGGCTAGGCCCACCCGTTTAAGTGGAGGCGGCAACGGCGCAGCCCGCCTCCCCCGCGCGGAAGCGTATCCCCGAAGACGCCTCCGGCGTGGCCCCCCTGCACGCGAGCGGCCGAGCCGCTGGGCCGGCCCGCGAGCTATCCCTCGCCCTGCGCGCAGTATAAGGTTGAACCCTTATTCCTTTTCTTTTTCTTTATTCTGTCAACTTCAAAAATGCCTAGATAATTCAAATGAACTCCAAATTGCATGATTCAAATTTCCTATGGCTCCATAAATCATGCTCTATCACATGGTGCAACATGCACATTATTCCAGAAGCATTTCTTTCACAAATATTTATCAAATGCCTTTATTTCATTTCTGTGATGAACTTTAGAAAATCACAGAGAGCTCAATCTTGATCCAAATGCAGTAGTTCAAATTCCTAGATGCTTGTCATGTCCAAACTTAGTTTTGGAACATTTTTAATAATAGTTTCTGTACCCCACCAAATATTGAGCCATTTCTTCATATTTATTAGCTTTGCAGAATCCTAGGAAATTCATTTGAATTCCAAATCCAGTGAAACCAACTCCTAGATGCTTCTAAAATCATGACTTGATGATGGGTGCCTTTGCTCATCATTCAAGGAAATATTTCTGTATACTTCTTTCAAATCCATAAACCCCTTGATTCCATCATATTGGAATGTTCCAAATCACCCATTGATCCAATGCCTATGAAACCACCTTGGTCATTTCTAATATGACCAGAGGTATCCTAGAAAAGTCCAAGTCCTATTTTAGAGCACTTTTATTTTTGCTTTGATTGTGATGCTTATTATGATTGTTTCCATCGTTAGTTGACGAAATAAACGGAGTATTCGGAGATGGACTAGAAGGTTCGAAGATTCAGAAGAATAAGGCAAGCAGCCCTTTGATCATGTTCAAGAAACCTTTTTATGCATGTCTCATAGCACATTATTATTCAATGCATCGGAATCATGTAGAAGAGGTGACCACCTTGGTTGGTACCTTTGTTTCCTTACTATTGAAACTTGCATTCAACATGACCCTAACTTCCTATGAGGGTTATGTGGGTGGGAGTAGTTAGGCTGCTTTAATAGTGGCTACGCAAATGGGACGGGTATATGCATGGTGACGAAAGCAGGATACTTTCAAAAGACTTTTCGAAAACCCCGTCGGGTGCCACTTATGCCCGGGGGAGATGATGAGAGGGGTAACCATTTGATGACGAAGTGGTGTACCGAGGCAAGTGTGTGTGTTGTTTTGAAAACGGATTGGTTTAAGTTGCGACCGTTATTCCAACCTTACATGCGCAACCACTCTACCCTTATATGGGAAAGGGCATTATTGATTACCTAGGTCGATACTAGCATGGTGCCCGCATTACTAGTGACGGGAGTGACATGAGGTCACTCTTGGGACGGGGTCGCGCTTGGATAGGCGGCCATGACTGTCTTTACAGGGCACCGGACACACCGTTGGTACCCCGTGCTTGTGATATGTGATGAAAACGGAGCGAGTCTCCACAAACCTTGAGATGTGAAATGTTTGGCACGGGGCTGTTACCAATCGAGTGGACTCCATATTAGTGTTGCCTAGGGAAAGATAGTGATCGGGTGCTTACCCCGGGTACTTGAGGTACCGCGGGTCGTGGATGACACGGAAGTTCCCCGGATCTTGTGGGTAAAGTGTGCAACCTCTGCAGAGTGTAAAACTATTCGAATAGCCGTGTCCATGGTCATGGACAGTTGGGTAACCGCTCTTGGGCTACGTCCAATGTTTGCGAAACCTGGTGTGTGTGTGCGAGGAAACAACATGGTTCAGTAATGTTGATGATGTGATCCTTGAGGAAGTCACAATGAGCTTGAGCATGAGTTGATTGCAACTCTTTCTTGATAATGATGTCTGTGACCCCCTGATGCTTGTTACAGACACATGCATGCCCTTGTTATATGTTGATCATGCTTGCATATGAAAAACTAGCTTTCCGCAAATCTGCCAACCTAGCAGTAGAGCCTTGCATAATTATTCTGTTATCACACTTGGGTTGCTTGCGAGTACATTCAATGTACTCATTGGCTTGCCACTGGTTATTTTATTGGCCAGGCATGAGAGAACAGGTTATGATGAAGATTTCTTGGTGACGAGCATGCGAGCTAGGACGCTTCCCAGTCAGAATGCCTGTAGGGTTAAGGCAGATGGCATGGGTCCATGTTGTCATTGAAGATTTTCCGCTGCGACGATATACTCAAGACTTGACCATTATGGTCCTATTTGTGTAATACGGTATGTATGGATGTAAGACTCTTGTTATTCAGCTTCGGTGTGTTCAGTGAGCATTGATCTCTGGGATCACTGTACACGTGCATTCGGTGATCACGACTTACGAGTCGGGGTCCCCACAACGAACCACCGTAAGAATTAAAACCTAATGAATAAAATGAATGAACCACCGGAAGAATTAATCGAATGATGAAAAGAACAAACCACCGAGAGAATAACAATAGAGTGAAGAACGAGAATGACCACCGTAAGGAATGAAAAGAGGACAAGCCACCGTGAAGAATTGAGATTGAGTGAACACAAGAGAATGAATCTCCGGGAAGAATAAAGCACTTGAGGACAATTAGAATGACGAGAACGAAGAGATTGTGAACTGATTAAAGAATACTTGAACAAGCACCTGAAGAATGTGAGACGAACGAAGAGGCATCAATGAAGAATATTTGGAGGACGAAGTTGAAAACTGAGAACGAAGAAATCTTCTGAAATGATGGCCTTCGGAGGAACACAAAGAAAGAATTCCTGAAATACTCCGGAAGAATAAAAAGAAGGAAGGTTGAACCACCGATGAAAGAATTGAAACTATCTTCGGAAGGCATATGACTGATGGGATCCATACTTACGTCACACTTGAAAAGAATTTGGAACACTCCGGGAAAATTAGAAGAGCCGGGTAAGATCCTGGGAAAGACCTGTGGGTTATGAGCCCACTGAAGAGAAAACACCGTTGAAAAGGATTGTAAGGAGAAGATGCACCGGAACAATTGAAAAACTCGAATGAGGTGACAACCTCAAATTAATTCGAAGACAGACGAATGTCTTGAGATCTCTTCGGAACTCCGGATTAATTAAATGGCGAGAGGTAAACGAGCAAAGTGAAGCGGTTGAGCCGAGGAAAAAGAATATGAACAACACCAAATACTTGAGTTGAATCCACCGGAAAAGAAGAAGAGGTGAAGGATATCAACCGAGAGAAGAACTCATCGAAGAAGAAAAGAGATGAAGGATGAGGAGCTAGACGAGAATTCACCGGTTGAATTCACTGAGTAAAGAATGCAAAGGATTCACACGAATAGGATGGATACTCGATTAAGGACTCCGGCTCCGAGAAGTAAAAGGGTGGGCGGGTGGGAAAAGAAAAGACCACAACAGACGGAGAAAACACCGTCGGTTAAAAAGAACTGGGGGTTG
Organism: Secale cereale; assembly: GCA_902687465.1. NCBI lineage: Eukaryota > Viridiplantae > Streptophyta > Magnoliopsida > Poales > Poaceae > Secale > Secale cereale. The sequence goes on along the minus strand of LR738713.1, from coordinate 441,439,650 downwards.
AACTTGCAAAGGAGAAGAGGGTTGAATCCACTTGACGAGAGATGCACCAGATGAAAGAACTAACAACGCAACGAACGAAAACTATCCACGAGATCCTAAAAAATTTGAAGGGGAAGAGGGGGTAATTCAAAACACCTACGTCAAGATTCCTCACCAGAGCGACGAAGGGGCAGGGGAGTAAAAAGAATTCCTACTCTCCGATATAACTAGACTCCGAAAAAGTTTTCTTCTAGACTCAACAACGGCCATTCTATGATCAATCAAGGGGGCTCCTATGGTCGGTCGAGACTCTGATACCAACTTGTCAGGCCCAAGATGCGATTCTATCCCGATCACGTGACACTTACGTGATTGGGGCACAACCGCATTTCGGGCGCTTAGCAAGATGGATATCATTACATCGTACCATTATATACATACATAGGGGATACAACATTACATACAAGTCACATGAATACAACAACATCAATACCAGTATCCGACTACGAATACAAACAAGAAAACACAAGACATCCATCCGCTATCCCAGGCTGCCGACCCGGAACCTAACCCAAGACTGAAGAAGAAGAACTCCAACAAAAGAACACCGCTCTCACGTCAAGACATCGGAAACCTGCACCTGCAACTGTTGTTGTAGTATCTGTGAGCCACGAGGACTCAGCAATCCCATAACCATGGGTAACAAGACTATCAAAGCTTAATAGGTAGGAAGAGGTAAAGTGGTGAGGTTGCAGCAGCGGCTAAGCAAAACATATGGTGGCTAACTTACGAGTACAAGAATACGATGAGCATCTATGCAAACGGTCGCAAACTAGTAGTGATCGCTAAAGATCCTGAACTACATACGAGTCAAACATAACCCCACCGTGTTCTCTTCTCAAAGTGAAAAGAGACAGTCACGGTTACTCTCACAGTTGTGTGTTTTACTTCGGATCCTCTGTCAAGTTTTCTACAACCGGACATTAACAAATTCCAATCTGCCACATAACCGCGGGCACGGCTTTCGAAAGATCATAACCCCGCAGGGGTGTCCCAACTTAGCCCATCACAAGCTCTCACGATTAGTTGAAGTGATAAATATAATATCATCACTCCTTATCTTAGGGAAATCCGATCAGGCTCGGCATCCCGGTGCACAAGACATTTCGACAATGGTAAAACAAGTCCAGCAAGACCTCCCGGCGTGCCGACACCATGATAGTAGCCGCGCGTATCTCGTCTCAGGCCACGACCGGATGGGACATCCTACAGGAGCCAATCCTCGAGTTTCCTCGTGGTGGTTCCCGCAGTCCGCCCGTTTGGGACCAACACCATCAGCACTGGCCCCCCCTGCTATGTAGAAAGAATCCTCGGGTAGCGCTAACTCCCTATGCAATTTAATTAATTAATTAAGTTGTTATTATGAGCAAATTAAAACCAATGTTGGGCCTTGCTGGAGGAGTTTTATTCAAAGTCGAACTGTCAAGGGGTCCCCATCCACCCATCGTGTAAGGAACGCAAAATCAAGGAACATAATGCCGGTTTATCGGCGCCTAAGGTAGCATGAGTGGAACAAAACACCGAGCAAAAGGCCAAGCCTTCCACCCATGCCCATTATATAGGTGTGTTAATAATAATTATAGATATTGTCATATTCCAACAACAAGTTCCCTCCTGGAACGAACTTCATCTTCACCTGCAACTAACAACGCTATAAGAGGGGCTGAGCAAGCGGGTAACATAGCCAAACAATGGTTTTGCTAGGAAGGTTTCAAGGTTAGAGGTTTCATGGCAACAAGGAGAGGCTAACAATAAAGATGGGTAGCGCGACATGTAACGACAGCATCGAGACACTAAGCAAAGGCAATGATAGTAAAGGTATCCAAGGGTATGGTCATCTTGCCTGAAATCCCGCAAGGAAGAAGAACAGATCCGTGAAGAAGACGGAGAAGAAGCCTTGAGGAAGAACCACGGGTAGAAGAACGAATCCTCACAACGCAACAGAACAGGCACTAACGAGAAGAAACAAGCAATACAGTAAACAAACCACTCAAGAACATAACAATATGCACTACCAAGTATGATGCAAAACAAGTCTACTTATGACGCATAGAAAGTCTACATAGGAAGCAAAACGTGGCAATGTAGGAAGCACAACAAACCAACACAAATCTATATATGATGCATTACATGGCAAGGTATGATGCATGACAAATATATACAGGAAGCAATACATGGCAAGGTATGATGCATGACAAGTCTATACAAGAAGCACAACAAGTCTATGAAGCATAACATGGCAAGGTATGATGCATGACAAGTCTATATGATGCAATACATGGCAAGGTATGATGCATGATAAGACTATACATGAAGCATGGCTGATGCACTAAGGAAGCACAGAAAGTCTACATAGGAAGCACAGTGTTACATCACAAGGATCATGGCAATTTGCATCAAGCAAAATACTTCAAAACATGATAACAAGAGGATAATATGAATCTACATGCAAAATCACTCAAGTTTCATATAAAGAACACCCCAAACGGAGCAACGGGCTAAAAGATACACATGAAACAAGATATAACAACAAGCTGAAAATAACAGCCACATAGCAACTTTGGAGCATGATAAATATAAGCTACAGCACTCAAACATCATGACAAGAAGCATGAACATGAAGTAGACATCTCCTACAGCAAACAATTCTATTGGAGCAACTCCAAAGGAAGCATGGATCAATAGCAACAAGCTATGACATATTGAACTTGACAACAAAATCCTGACAGCAGTATTTTATAGCATCTTGGGAGCAAGAGTTAAATATGCTACAACCACCCAAATAAGCATGTGAGAGCATGAATGGATAGCCAACAATATATACAACAAGGAATCATCAAGAATCACCCCAAAACTAGCATGGATTTGCCTAGAACAACAAGCAAACATGGCATCTGGAAATTACAGATTCCAGACTTAGTGAAATTTCACTAAGTGTTAAAACAGTAGTAACATCATGGCATCTTTGTGAGCATGTTTAAGAAAACACAAGGCATATCATGGAAAGATAAATGCACCACATCAAAGACCACAACATGGAGATTCTAAAACAACTAGGCATGTGCACGGTTTTAAATAGCGACCGCTATGGCCGCTATTGCGGGCGCAATAGCGGTAGCGCCACGCTTGCGCTACTTGTTGTACGCTGCGCTTTGAAATAGCGTGATTGGCACGATGCGGGCGCAATATCGCCCGTGAGGCCGCAATAGCGGTCTTTTCTGTAGCGCTGGGTCGCGGTCGTCGGAGACTAATGAGAAAAATGGGCCGGCGTATAAATTTGAGACAACTCACGGACACCCAATCCTAGAACCAAATCGACCCACACCCCGCCGCCATGCCCCACCTCTGGCCATGGCCGTCGCCGGCGCCATCAAGCAGCAGTGGCAAGCAGCAGATCTGGCGACCTGCGCCGTCACCGGCAACCACCTAACACCATCACCCCTCTCTCCCTGCCTCCTTCCTTGCTCCTCTTCATCTCTCCCTCACCTCGATGTCTCTCATCTCTCTGCCCTCTCTACAGGATCCGTGCTGCCCCTTGAGCTCCTACCGCTGACGCCGTCCGGATCCGGCCGGCCGTCCAGCCATCCTCAAGCCTCGCCGCTGGTCGTCCCTTGCCTCTCTCCGCCTACTACACATCGCCGGCGCCGCCCTGTCTGCCTTCGGCGTTGATCCGAGCGGCTCGAGCACCTCGCGTCGCTAGTCGCTAGTCACCTCGAGCACCTCCGCCTGCTACACAATATTGTCTTTATAAATTCAGTTTAGTTGCAATTTCGTTTGTACCAGGCTACTGGCAGTGGTAAATTCAGTTTGCTTGCAATTTATTTTGTACTGTATTGACAAACTCACTTTATTGGTAATTTCTAAATTGATCAAATCAACTATCCACACTTGTAATTCGGTCAAATAGCTTATGTTTGTTTCTTTTTTTCTGCAGTAGTAGTCTATTTGCACAACGTGTTCAGCATGATCAAGGGCTTCCTCCACAGCCGCAACAGAAGAGCAAGAAAGGATCCAAATCACCAGTTGTAACCTATATGTGTCATGTGTTGTGTCATAGTCATAATAGTTTTCGTTTGCATGGTTACATGGCTGAATATTGTCTAGATGGACTAGTTACAGTATATATGCTTTCATAAATGATGATTGTTTAAAATCCAGTGTCATATTGTTGTCAATGGCTTAGAAATATACATAATAATCTCAAGTTTGCAAGTCTTTTTTTATTAAACCGTAATATGGACATAGCGTCCGCAATATCACCCGCTACCCGCATTCCGCTACACCAACCTCAATCCGCTATCACCCCGCTATCCGCTATTTAAAACCTTGGGCATTTGACAAGGGAACTATCACAACAATAGCAAAGAGCAAATGAAATCAGCATCTCATAACAAGTTTTAGCACATAACAGCCAAATGCACTTTTGCAACAGGGATAAACATGGCAAGATGAATTCTATCATGCAAGCTAAAGCAACCAACATGTAGAGCAACTCATGATGAACATCTGGACATATCATTTGCATCATTTGGATAAACAAGCACCAAGTTATCACATCTCAAACATGGCAACAAAATAACAAGTAGCAACAATTTATAACAAGTAGCACTATTGCAACAGATATTTAAGCATCTAGATGAACTCAAACATGCATGGCACAATGGAACAAAGTGTAGAGCATATCACCACGAACATTTTGACATATCATTCACTCAAAACGGATAAGCACACAAAAAGATTTCATCATGCAAAGATAACAACAAATTATGAGTTTTCTGGGACTTAGCAGAAAAACAACCTAGGGTTGGGCGGACAGTGTCCGGTCCGGACGGACACGTCCGTCGGTGGGGATGGATGCGGGTCCCACCGGTCAGCGAGACGGAGAGGAGAGGCCGGAAATGTCCGGGCACCAGGCGGACATGTTCGTCGGTGTGGCTCGCGAGGCCCATCGTCAGCAGCTCGGGCGAAGGAGACCGAGGCAGAGGCCATGGCCGCAGTGGCACCGGCGATCTTGGCGATGGGGACGACGATTCCGGCGAGGGGGCGCCAGATCCGGGCGGCGCGGTGCTCCTCCGGCCGGATCTGGCCTGATCCGGGCCGGAGCGACTGCGGCGGCGGAGCACGTCTAGCGGCGGCGGGGCATAGAGGGCGCGCAGCGGCGGCACAGAGGGAGCGGCGCACGGGGAGGCGAGGAGCTGGCGCGGCCTGCTCCGGTGGCCGGCTGCGGAGGCAGGCGGCGGCGAGGAACAGGCGAGGCGGCGCGCTCGACGGGGAGGAGCAAGGAGGCAGGCGGGGAGCGGTGCGGCGCGGGCCCGGTCGCGGCCTGGGGCGGGCCTGGCCCGGGATCGGGCGGGCCGCGGCTGGCTGGCGCGGGGGAAGGCCAGCTGGCAAGCGCGGGTTGGCCGGGAGGGGGTTTGCGGCTGAGGTGGCGGCTGGCCATTGGCCAGGGGGCGTGGCGGCGGCGACAAGTGGCAAAAGAGGTGGCGGCGGCGCTGGGTGGCCAAGTGGCGGCGATGGAACTGGCCAGGCACGGAATTTGAGGAGGAGGAAGGCTAGAGGTAGGTGGAGGGGGTTAGGCTGCCAAAAATGGCATCGGGGGATGTTTATATAGGGTAGGTGCTAGGGTTTT
>LR738713.1:441404146-441433804 GCA_902687465.1 Secale cereale | reverse complement strand
GGGGGGTTTGAGCCCTCCGATCGCGATCCGACGGATCCAATCGCGAGGGGAGTTAGGATGGGCCTAGGGGAGGCTAGTGGGATGTGTTAGATGGGCTTGGGCTGAGAGGAGAGAAGGGAAAGAGGCCCGCGGAGGTTTTCGGAGACCGAAAACATCTGATGAAATAACCGGCGACTAGTACCGCTATATATATCCGTTGGGCTATCAAACGAGCTCCGAATGCGATGAAATTTGGCAGGCGGCCTGTCTATACTATAATAAGACCACACGCCAAGTTTCATCCCATTCTGAGAACATTTTTCGGCCACTCACAAAAATAAAAATTCGGAGGCACCGCGGGCGCGTGCAAGTGTGTCTGGGCTCAGAACGGACAACGGAGAGGACGAAGGGACTCAGACGGATGCAAGTTTTGAAAACATGCTGATGCAACACACAAGATGACATGGCAAGATGCAACACGCAAGCAGATTACATGGCACTGACAACGAATAACTGGCTGACACCTAGCGCACCGGTCTCGGGGCGTCACAACTATGGTGCCGAGCTAAGGCGTGGGCCTGTGACCGGATGGAAGATTCTCGGATCCCTGGTGTATTCTCCAAGTCAAGATTTAGTATGATTTCCTTATATCATGACTGACTAAGGGAAACCCTAGCCCTACTTGTATCTATATAAACCAGAGGGTTTTAGACTTCTAGGTTAGAGCAATATTCATCTCCCTATTCATCTAGGGTTTAGCTCAGCTGATCTCGTGGTAGATCGACTCTGTAACCATACTATACACATCAATACAATCAAGCATGACATAGGGTTTTACCTCCTAGGGAGGGTGTGAACCTCGGTAAACACTGTGTCCTTCGTCCTTTGTTCTCCATCGTTCCTAGATCCAGAGCTTGAGACCCTCTACACAAGATCCCTTGACACCGACAGCGACCATGCCAACCATCGGGCTAAACTCGTTCGATCACCCATCGACTTCAACGAGCTACAGCTTCATGACCTGGTATCCTTCTTCAGCCATCTCTCCAAGGAGCTGAACCATCTCCGTGCGTTGGTGGGGGAGGCGCTCGACAAGGAGGGGGTTCGGGGTGCCGTCACCGTTGCCGGACGAATCCTCTTCGGGCTTCATCACCGAAATCCATTCATGCCATTGGACGCCGTCTTCGACGAGCTGGTTCCATCGATTGGGAGCGGGCTCCGCGGGCAGTGGTGCCGTGCATCACCACCGTCGTGCGCCTGGAGAAGCAGAGTAACTTCGGTGGTTTGGTATGACTGTTGATTGGCATTACTGGTTTTACTATTGTTTTGTTACTTTCGTTAAGAGCTTCTGAAGAACTGAAGAAGGTTTTCATGTTATTGTCGATTTCCGTGACTTGTTTTAGCATTGTTCTGTTCATGTTGTTCGGAGCCTCCGAAGAACCAAATTAGGTTCATACCAAGTGTAGGCTAGTTCGGTATGCTTATTAGGTATACATTCAACATATAAGTTAGCAATTTATCAATGTTGCTTTTGTTGCTTAGGTATGCTGTGAACTTGAGTTCGTTGCTTTGGTATGTAGTGAACAAGTTATGAATGTTGCTTTTGTTGCTTCGCTATTCAGTGACATTTGAACACTGGTACAAATATAGTTAACCTATAGACAAATTCAGTTAAATTTGAACAACAACACAAATTCAGTTAAATTGACAAATGACACGAGGACAAATTCATTTAACCCAAAAAAATCAGTTTACTTTGAACAACATCACATATTAAGTTAAATTGACAACTGACACCACAACAAATTCAGTTAACCCAAAAAATTCAGTTAACTTTGAACACCTGGACAAATTGAGATAACTGGAAAATTAAGTTAACAATTGAAAGTGGGACACCCGGCCGTGGTCAACTATCAACGCACTGGTACGCGTCGATGCTATACAAACGATTTTTAACCCCTTTCCACGACGACATTTGGAACCGTCGCCAAGTGAGTGTGGGCGATAGGGCGTTCTTCCCACACGACCCAGTAACGGTCGGGGATATGGAGCAATGATCCAGAGGCCTTGCAAAATGTTATCATGTGCGATGGAGCACTCACTAAATTCTTTCGCACGTGTGGGATCGATGATTAAACGTTTCTAATGATGCAGTGAAACCAAATGGTGTATCGTAATGAACCATTTGGGAAACAGTATGTAAGGCAGATGGGCAAACATATGAACTGTGTGCGATATGTGCCCAATCGCACACGAGTTTTCTACGTACCCCGTCTGCCATGCAAGACTCCATCACACACGTTTCCCAACAGTTACCGTCTGCGATAATGTTCTATCAAAGACAGTTTAGGAGCCCCTTCGCACACATACATGTGATGTAGACCATTTGTGATTTGTTGTATATCACCGATGGTTGCGGCAAGAGTGACGTGTGCTTTTCGTTTGGGATCCCACACGTTTCCTGAAAAAATTATGACTGGGATTGTATTTTACATTGGGCACGGTTTACTCCGAGTTCTCATGTGAGATAACGCGATATCACAAACAGTTCTGGAGACCCTACACACACGTAGTAGTGATACACACCATTTGCAATCTGCTATGTATCACCGACAGTTCCGCTATGATTGACGTATGATTTCCGATGTGGATCGCACACACTCATTTAGCTGAACCATGTGGGGAGCAATTGCCAGGTTAAAACAAAAATATCCCATTTTGAATCGGCATGCAAAAAGTAAATTCGCCACAATATTCAATTGAACAAATAAACAAAAGTATCCCATTTTGAATCGGCACACAAAAAGCAAATTCGCCACAAAATTCAATTGGACAAATAAAAAATATCCCATTTTGAATCGGCATGCAAAAAGCAAATTTGCCACAATATTCAATTGAACAAATAGTGTCCACAGGAAGAACATTCATCAGATTTTGCAACAACCCTATTTTCACCGCCGCAACCTTCTGTACACGTGAGATCCCATCTTGGGGCCTTTTCCGGAGCTCCACCAGAGGAGGAATCGATCACAGAGGGCTTCTACATCAACACCATAGCCCCTTCGATGAGTTGTGAGTAGTTTACCACAGACCTTCGGGTCCATAGTTATTAGCTAGATGGCTTCTTCTCTTTCTTTGGATCTCAATACAAAGTTCACCTCGATCTTCTTGGAGATCTATTCGATGTAATTCTTTTTGCGGTATGTTTGCCGAGATCCGATGAATTGTGGGTTTATGATTAAGATTATCTATGAACAATATTGGGTTCTTGTCAGGACCGGTTTTTCAGTAAAATAATTACTGAAAGACCGACCTTTTTATTAAACCAGCAAGGAAGAATACTTCTTGCCGATGGACAATTCCCTGATACAGAATTCCAGAGTACTGATTATTATACTGGGTTGAGCTGGGATAGCTCAACAATTTATTACAAGTACACCAATATAGTACATAAAGGCGGATATGAACCAATGGCAGGGTGGCGTACTGCTAACTCATAATAAAAAGGTGGTGGATATGTCACAGTGAAGTGGGTGACGTGACTCCAATATAATACAGTTCATCGAGTGTCGGAGTGAGACCCGATGAATTTATTTGGTGGTTGGCGGAAGCGGTTATGTAACAGTGATCAACTCCAGGATCGCAAGAGACTGACTGGGACTCCACTAGACGTCGGACTCGCTATCGTCCTCTTCATCCATGAGATCGCCTTCATCCATATCTGGCCAAATCAACAAGCCAGGTGAGTACTTTGAATGTACTCGCAAGACAGTTCGGACATAAGATATAATAAATGCAACATGATGCATATGAGTATTCTAGCAAAATGCGACCGGATAATAATATTCCTGTGCTGTATGTAAAAATAGAAGTCGTGCAGTAATCCTCCCGAAATCCATAAGATAAATAAAAGGAAACCAAACGAGTGTCTGAGTGACGCCTCGTGAGGAATAAATAAATGGAAACATGCCATAGTCGGACGTCTGAGCGACATCGCATAAAGGGCTTAAAAGGAAAATAAATAATAAGAATGCCATAGTCAGACGTCTGAGCGACATCACATAAAGGGCTTATAATGAAAATAAATAACAAGAATGCCACAGTCGGACGTCTGAGCGACATCACATAAAGGGCTTATAATGAAAATGAATAACAAGAATGCCACAGTCGGACGTCTGAGCGACATCACATAAAGGGCTTATAATGAAAATAAATAACGAGAATGCCAAAGTCGGACGTCTGAGCGACATCACAGAGAGGGCTTATATAAACATTGGTATAACAGTGGAATACTTCAGGGAGTAAAACGGTACAGAGATAATTGGTTAGTTCATCTACCCAATGAACTTGACAAAATCACTACTCTTGCTACTATCAAGAAAATTTACTAGAGACGGTCACCGGGATGACACGAAGATTGACCCTATGCCATAAACATGGCTACTCGAAGGACTTAACTCTGCAGAGCTTGTACTATTAAATCATAGCCAACGGGTCCTACTAGTCACAGGGACTAGTTCCGTCTACGGTGTTTTAGAAGAAACCCAACTGACCAGTACACACCCATTTCACATCCTGCTGTCCAGAATCACCCGCGACAACATTCACGAAAAACTTTAAGATGGGGAGGCTACAACCTCGAATAGCATGGGATCAAATTTATATATGCGCGCTCTAAGGGGTGCCCCCCTCTCGGTCCCAACCGGAAACACCCATGCCTCCTGACCGGATGACGAGCTTTAATCCAGGGCCATGGAACCCTCATCCCGGCCCCTCTACTTGGTGTGTACTCGGAAAGTGGTTTGCAACTGACTAGACCGCAATCTTAACAGACGGCCTATGATAGTACCAAAAGGAGATGAACGGAATCACGACATGATCTCCGTTGATACTAAGTTAACCAACTACTGGTATGCTCCAACAATACCAGTATATCACCCATCATGTCACCACATGATTGAGGTGGTTCAACCATTATCATTCGGGGCTCACCCGAAGCTTGCTTGCATGAAATATAACCATACACAACTGCTTATATGATCACGCTTATGAAAAGAACCACTCGAGCAAACATGCAACACACCCATCATATCAAAGGTTCAAACATGCTTGCCTGGTTCGGAGTAGTCTGAGTCTAACTCGATGAGGTTCGCGGCTCCGTCACGTCCTTCGGTATCTACGTATTTCAAACAAAACGGATACTAACATAAATACCGTGCGTGCAATGAAAGTTGCTCCAATTTTTTTCACATAAATAAGACAAAATACTAGACAGAAAACTAAAGAGGACAGAAAAAGAATCAACTCAAAATCATCTTTAGTTAAAAAGATATTAGAGTTTCTATCCAGGGACTCATCTATAATGAAATAGAAAGTTTCCAGGGGCTAGAATAGAAAACAGAAAAGCGAACCGGTACGCAGTACGCCAACGGAAGACGAAGATGTACTTTGCCCGAAGGCGCTTTCCAGAAAAATGTTTCGGAGGGAAACGAGAGGCTGACGAGGGGGTCCCACTCGTCGGGTTTAAACACTGAAGCAGAGTCACGCCGGCGCCAGAAGCTGCGGTGGCCGCCAGCGCCGATCCACGGCGAGTTAGGGGAGGGGAGTGGTACGTACAACTTCCTGGTGTTCTTTCGAGTCGATTGGTGGTGGAGTTGAGCGTCGGCGAGCCCCACGTCGACGGCGACCCTGTCTCCGGCGGACGGCGGCTCGGGTGGTCGTGGACCTTGTCGGAGAGAGCTCTGATGTCTACACACGCTTCTACTCTTGTAGACTATGTTGGGCCTCCAAGCGCAGAGGTTTGTAGGACAGCAGCAAATTTCCCTCAAGTGGATGACCTAAGGTTTATCGAACTCAGGGAAGTAGAGGTTGAAGATGGTCTCTCTCAAGCAACCCTGCAACTAAGATACAAGAAGTCTCTTGTGTCCCCAACACACCTAATACACTTGTCAGATGTATAGGTGCACTAGTTCGGCGAAGAGATGTTAAATGGCAAGTGATATGGATGGCAAAACAAAGTAATATAAATCTGTAATAAAAAGTGCAGCAAGCAAACAAGTGGTAAACGTGAGCACAAATGGTATTGCAATGGTGGAAACAAGGCCTAGGCTTCATACTTTCACTAGTGGCAACTCCCAACAACATTAACATAATCGAATCACATGATATTTCCCATAAACATGCAAAGGGGACACACTCGGAGGTCATTCCTTCGTGGTCAAGAGAGGACGAGAATTATGTAGGGCTACAAAAGCACACCTCAAAGTTCGTAGTTCTCAATCTAAGGATTTCCCAATGTCACCGCGACCATCCAAAGAGAGTCCCACAATCACCACAACATATCTAAAGGATAGTCAAAGACAAGCACCAAGAGACTCTCAATCTTCAATCAACACACAAGAGAGGAAATCACTCATGAAAATATTGTTCTAATCCATGTCCAATAGACCGCTGTCACCTTGGTCTCGGGGATTATACTAGATAAAGACAAGTGAGTACATCAATCCAATACATAGAGGAAGGGGAAATATCATGGGATCACCCTAGATTAACATAGCCTATGATCACAACGAAAATCACATCATGGGAGAGAGAATTGACCACATAGCTACTGGTAAGAACCTCAGCCCCGAGGAGGAACTACTCCCGCATCATGGAGGGAGGAAGCAACGTCGATGGAGATGAATCCGGGGGCACTTCCCCGTCCCGGCAGGGTGCCGGCGCAGGAATTCTGGTCCCCCGAAGCTTGATGGAGATGGCGGCAGAGATCGGAATCGCGTCTGGGAAAAAGGGGTCCGGAATCAGGGTTTCCTCGACACGCTTTAAATATATGCCAAAGGGGGGCATCGGAGGTGCCTCGGGGGGCCCAGGCGCCCCCCGGCGCGGCCCAGGGGGGGCGCGCCCACAGGGTGCCTGGAGCCCCTGTGGGTCCCCCCCGGCTGTACTTTGGCCGCACGGTAGCTCCTGGAACGTTGATTTTTTATATATTTTTTCTGGATTTTTCCTGGCAGTTCTCGTAATCTGAAAACCTGAAATACAAAAACAGCCGAAAACAGAAACTGGCACTGGGGTGCACTGAGTTAATAGGTTAGTCCAAATATGATCAAAAGTGTATGGAAGTGTATAAATATCATAGCAATATCACCCAAAAGAGGCATGGAGCAAGCAGAAATTATAGATACGTTTTGGACGTATCAACATCCCCAAGCTTAATTCCTGCTCGTCCTCGAGTAGGTAAATGATAACACGAATAATTTCTGTGGTGACATGCTATTAACCATATAGGACTTTTTTTCATAGTCACATGACAAAAGCTTACAGAGACAATGAATCTGTAGTAATTAAGTTGCCTCATGAGAAATTCACAAAGAACTGAAAGTTTTACAATATGATACTGAAACATCAAATAGATTTGTAATGAACATGGTGTGCAAATATGATAATGTGATATCTAGCTTGCCCCCTTTTGTGAAGCAAAACATAAATGCAGGGGCACCTTCAAGGTTTAAGTGATTACTAGATACAATGATTTCAAAATAAGCGATATCACAATCATGCAAAAGACAATGCTACTTTGGGACAATGCACATTACACTCAGAATGACAATCATGCTCTCAGTAGTTGGTGCTTTTAAAAGAAGGTGGAGACTCAACATAAAAGTAAAAGAATGGTTATGTGCTAGAGCTTTTTATTTTGAAAACATAGAAGCAATTTTGTCAACAGTAGTAGTACTTCATATGTGTCATGCATAAGACATCCTATAAGTTAAAGGCCTCATGCATCGAATACCAATAGTGCTCGCACCTTGTCCTAATTAGCTCGGATTTCCATGGGTTATCATTGCATTACATATGTTTCAACCAAGTGTCACAAAGGGGTACCTCTATGCCACCTGTACAAAGGTCCAAGGAGATAAATCGCATTTGATTTCTCGTTTTTGATAGATCTCAACTTGAGGACATCCATACCGGGACAACATAGAAAATAGATGATGGACTCCTCTTTAATGCATAAGCATATTCTCGTAAGAGATTGAGGATTAAGGTCCAAGCTAAAACTTCCACCATGATACATGGCTTTGGTTGGCGGCCCAATGTTCTTCTCTAACAATATGCATACTCATTCAACCCACGGCAAATCACCCTTACTTCAGACAAGACGAACATGCATAGCAACTCACATGATATTCAACAAAAGTGTGACTGTTGATAGCGTCCCCAGAAACATGGTTACCGCTCAGCAAGCAACTTATAAGAAATAAGATACATAGGCAACATATTCTTTACCACAATAGTTTTTAAGCTACTTTCCCATGAGCTATATATTACAAAAATTGAAGGTTTTAAAGGTAGCACATGTAAATTACTTGGAGTGGCGGCGAAATACCACGTATAGGTAGATATGGTGGACTCATATGGCATAACTGGTTTAAAAGGATGTGGATGCACAAGCAGTCATTCCGCTTAGTATAGGTGGAGGTTAGCAAAAGACTGGGAGCGACCAACTAAGAGAGCAATGACGGTCATAATCATGCAGAGCGACAAAGCAATATTGAATCAGGCATGGTGGTTATATCGCTACTCAGAAATAAAAGATCATCAAGGCTTGATAGACTTTCTTTACAGTCTTAAATATGCGTGAGCATACGCCAAGTCAATCAAAATAAATTCTCGAAGGAAGATATTACTAAACCATACCACATCATAGGCAAAAAAATCATGTTGGTACTCCAATAACACATTGGGAATCCCCCAGCTATTTGAGACTAACCATAAGAAAACCTGAACTACTAAGCGCCATTATGCACGTTGCATCTTTATCATAGACATATTAACCAATGCAACGGAAGCAAACTCTCTTAATAAGGTGAGCATGATAATTAGAGAGAGTTCAAGCAACCAACTAAACAAAAGCTCTTTGAAAAGATAAGCATGAATACTAAGAGCAGAGTATGATAGTAGCTATTTAAAAGACAAAGAACACACACAGCAAAGATAGACATGAAAATTCTATGTTATGTTCTAGGTAGAAGTGGAGCGTGTTTCTCTCCCACATAAAGGAATGCTGAGTTCCGACTCGTTATGAAAAACTAAAAAGTAAACTAAAAGCAAGACGCTCCAAGCATAGCACATAACACATGAAGTGACAAAAATATAGCGGAACGAAAGACGAACTGATAATGTTGATGGAGAAGGGGATGCACGGGGGCATCCCCAAGCTTAGACGCTCGAGTCTCCTTGAATATTTCTTGGGGGTGCACGGGGGCATCCCCAAGCTTGAGTGCTTGACACTCCTGAATCTTTTTATCATCTTCCCTCGCACACTTGAAAACTCCCTTCATACATAACTCATCATAATCTGATTAGCGAGGTTAGTACCCTTAATAAAATAATTATACCTTGCTGGAAATAAAGATATTATTGAAGTTCTACTGTTTCTCAAGATTGCCAAAAGGTTTTTGCAAAGAAAAAGCAAGCTCTTGGTTTGCAAACTGAAGGAAAGGCAAAACAGGACAGAATATGTGAAAAACAGAACAGCAGGTAGTAATCTATTTGTTCGGGATACTTCTGCAACTCAAATAAAAACGCAGAACAGACGCACGGAAGACAATTATATAGAGAACGCTGTCGAAAAACTTCAGACCAAAAAGATGATCTGGTGATTTTATACGAATGTTTCTATCCAAGGACAGAATCTGTTTCCTGGACAGCACCTCACAACTTTTGAACTTTCTAGCAATCAGAGGCTATACTTGGCACAAAGCTGAAAAATAAAGATACAATGATGTTGCTACAGTAGTAACAAACATCAAGACCACTAAAACTGAAAGTAAACATAACAAGGGTTGTCTCCCTAGAGCTCTTTCTTTATAGCCATAAAGATAGGCTTAAGACTTTAATGATGCTCTCGTAGGAATAAGAGTTGAAGAACAAAAGAGAGTATCAAGAAGAAAATACCAAACACATTTAAGCCTAACATGTTTCCTATGCATAGGAATATTGCAATAGAAGAATTCATTGAAGCACAAAGCAACTAGCATAGGAAGGCAAAACAAGCATAACTTCAAAACATTCACCATAAAGAGAGGAAACTTCTTATTATTAAGATATTTAGACCCAAGTCTCCCTCTCTCATTATAAATTTCAGTGGCATCATGGATGAACTCAACAATATAAGCATCACATAAAGCATTGTTACCATGATCCACATGCAAAAAGGTACTCTTACTCTCCACATAAGCATAATCTTTCTCATTGGTAATAGTGGGAGTAGGACTATCATAAACAACTTGAACACTATAGATTAATTGTGTATTAGGAGGGTGGTGTTCAACAAGGGAGTAATTCCCTCCATGATTATGACAAGTTTCATAAGGATAATTTCTCCTTATGTCATAGGTACCTTTATAATCACTATAGGTTGGAGTTATGACATCATCATAGTAGAGAAGAGCATTATCATTGCTAGCAACTATATTTGTAATCATGTTGTCTTTATTCTTACTAGCAAAAGAATTATCAATTATCACATCACCAGTGGGTAAAGGATTTGCAATCCTATCGTCCCCAAGCTTAGAGCTTCCCATATCATCACTTTCAGAGTTGGTACCAAAAAGATTTTCAAGATCATAAGTAGCATTATCATCATTTTCCCAATCACAATAAGTAACATGCATATCATAATCAAAATCATCTCAATAGTACCTACGGACGTATCATCAAGATGATAATTAAGGCAATAAACTTCACCTTCTTCTTTAAACTTACCATCGTTAGGATAAAAGTTGATGGGAGGAATATGCTCAGGCCAGGTTGATACCCATTCTTCTTCTTTCTTGCTCCTCTTCCTCCTACTCTTCTTTTTCTTCTTCTTAACCTTAGGAGGGAGTGGTTGGAGATGAAGCTTCTCCACATATCCTGGTTTATCGTTAGAAACAATAGGGGAAACTTGGGAGAAACTCTCCTTTTTATTAGAAGAAATATAAGAGACATTTTTATACTTTGGTAAAGTTCCCTCCTTTGTAATCTTACCTATGTAATCATTTTCATGGCAATTAACAACACAATAGAGATGGCAATTTTGCAAAGTGTTTTTTATTCCTATGGCATTAACATCTAGCCATGAAGTCTTTTCCGATAACTCTTCACACATCAAAAATAACATAAGCTCATCATAAAGATCAGAGGTGATCATGTTATCACACAACTGGTTAACAATTATGTTTTTAAAGTTCATGCATTGAAAATTAAAGTGACCCTCTATACGGCAAAGTTCACAAGTAAAAGGATAAAGGTCACACAATTCTCTAGCAATTTCATTTAAATCTCTAACCCAAGTGATTGTTCTTTCATGCTTATGTTGCTTACAATACTTCTCTTCTTCAATCATAGGCCTTTCACAAGGTCTATCCACTCCACAAAAATTAACATGCTTATATAAAACTTCATTTTTAGGAATTGGGTCATGCATGTTGCAATCATCATGAACAATTTCATTTTCTTTGCAAGTCTCTTTACAAGGTTTATGATACTTGATCCAATCCTCCTTAGGCATATTAAGATGTGAAGCAAAAGATTTGAGGAAATCAACAAGGAGTTGAGAATCAAGCCCAAACTTAGCACTAAACTTATTAAAACTTGTAGTTTCAACAAAGGAATTAATGCAATCATACTCATAAATTATACCCGACTCTTTACCTTTGTCGATCTCCCAATCTTCAGTGTTGCGTTGAATTCTTTCAAGGAGTTCCCATTTAGCATCAATCTTTTTGTTTGTGAAAGAACCCGTAGAGGAAGCATCGAGCAAATCTTTATCCTGTCGAGAGAGCTTCGCTTAGAGTTAGTAATAATAATATCTTTGGGGAGCCCATGGTTAGGACATTTTAGCATTAACGTTTTCAGTCTCCCCCAAGCTTGAGCTATGCTCTCTCCGTCATGAGGATAAAAATTATAAAAATAATTCCTATTCTCATGAACTTCATGAAGAGGATAAAACTTGGAGTAAAAGAGAGACATAAGCTCTTGCCAATCAAGCAAGTATGAGTTATCGAGAAGCTTATACCAATCTGAAGCTTTATCTATAAGTGATACGGCGAACAATCTCCTCATGACAAACTCCCTTGATACACCTGCAAGCTTAAATAATGAACATAGTTGTGACAGATATTGCAAGTGTTCACCGGGATGTCTGTCTCCTGCATAACGATTAGCCAAAACATGATCGATAATACCAGCTGGTATTTCATAGGGCACAATTTCAGTAGGGGGAGGAGCAAGCACCACCGGTGTGGGGCGTCTTCCCGCAAGCAACGATCCAATAACAGGGTTGTCCATAAGCATAACTAGTGAAATAAAAACAAGAAACAAAAAGATTTAATTGCAAGATCTAAAGATATACCTTCAAGCGCTCACCTCCCCGGCAACGGCGCCAGAAATAGCTTGATGTCTACACACGCTTCTACTCTTGTATACTATGTTGGGCCTCCAAGCGCAGAGGTTTGTAGGACAGCAGCAAATTTCCCTCAAGTGGATGACCTAAGGTTTATCGAACTCAGGGAAGTAGAGGTTGAAGATGGTCTCTCTCAAGCAACCCTGCAACTAAGATACAAGAAGTCTCTTGTGTCCCCAACACACCTAATACACTTGTCAGATGTATAGGTGCACTAGTTCGGCGAAGAGATGTTAAATGGCAAAACAAAGTAATAAAAATCTGTAATAAAAAGTGCAGCAAGCAAACAAGTGGTAAACGTGAGCACAAATGGTATTGCAATGGTGGAAACAAGGCCTAGGCTTCATACTTTCACTAGTGGCAACTCCCAACAACATTAACATAATCGAATCACATGATATTTCCCATAAATATGCAAAGGGGACACACTCGGAGGTCATTCCTTCGTGGTCAAGAGAGGACGAGAATTATGTAGGGCTACAAAAGCACACCTCAAAGTTCGTAGTTCTCAATCTAAGGATTTCCCAATGTCACTGCGGCCATCCAAAGAGAGTCCCACAATCACCACAACATATCTAAAGGATAGTCAAAGACAAGCACCAAGAGACTCTCAATCTTCAATCAACACACAAGAGAGGAAATCACTCATGAAAATATTGTTCTAATCCATGTCCAATAGACCGCTGTCACCTTGGTCTCGGGGATTATACTAGATAAAGACAAGTGAGTACATCAATCCAATACATAGAGGAAGGGGAAATATCATGGGATCACCCTAGATTAACATAGCCTATGATCACAACGAAAATCACATCATGGGAGAGAGAATTGACCACATAGCTACTGGTAAGAACCTCAGCCCCGAGGAGGAACTAATCCCGCATCATGGAGGGAGGAAGCAACGTCGATGGAGATGAATCCGGGGGCACTTCCCCGTCCCGGCAGGGTGCCGACGCAGGAATTCTGGTCCCCCGAAGCTTGATGGAGATGGCGGCGGAGATCGGAATCGCGTCTGGGAAAAAGGGGTCCGGAATCAGGGTTTCCTCGACACGCTTTAAATATATGCCAATGGGGGGCATCGGAGGTGCCTCGGGGGGCCCAGGCACCCCCCCGACGCGGCCCAGGGGGGGGGCATCCACAGGGCGCCTGGAGCCCCTGTGGGCCCCCGGCTGTACTTTGGCCGCACGGTAGCTCCTGGAACGCTGATTTTTTATATATTTTTTCTGGATTTTTCCTGGCAGTTCTCGTAATGTGAAAACCTGAAATACAAAAACAGCCGAAAACAGAAACTGGCACTGGGGTGCACTGAGTTAATAGGTTAGTACAAATATGATCAAAAGTGTATGGAAGTGTATAAATATCATAGCAATATCACCCAAAAGAGGCATGGAGCAAGCAGAAATTATAGATACGTTTTGGACGTATCAAGCTCCTGGGGTCAAATTGGAGCGGGGGTTAGGTTTGGGTAGGTGCCAGGGTGCTACGCTCGAGTCCAGAGCGGCGGAGGAGTTCTCACCGGAGAGAACGCTGCTGGAGCCCGAGGCGGATGGAGTTGGCCGGAGTTGAGGAAGAAGGGCCTCTCGAGGCTCTTCCAGAGGCTGGGCGCTGTCTAGGGAGATGGTGGAGGTGTGCGGGCTCGAGAACAAGCTCGGGGGTGCTTTATATAGTCGGCCCGAGGCGGTTGCCGTGAACGGGATAAGTCCGACGAGCGATTACAGTGGTGCAGTAGCAGGACGGCGGGTTTAGGGGCTTGAGCATCGACTATGAGATGCACTAGTTCCATTCCCGTGCCTAACTCAGCAGGGGAGGGGTGATTACGGGCTGCCCTCGACGGAACGGCCGTGCGGCACGTCGGCGGCAGAGAACGCGCTCTGTGCGCGCCAGGCCATAGCGACGGTGCTGCAGGTGTGCGCTGGCAGTGGAGAAGGCCACGCGGAGCCCTGGAGTGGCTTGGGCAGAGCCAAACGGCGTCGAGCTGCAGGATCCTCCCTGTCGGCCGCCACGGGAGGTTCTGTTGCCGCGGAAGTCGCCGGCGTGGTCGGGCCAGGGCGCCACCGACGCCCAGAAGCAGCCAAGCAAGCGTGCGGCGTGCTGGATAAGCAGGAGGTGCAGTGAGCATCGATCCAAGGCGGGCACTGGCGAGATTGACGCTGCGGCTCTGACGAAACTGACGACTGCACTGTCGACTGATGATCTTCAGTTAGCAGTTTCTGAAATTGACAGAACAGTGTAAGCCAGGTGTTCGAGGAAATGATTCCGGCATGTGGGAAATGTTTCTGGGGCTGATATTTGGTGGAGTGGCCTCTTGATACATCTAGAGGCTGCCTGAATTTTCACAGAATTTTTGGAAGAAGGTAAAAATGAATTTCACCAAATTTTGCAAATCTGGTCCAAACTTGCAGCAGGTGAAATTTGAAAATTTTGAACTGTGGACCAGTGAAACAAGATGGATTTAAGTTGTGGGTACTAAGGACTATCCAGGGAAGTTAGTTTGGAAACAAATAACAAGGTGGACATGGTGGTTCCTTTGTAAATCACCAAGGTCCACTTTAATGAACATAAATTGATTTAGGAGTAGAATAAATAGAGAAAAATTCCAATAAGGTTGAAACTCACTGGAATTAAAGTGAGACTTGTCCTAAAGTGGGGAGGAGGTCTTGGAGAGAAATATTTCTGTTGGGGTCATGGCAAGATGAAGGTTGGAGAGGAAGATAAGCCCAAGGCTAAACCTGAGAAGTTTAAATCATGAAGGAAAAGAATCAAACAAATCCCTAAGGACAACAACTTGTGTTTGGCTAACACAAGAAGAAACTTTCAAGACCAAAAACCAAGCTTGAGAATAACACACAAACTTTGGCCAGAAGATATTTTAGAAGGGTCTTAAGAAAAGATCAAACAACCCCCTTCCAAAAGACCAAAAGTTTGGAAGAAAAACCAAACCCAAAAATTTGGAGTGTTACAACACCTACCCCCTTAGGAAAAATACCGTCCTCGAGATTTCAGCTGATCCTCAAATAGGTGTGGGTGTTCTGTCCGAAGGAAATCTTCCCTTTCCCACGTTGCCTCATCCTCTATGTGATTACTCCACTGAACCTTGAGAAATTTAATAGTCTTCTGATGGGTTCTCCTTTCAGACTCCTCCAATATTTTTACTGGGTGTTCCCGGTAGGTGAGATCTGGTTGCACGTCAAGACTTTCATGCGACACATGCTTCTCTAGGTTGCTTACACACTTCCATAGTTGTGAGACGTGGAACACGTCGTGGACGTCTGACAGTTCCTTGGGAAGGTCCAGCTGGTAAGCCACTGTGCCCCTTTGTGCAACTATACGGAAGGGTCCGATGAATTGGGGTGCTAGTTTCCCTTTGACCTTGAATCGTTGCAGTCCTCTCATAGGAGATACACGTAAGTATACGTCTTCACCGGGCTCAAAACTTATTTCCCGATGCTTTTGATCGTAATAGCTCTTCTGTCGGCTTTGGGCTGTTTTGAGTCGATCTCGTATTATTTTAACTCTTTCCTCGGCTTCTTTCAACATATCTGGGCCGAAGATATGACTGTCCCCTGTTTCTGACCAGTTCAATGGAGTACGACATCTTCGTCCGTACAAGGCCTCGAACGGTGCCATCTGCAGGCTAGTTTGGTAACTATTGTTGTATGCAAACTCAGCATATGGTAAGCTTGCCTCCCAACTGGTCCCATATGTGAGGACACATGCCCTTAGCATGTCTTCAAGTATTTGATTTACTCATTCCGTTTGTCCTCCAGTCTGGGGGTGATAAGCTATACTGAATGTTAGTTGCGTTCCGAGGGCTTGCTGGAACTGATCCCAAAATTTGGAGACGAACTGAGTGCCTCTGTCGGATATTATAGTCTTTGGAAACCCATGTAGGCATACTATACGGGCGAGGTAAAGCTTGGCAAGCTTTTGGGTGGTGTGGGTTGTCTTGACTGGAATGAAGTGTGCCACCTTGGTCAGTCTATCTGTGATGACCCATATGGCATCATTTCTGTGCTGTGACCGTGGCAGTCCAACAATAAAATCCATCCCAATATCGCCCCATTTCCACTCTGGTATCTTGTTTGGCTGTAAGAGTCCTGCGGGTTTTTGGTGCTCGGCTTTAATGCGTTGACATGAATCGCAGCATGCAATATATGTGGCTATATCCCTCTTCATGTCGTGCCACCAAAATCTTTCCTGAATGTCCTTGTACATTTTTGTCCCTCCAGGGCGGATTGAGTATGGAGCGGTGTGGCTTTCTGCTAGAATTTGCTGTTTAAGGTCGTTGCTATTTGGTACGCAAAGTCTGTCTCCGAACCATAATATTCCCTCACTGTCTATGGTGAATTCTGAGGCCTTGCCCTGACTTACTTTTCTTTTTATACCTTTGATGCTGGGGTGTCCATGCTGAGCCTTCTTTATTTGTTCTATTAGTGTAGGCCGTATTTCCAGATTCGACACTTCGCCTTTAGTGACCATCATCAGGTTGAGTTTGGCGAATTCTCGCTGAAATTCGGATCTCAGGTTCTGTAGGCCGCCGTTGTTCGGGCTGGGGTTACAGCTGAGAGCATCTGCTACCACGTTTGCCTTTCCTGGGTGATAGTGGATGCCAACGTCATAATCTTTTACCAGTTCCAGCCAGCGTCGTTGTCGTAAATTGAGTTCTGGTTGCGTGAAAATATATCTGAGTCTCTTATGGTCTGTATATATTTCACAGCGATTCCCAAGCAAAAAGTGCCTCCACACCTTGAGTGCATGAATGACTGCTGCCAATTCCAAATCGTGAGTAAGATAATTTTCTTCATGTTTCCGCAGTTGCCGGGAAGCGTAGGCGACTACTTTGCCTTCTTGCATTAGTACGCATCCGAGGCCTTTCCGGGATGCGTCGCAATACACTTCAAAACTCTTGTGTATGTCTGGTACAACCAATACTAGGGCTGTTGTTAATTTCTTTTTGAGTTCCTGGAAGCTTTTCTCACATGCTTCGGTCCATACGAATTTCTTATCCTTCTTGAGTAACTGTGTCATTGGTTTGGCTATGGTGGAAAATTCTTCAATAAACCTTCTGTAATATCCAGCCATACCGAGCAAACTTCGTATGTGCGTTACACTGGCTGGTGACTTCCAGCCAAGTACAGCCTTGACTTTTTCCGGGTCCACGGCAACTCCTTCTTGTGTCAATACGTGTCCTAGAAAACCAACTTGCCTTAACCAAAATTCACATTTGCTGAATTTGGCGTAGAGTTGATGTTTCCTGAATTCTTCCAGTACAATACGTAGGTGTTCAGCATGCTCTTCTGGTGTCTTTGAATATACTAAGATATCATCAATGAACACTACCACAAATTTGTCCATGAATCTCATAAACACTTTGTTCATGAGGTGGACGAAATATGCGGGGGCGTTGGTCAGTCCAAATGGCATTACTGTAAATTCATAAAGTCCGTATCTGGAGGTGAATGCTGTTTTCGGGATATCTTCTGTCCGTACTTTTAATTGATGATAACCTGACCTTAAATCAACTTTTGAGAAAACCTTGGCCTGCACGAGCTGGTCAAATAAATCATTTATCCGTGGCATCGGATATTTGTTCTTGATTGTGACCATGTTGAGCGCTCGATAGTCTATACACAACCTCATAGTTCCATCCTTCTTTTTGGCAAATAATACTGGCGAACCCCAAGGTGAGGAGCTGGCCCGTATAAATCCTTTGTCCAGCAATTCCTTTATTTGTTTCTTCAGTTCAACCAACTCGGATGGTGCCATTCTGTATGGCTTCTTTTATATGGGGGTGGTTCCTGGTGCTAGCTCAATAATAAATTCTATTTCTCTGTCTGGTGGAATGCCTGGTAGTTCTTCGAGAAATACGTCCGGGAATTCACATACAACTGGAACTTTGCTTAACTCAGAAGTGTCTACCTTGTTTAATTTTGGTTGCCGCGATACTGGTCTTTCTTGAGCTGCGACTCTTATTGTCTTTCCGTGATGATGAGTAAGAATCACAGTCCAGTTGAAGCAGTCGATAAATCCTTTATTGGTGGTTAGCCAGTCCATACCCAGGATAACATCCAGTCCCTTGTTTTCTAACACGATGAGGTTTGCGTGAAACTTTAACCCTTCAATTTCAATGGTCAAACCTTGACAGTAATTCTGAGTGATCTGCTTACTTCCGGGGGACTTGATGGTCATTGATTTTCCCAAGGGAAGCATCGAAAAACCATGTTGCAAAGCAAAACTCTTCGAAATGAACGAATGAGAAGCTCCAGAATCAAACAAAACCATGGCAGGTATTGTGTTGACAGGGAACGTACGGAGTACGATATCCGGGGCATCCTGTGCTTGCTCCTTGGTCACATGGTTCATGTGGCCTTTCCTGTGATTGTTATTGGGGTTGAAGTTGTTACGCTTGGGTGCGGAATAGTTTCCGTTGCTGCTTGGCTTCGGTGCTGAGTTTCTTGGCTTTGGGCACTGTTTAGCATAGTGTCCTTCTTCTCCACATGCGTAGCAAGTAACACCTGGACCATAGGTGAAATCCTTCTCCCTTGCATGAAAATTCTTGTTTGGACGTGTGTCATTTGTCATGGGTTTGTTCGCCCCATTTTTCTGGAAATTTATCTTATTTCTGTTGTTGCGAGGGTGGTTGGTCTGATCCCTTTTTCTCTTGCGAATGTCTTCAAGACTGCAATGTTTATTTTCCAACGTAATAGCCTTGTCCACCAGTGTCTTAAAATCTGGAAAAGTGTGTACGACTAACTGGCATTTAAGTGCTGGTGCCAGTCCGTCCAGGAATTTTTCCATCTTCTTATTTTCAGTCATACGCTCTCGTTGGCATAGCGGGACAATTGCGTAAACTGACTGTTGTACTCAGTTACTGTCATGCCCCTTTGCTTGAGGTCATCAAATTCTCTTTTCTTGATCTTCATAATGCTCTTAGGGATGTGCGCCCCACGAAAGCCTTCCTTGAAATCTTCCCAGGTGATATCATTTATGTTGGGGTGCATAAGCAGATAATTTTCCCACCATGACGCGGCTGCTCTAGTAAGATAATGTGGTGCGTAAAGTACCTTTTCAAGTTCTGAGCATTGTGCCACAATTAATTTCCTTTCAATATCTCGAAGCCAATCATCGGCCTCAAGAGGTCTGTCTGTGTGCGAAAATGTTGTCGGACGTGTCTTCTGAAATTCAGATAATTTTGAGTGTTGCTGGTGTGGCTCACTGTGATTTCCCATGTTAATGACATGGTTCATCATTTCCTGGTGCTGTTGCTGACTTTGCTCGTAAAGACAGCATACTTGAGAAAATGCTGTTTCGCTGCCCTGCTGACTTGACTGCCCTTGCGTGAAATTGTTATCTGTCTGCGTGCCATAATTTTCCTCTGGCGGACTTGGCATGGAGCGCGTCCAGGGACGAGTCATTTCTTACTCTGGGGTATTATTGCAGAAATCAAGAGAAGAACTGAGCGGTAAAAATAAACCATAATTTGCAAAAGCAGCAAAACACGAGCTCCAGATAGAAATAAAATAAAAGCTTGATTGCGCATGAAGAAGGACTGCTTAGTACATATCTTACACGCGAGTCATAATTATACATACGTCACTCAGGATGCGCGTACACATTCCTGACATGTTATTTATGCTAGTGCACTTCTCCAAGACCCTACATGATGCGCAAACAGACTACTTCCCATCAACCTATTTTACATCTCACACACATAATACAAGCGAGCACAACTCATCGCGGATAGACGCACTAGTCGGAGATGTTGAAGATTTCCCTCGGCCTGCCGAGGGTAAGGCCCAGTGGTGCTGGAGATTCAACTTCCTCCTCACTAATAGGCTCCAGGCGCGGAGTATGGGTACGAGGCGTTGATGCAGGTGCGGTAGATGGTGCAGCTCTGACTGGGGTAGGAGCAATGACTTGGTCAAACTCCTTAGTGGTAGGCAGACGGCGAGCGGTGGCTAAGATGGAAGGTGCATAGGATGCGGTGGATGAGACAAATGTCATTGGTGGCGCAGTATGGAGTAGCTCCCTCTTGTTGGAGGAGCCACTCAGGACCAAGTCCATACGAGCAGCCACCAAGTCGTCCACAAGATTATCAAATGCTGCCTCAAGTGCCTTGAGGTACTCCACCATTGATTCGATGGCTTCGTCACGTTCCCCATTTGCGCAAGCAAACGCATAGTGGCACGTGCAGGGCATGTGGCATGGAAGGTAACGGTAGCAACGAGTCTTCATTGAAGCAAGAATGTCCCTGAGGCGAGCTATCGCCTCACAAGCAGCCATTTGCATGGCATGCCTCTCTGTAGGCATGGCCCTGCCCACAAATCGGAGGCGGCGTGCTTCATAACACCCTCCCTTGAAGTGCACCACGGCCTGGTGCATTGACACATTGTCGTTGAGCTTGTGACGGTAGAGTGTAAACTCTGGACGGCTTGATGGCCCAATCGTGACTTTGGTGATGGCGAAGAGGAGCTTGACAAACCCCTCAGGAATGTTGGCGAACACTTGTGCATCACAGTCGTTGCTGGCCATCTACAAAAGTAGACAAAAATTCCGAATAGTCAAGTCATAAATTTATGATGACTAACAGAAAATTGCTACACATGCAAAAATGCTAAATAGCACTTATTACGCTAATAACCGATTAGCGATCGCACCTAGTGGCTTCCTATAGTCAGCCTAGCTCTGGTACCAAGGTTGTCAGGACCAGTTTTTCAGTAAAATAATTACCGAAAGACCGACCTTTTTATTAAACCAGCAAGAAAGAATACTTCTTGCCGACGGACAATTCCTTGATACAGAATTCCAGAGTACTGATTATTATACTGGGTTGAGCTGGGATAGCTCAACAATTTATTACAAGTACACCAATATAGTACATAAAGGCGGATATGACACAATGGCAGGGTGGCGTACTGCTAACTCGTAATAAAAAGGTGGTGGATATGTCACAGTGAAGTGGCTGACGTGACTCCAATATAATACAGTTCATCGAGTGTCGGAGTGAGACCCGATGAATTTATTTGGTGGTTGGCGGAAGTGGTTATGTAACAGTGATCAACTCCAGGATCGCAAGAGACTGACTGGGACTCCACTAGACGTCGGACTCGCTATCATACTCTTCATCCATGAGATCGCCTTCATCCACATCTGGCCAAATCAACAAGCCATGTGAGTACTTTGAATGTACTGGTAAGACAGTTCGGACATAAGATATAATAAATGCAACATGATGCATATGAGTATTCTAGCAAAATGCGACCGGATAATAATATTCCTGTGTTGTATGTAAAAATAGAAGTCGGCCGGAATCCTCCCGAAATCCATAAGATAAATAAAAGGAAACCAAACGAGTGTCTGAGTGACGTCTCGTGAGGAATAAATAAATGGAAACATGCCACAGTCGGACGTCTGAGCGACATCGCATAAAGGGCTTAAAAGGAAAATAAATAACAAGAATGCCACAGTCGGACGTCTGAGCGACATCACATAAAGGGCTTATAATGAAAATAAATAACAAGAATGCCATAGTCGGACGTCTGAGCGACATCACATAAAGGGCTTATAATGAAAATAAATAACAAGAATGCCACAGTCGGATGTCTGAGCGACATCACATAAAGGGCTTATAATGAAAATAAATAACGAGAATGCCACAGTCGGACGTCTGAGCGACATCACAGAAAGGGCTTATATAAACATTGGTATAACAGTGGAATACTTCAGGGAGTAAAACAGTACAGAGATAATTGGTTAGTTCATCTACCCAATGAACTTGACAAAATCACTACTCTTGCTACTATCAAGAAAATTTACTAGAGACGGTCACCGGGATGACACGAAGATTGACCCTAGGCCATAAACATGGCTACTCGAAGGATTTAACTTTGCAGAGCTTGTACTATTAAATAATAGCCAACGAGTCCTACTAGTCACAGGGACTAGTTCCGTCTACGGTGTTTTAGAAGAAACCCAACTGACCAGTACACACCCATTTCACATCCTGCTGTCCGGAATCACCCGCGACAACATTCACGAAAAACTTTAAGACGGGGAGCCTACAACCTCGAATAGCATGGGATCAAATTTATATATGCGCGCTCTAAGGCGTGCCCCCCTCTCGGTCCCAACCGGAAACACCCATGCCTCCTGACCGGATGACGGGCTTTAATCCAGGGCCATGGAACCCTCATCCCGGCACCTCTACTTGGTGCGTACTCGGAAAGTGGTTTGCAACTGACTAGACCGCAATCCTAACAGACGGCCTATGATAGTACCAAAAGGAGATGAACGGAATCATGACATGATCTCCGTTGATACTAAGTTAACCAACTACTGGCATGCTCCAACAATACCAGTATATCACCCATCATGTCACCACATGATTGAGGTGGTTCAACCATTATCATTCGGGGCTCACCCGAAGCTTGCTTGCATGAAATATAACCATACACAACTGCTTATATGATCACGCTTATGAAAAGAACCACTCGAGCAAACATGCAACACACCCATCATATCAAAGGTTCAAACATGCTTGCCTGGTTCGGAGTAGTCTGAGTCTAACTCGGTGAGGTTCACGGCTCCGTCACGTCCTTCGGTATCTACGTATTTCAAACAAAACGGATACTAACATAAATACCGTGCGTGCAAGGAAAGTTGCTCCAAATTTTTTCACATAAATAAGAAAAAAACTAGACAGAAAACTAAAGAGGACAGAAAAAGAATCAACTCAAAATCATCTTTAGTTAAAAAGATATTAGAGTTTCTGTCCAGGGACTCATCTGTAATGAAACAGAAAGTTTCCAGGGGCTAGAATAGAAAACAGAAAAGCGAACCGGTACGCAGTACGCCAACGGAAGACGAAGACGTACTTTGCCCGAAGGCGCTTTCCAGAAAAACGTTTCGGATGGAAACGAGAGGCTGACGAGGGGGTCCCACTCGTCGGGTTTAAACACTGAAGCAGAGTCGTGGTGGCGCCAGAAGCTGCGGTGGCCGCCGGTGCCGATCCACGGCGAGTTAGGGGAGGGGAGTGGAATGTACAGCTTCCTGGTGTTCTTCCGCGTCGATTGGTAGTGGAGTTGAGCGTCGGCGAGCCCCACGTTGACGGCGACCCTGTCTCCGGCGGACGGCGGCTCGGGTGGTCGTGGACCTCGTCGGAGAGAGCTCCTAGGGTCAAATTGGAGTGGGGGTTAGGTTTGGGTAGGTGCCAGGGTGCTACGCTCGAGTCCAGAGCGGCGGAGGAGTTCTCACCGGAGAGAACACTGCTGGAGCCCGAGGCAGACAGAGTTGGCCGGAGCTTGGGAAGAAGGGCCTCTCGAGGTTCTTCCAGAGGCTGGGCGCGGTCTAGGGAGATGGTGGAGGTGTGCGGGCTCGAGAACGAGCTCGGGGGTGCTTTATATAGCCGGCCCGAGGCGGTTGCCGTGAACGGGATAAGTCCGGCGAGCGATTACGGTGGTGAAGTGGCAGGACGGCGGGTTTAGGGGCTTGAGCATCGACTAGGAGATGCACTGGTTCCATTCCCGTGCCTAACTCAGCAGGGGAGGGGTGATTACGGGCTGCCCTCGACGGAACGGCCGTGCGGCACGTCGGCGGCAAAGAACGTGCTCTGTGCGCACCAGGCCACGGCGACGGTGCTGCAGGCGTGCGCTGGCAGTGGAGAAGGCCACGCGGAGCCCTGGGGTGGCTTGGGCGGCGCCAAACGGCGTTGAGCTGCAGGATCCTCCCTGTCGGCCGCCACGGGAGGTTCTGTTGCCGCGGAAGTCGCCGGCGTGGTCGGGCCAGGGCGCCACCGACGCCCGGAAGCAGCCAAGCAAGCGTGCGGCGTGCTGGATAAGCAGGAGGTGCAGTGAGCATCGATCCAAGGCGGGCACTGGCGAGATTGACGCTGCAGCTCTGACGAAACTGACGACTGCACTGTCGACTGATGATCTTCAGTTAGCAGTTTCTGAAATTGACAGAACAGTGTAAGCCAGGTGTTCAAGGAAATGATTCTGGCATGTGGGAAATGTTTCTGGGGCTGATATTTGGTGGAGTGGCCTCTTGATGCATCTAGAGGCTGCCTGAATTTTCACAGAATTTTTGGAAGAAGATAAAAATGAATTTCACCAATTTTTGCAAATCTGGTCCAAACTTGCAGCAGGTGAAATTTGAAAATTTTGAACTGTGGACCAGTGAAACAAGATGGGTTTAAGTTGTGGGTACTAAGGACTATCCAGGGAAGTTAGTTTGGAAACAAATAACAAGGTGGACATGGTGGTTCCTTTGTAAATCACCAAGGTCCACTTTAATGAACATAAATTGATTTAGGAGTAGAATAAATAGAGAAAAATTCCAATAAGGTTGAAACTCACTGGAATTAAAGTGAGACTTGTCCTAAAGTGGGGAGGAGGTCTTGGAGAGAAATATTTCTGTTGGGGTCATGGCAAGATGAAGGTTGGAGAGGAAGATAATCCCAAGGCTAAACCTGAGAAGTTTAAATCATGAAGGAAAAGAATCAAACAAATCCCTAAGGACAACAACTTGTGTTTGGCTAACACAAGAAGAAACTTTCAAGACCAAAAACCAAGCTTGAGAATAACACACAAACTTTGGCCAGAAGAGATTTTAGAAGGGTCTTAAGAGAAGATCAAACAACCCCCTTCCAAAAGACCAAAAGTTTGGAAGAAAAACCAAACCCAAAAATTTGGAGTGTTACAGTTCTCCTATGAATTCTTATATGCATGATTTAAATATCTTTGCAACTCTCTTCGAATTATCAGTTTGGTTTGGCCTACTAGATTGATCTTTCTTGCAATGGGAGAAGTGCTTAGCTTTGGGTTCAATCTTGCGGTGTCCTTTCCCAGTGACAGCAGGGGCAACAAGGCACGTATTGTATTGTTGCCATCGAGGATAAAAAGATGGGGTTTATATCATATTGCATGAGTTTATCCCTCTACATCATGTCATCTTGCTTAAGGCGTTACTCTGTTCTTATGAGCTTAATACTCTAGATGCATGCTGGATAGCGGTCGATGTGTGGAGTAATAGTAGTAGATGCAGAATCGTTTCGGTCTACTTGTCACAGATGTGATGCCTATATACATGATCATGCCTAGATATTCTCATAACTATGCGCTCTTCTATCAATTGCTCAAGAGTAATTTGTTCACCCACCGTAGAATATGCTATCTTGAGAGAAGCCACTAGTGAAAGCTATGCCCCCCGAATCTATCTTCCATCATATTAATCTTCAATCAACTAGCTATCTTTTATTTTGCAATGTTTACTTTTCAATCTATACAAAAAAAATACCAAAAATATTTATCTTATTATCTCTATCAGATCTCACTTTTGCAAGTGGCCGTGAAGGGATTGACAACCCTTTTATCGCGTTGGTTGCAAGGTTCTTATTTGTTTGTGCAGGTACAAGGGATTTGAGTGTATTCTCCTACTGGATTGATACCTTGGTTTTAAAAAACTGAGAGAAATACTTACGCTACTTTGCTGCATCACCCTTTTCTCTTCAAGGGACACATGCTCAAGAGGTAGCAGTAGGCAGTAGCTAGATGGCTTCTTCTCTCTTTGTTTCTCAATACAAAGTTCTCTTGGAGATCTATTTGATGTAATTACTTTGTGTGGTGTGTTTGTTGGGATCCGATGAATTGCGAGTTTATGATCAGATTTTTCTTGCTTTAATATCCATACCTGATTATTATAGCCTCATATTTCTTCTCTGATATTTGGGTTTTGTTTGGCCAACTTGATCTATTTATCAATGGGAAGAGGTGATTTGTGATGGGTTCGATCTTGCAGTGTCCTCAGTCCTCACCCAGTGAAAGAAAGGGTAGTGAGGCATTTATGTATCATTTCTATTAAGGATAAAAAGATGGGGTATATTCCTACATGAATAGATCTTTTCTACATCATGTCATCATTCTTATTGCATTACTCCGTTTCTCCCTGAACTTAATACACTAGATGCATGCTGGATAGCGGTCGATGTGTGGAGTAATATTAGTAGATGCAGGCAGGAGTCGGTCTACTAATCTTGGACGTGGTGCCTATATACATGATCATTGTCTTGGATATCGTCATGATTATTCGCTCTTCTATCAATTGCCAAACAATAATTTGTTTACCCATCGTGTGCTATTTCTCGAGAGAAGCCACTAGTGAAATCTACGGCCCCGGGTCTATTTTCCTATCATATACTTCCAGATCTACATTGCTATTTGCCTTTTTCCTTTGTTTGCATCTTTTATTTTCAGATCTATATTATCAAAAACCCAAAAATACCTCGCTGAATTTTATTTGCCATTGTTCCATTTGCTTTACCCATCTACCTACGTACCAATCATTTACCCGAGAGGGATTGACAACCCCTCTTACGCGTCGGGTTGCAAGTATTTGTTATTTGTGTGTAGGTACCGTTTACATAGTGTTGCAGGGTTCACCTACTGGTTTGATAACCTTGATTTCATAACTGAGGGAAATACTTACCATCACTATGTTGCATCATCCCTTCCTATTTAGGGAAATACCGATGCAGTCGCAAGCCACGTTAGCGGGGAGACCGGGAGAGAATGGGAGAGTGATTTTGTAGAGAATGTGTGAGTGATTTTGTAGAGAATGGGAGAGTGATGTTGTACTACGATAGGGGTGAGGCTCACTTTGGTGAACTGAACACACCACAGGGACTCTTGTGTCACCTCACACACAGCATGTTGTCACGTCAATTCAATGTGAGGACATAATGAATAATTTGACCAACATATACTAGTACTACTGGAGTACTTACTAGTCGTATTTAGTGTCACATTTTAACCATAGTTTTAACTAACAAAATGTCAATGCATGTCACCAAAAATTGTACCATTGCAAACTAAGTTCAAATACGAATCCAACGATATAATTTTTGGTGACATGCATTAACATTTAGTTAGTTAATTTTATGGTCAAAATTTGACACAAATTACGAAGGGGACCAATAAACCAGGAGGTAGGTAGTAGTACGAGTAGCGCAATATACGATATAGAGGACTACTAGTACTACAAATTTAGAAATGGAGTACGAAGTTACAAGGATAGGCGACAGACTTTGTAGGCTACATGAGTAATACTAAATATAATTCCCATTGGACAACACTTTCACGAACAAGTACGCACTTGAAGCCTAATTGATATATATATATATGACTTTTGCACATCATCTCCATCATCATTATCAGTACATGCTACGCATGTGAGTTAGGATGCACTTGATCCCAGAAAGGTATCTATCCTGCAAACTAACTACATTACATAATTTCCAACAAAAGAGTGTCATGCTACAACAACATGATACATGGCTCAGTCTAGATATCACTACGAATCAAGTTGTGCATATTTGCTGTTGACATGAACCACATTGCCGCATGTCGGGTTTGCAAAAGCCATTCATCGCTTGGAAGCTTGATTCCCTTTCACACAATGAAGATCATCTGGCAACAAGCTGTGTCGACAAATCTCTAGATATGGTGATTCATCAAACCCATGGTACGATGTGTAAACACAGTTTCCCCTGGCAAATGGAAGTTGCATAGCACGGTAATCATCGCCAGTGATATGACCGAAGATTGGTTGGATGATCGGATAATTGACCTCGAGGAACATGGAGTGGTTTCCGAGGCTATAAACCCACCTCTAGTTGAATACGCGTGGCCCAACAGAGCTGAGATCTTTCTTGAACACGAAGCAGCCATAGCCATCACAGTCGTGAATGCCCCAAGCATTGTACTGCATGTGGTTTGATGAAATGGTTGGTCAATTTGGTACATGCGAATGAGCATCAAATGCCCACATTTAGTTGAACGAGCGATAAACCACCACCCATTGGCTTGTATATTTCCAGGTCCTAGAATTATGAAGGCCAGCACATTTGCGTCTGCTGCAACAAATCAAACTGGAGACCAAAAGGACAAAAATATACAATGTTTAGAGTATGTGTGGAATTAAGATTATTATAACAGTGACATAGATCATAGCCAGAGAATCGCAATGTCGTGGTCATAATCATACCCCAAGTTAAAAAACATTAAGCCAATGGTTTTCATATTCAATATGTCATGGTTCAAACATCATGTAAAAATGAGAGGAAAATAGTTATGCTAGGGCCTACTCATATTCTACCATAGCAGATACTATTGTTCTCGTATCAACTCTAACAATAACATGTGTGGTTATAAAAATCTTGGAAATAAGAGTAACATATAGCAATCATGACGTTACACTCATAATATTTATTCTAACAATCATTAGATGCCAATTGTTCTCATATCAACTCTAACAATAACATGTGTGGTCATAAAAATCTAGGAAATGAGAGGAACATATAGCAATGATGTGGTTATAGAAATACTATCTATTCTAAATTTCTAACAATCAACAGGCAGTGGTATTCATAAGGTAAAGATGAGATGAGATAGAACAATTACACCACGATAGATTCCACTACTATATGCAACCAATCTGTGCGTCGGCCGCGTAAATGATGCCATCATGCACTATAGCATTAGGCAGAAATGGAGGGTCGACTTGATTGATGATGAGCCATAACCATGTATGGCAACCGGATTCCAGATAGACTAACCCCCCGTCGAACAAGGCAATGAGCTTGTAATCCATGTAGTCTTCTGATGGTGTTGGCACTTCACAAATTACAAGCTTCAGCAAACGAAGGTCGTACCAAGAGCTCGACGTGTCTCGTGCATATTAGGCAGGAGTGTCCAACGGACCGCGAAGCTCGATGCCGGTGATATCCAATGATGGAAGGGTAATCTCTCGATGTGTGTAGATATCCACAAGACGCCACGGACTACCGAATTTGTGGGTGAGGATGATTCAGTTGGCTTTCATGCCCGCCTAGTAGTGGCCGCGCATGAAGGACGGGTGGGGGGTAGTGGTAGCATGTCGAGGGGCACGACGTCAACCTCCATAGGATCATCATGTCGGTGTCTGGGCCATGTGCGAGGATCGGGCATCAGCAAGCAGGGCATCTTGAAAAGGGTAGGCCATTTGTAGATGAGTACACGGTACATAGACACCGAGCATCCGGCCAAACGCACAATGCTGAGCAGGTTCATACGATTGCAGATCTGCTCCAAGAGAACATCGGGATAGGGAATTCCAATCGCGGCTCTGCGTGTCAGATAGTTCTGCCATAGTGTTTTTAGGGAACTGAGTGATTGGGATTTTCGGTGCCTGCGAGTGAG
>LR738713.1:441289499-441403911 GCA_902687465.1 Secale cereale | reverse complement strand
AATGGTGTGTGGCCGACGATGGATAAGAGAGGAGGAAGAATAGGGAAACACGGGCAAGAAAGTGCATTAAATCTTAATTCTACTAGTACTACTATAAGGATATACCGTCCTTTGGATTGTAAATAGTTAAGCCGATGACATGTGGCTCTACCTCAAGAGGGCCCATATGTCAGTTAATGGAAGCATAGGCGTATTTGCGGCAGCATGCTCTACTGGCAAACATGATGGCAGTACAGGGTAAGGCTGATTTAGTAATACCAACACGCTGGCTTAGCTAATTAATTAAGTGTCCCATCTGCTGCCGCGTGTATTGTCACTTCACTGTGAAGACTAGTTGAATAGTTCTCTCTGACCAAGATGGGGAATAATGGATCGCCAAAACTTCCTATCTATAGTATCCCTATGCCTCTACTGTCATCCTGTCCAACAACAAGAACCATTGGCCAAGGCAGTTGGCACCAATTATGTAGGAGCTCCTTCTGGTTTATATATAGGTCAATAAAAATTATCAACCAAGGTGGTAGTAAATGATGAGTGCCCAAAGATTTTTTCCAAAAGTACTCAATAATGGGCTCGTTTTCCTCAAGAAAATTGTGTTTATGAACGTAATAATTGAAATGCATGTGTGCATGCGTGAAGAACAAAAGACCAGAACTTTTACATGCATTGGTGAGTGTTCTCTTAAATCTTGCATGCAACATTTTAATGAAGCTTGAAATATGAACATGTCAACGGGAGGGAGTAGAAACCTTATGCATGCATGCATGCATGCAACACTCACACATACACATGCATGCACGCAACACTCACGCATTCATGCGGCACACAACACAAGACACAACACACATGCTCATGCTCAAGTGCTCAACCTACTCCCTCCATCCGTGAAAGACTGCACTCCCTTCGGTTTTATTTACTTTGCATATTAGAGTTGACTAGAGTCAAACTTTGTAAAGTTTGACCAAATTTTTAGGAAAGAATATATAAATATTTACTATAACAAATCTATATGACGTGAAAGTACATTCAATAATAAATCTAATTTTGTTGATTTGTTATTGTATAGGTTAATATTTTTGTTTATAAACTTCGTTAAAGTTTGCAAAGCTTGACTTTGACTAAAGCTAATACGCGGACTAAATAAAATCAGAGGGTACATATAGAGATTTACACATTGACCAAGAGAAACCAGAACTCCATGGTATAATTAACGCCCAAAAGTAGCAGACTTATGTGTGCATGCGACCATTGAGAGAGGAAGATTAAATGAAGGTTGTTGCATGCTGTAATTAAGGATAGACATGCAACCTATAGCTAGAGCACAAGTAGCTGCATTAGTCAATAAATACGGATTAGATTAAAGGATAAGTGCATTGTAAGTGTAGATGTACACTCTTTGTTGGAAAAAATTCTAATGCTAGATGTACAGTTTTTCATCGACCGAGGGAGTACACGTGCTTGCACTCACATACACAGCCAGGGTGGTTCGTGCACAAGGGCTGGACTCCTGTCACGCCTGCGTAAAGTTTTGTTTATCTGATTTCTTTGCTCCGTCAACTAACAGGTGGGACCTAGAAACTAGGTACTAATTTAACCAGTCAACAAAGTGCCACATCGACAATGTGGCCGGTCGGCAGGGTATAATACAGTGCTCTCCGATGAGCTAGTGACCGTATAATCACCGCAAAACTATATAGTGACCATAATGAGCGTAGTATAAAGTCCAGTGGCGGTATAATTACATATGTTGACCGCCAGTGTATTAATCTCATACCAAATTAAGCCATATTAACCAGAAAGGACGCAGTATGGACTACTACTTTGATGAGTCCCGTCAACTCGTGGAACGATGAGAAGCTTGCTTACTACGCCCTCTCCCTCGCCCACATGCAGTGGCTCACAAGACGAGGAGAAGCTTGCTTACTACGTACGATTACACCCTCTCCCTCGCCCATGCGCCCGGTGGCTCATGCGACGAGGAGAGGGTTTTGACTACAGCGCTCTCTCCCTCTCCCTCGTCCTTGCCCTCGCGGTGGACGTGCAACAGTTCATTCAGTGTCAAATAGCCAGAAGCATATGGTACTATATTATCATCATTGTTGGACCTCCCGAAGAGGCGAAGAGCCAAGTGCAAGGTTCATAGGAGTACAAATTTTTAAACATACCGAAGAGGCGAAGAGCCAAGTGCAAGGTTTATAGGAGTACGAGTTGTCGTCTTGGTACTACAATGCTACCTCTTGAGAATGCGTTGGTTTTCCCTTGAAGAGGAAAGGGTGATGCAGCAAAGTAGCGTAAGTATTTCCCTTAGTTTTTGAGAACCAAGGTATCAATCCAGTAGGAGACTACATGCAAGTTCATCGTACATGCACAAACAAATTAGAACCTTGCAACCAATGTGATAAAGGGGTTGTCAATCCCTTCTCAGCCACTTGCAAAAGTGAGATCTAATAGAGATAATAGGATAAATATTTTTGGTATTTTTGTTGTATAGATTGAAAAGTAAAGATTGCAAAATAAAAGAACAGTAAAGATAAATAGTTGATGGAAGATTAATATGATAGAGGATAGACCCGGCGCCATATGTTTCACTAGTGGCTTCTCTCAAAATAGCAGATTCTATGGTGGGTGAACAAATTACTGTCGAGCAATAGATAGAAGAGCGCATAGTTATGAGAATATCTAGGCATGATCATGTATATAGGCATCACGTCCGTGACAAGTAGACCTGCATATACTACTATTACTTCACACATCGACCGCTATCCAGCATGCATCTAGAGCAATAAGTTCATAAGAACAGAGTAATGCCTTAAGCAAGATGACATGATGTAGAGGGATAAACTCATGCAATATGATATAAACCCCATCTTTTTATCCTCAATGGAAACAATACAATACATGCTTTGCTGCCCCTATTGTCACTGGAAAAGGACACTGGAAGATTGAACCCAAATCTAAGCACTTCTCCCATTGCAAGAAAGATCAATCTAGTAGGCCAAACCAAATTGGTAATTAGAAGAGACTTGCAAAGATATTTTAATCATGCATATAAGAATTCAGAGAAGAACCAAATATTGTTCATAGATAATATTAATCATAAACCCATAATTCATCGGATCTCGACAAACACACCACAAAAAGAATTACATCGAATAGATCTCCAAGAAGATCGAGGAGAACTTTGTATTGATATCCAAAGATAGAGAAGAAGCCATCTAGCTAATAACTATGGACCCGAAGGTCTGTGGTAAACTACTCACAACTCATCGGAGAGGCTGTGGTGTTGATGTAGAAGCCCTCCGTGATCGATGCCCCCACTGGTGGAGCTCCTGAACAGGCCCCAAGATGGGATCTCACGGGTACAGAAGGTTACGATGGTGGAAATAGGGTTTCGTGGTGCTCTCGGATGTTTTCAGGGTATATGAGTATATATAGGACGAAGAAGTATGTCGGTGGAGCTACGAGGGGCCCACGAGGGTGGGAGCGTGCCTACCCCCTGGGCGCGCCCCCTACTTCATGGCCACCTCGTGGCATCCCTGACATGTACTCCAAGTCTTCTGGGTTGCGTTTGTTCCAAAAACGATCCTCCCGAAGGTTTCATTTCGTTTGGACTCCGTTTGATATTCCTTTTCCGTGAAACACTGACATAGGCAAAAAAACAGCAATTTGCACTGGGCCTTGGGTTAATAGGTTAGTCCCAAAAATAATATAAAAGTGTATAATAAATCCCATTAAACATTCAAAACAGATAGTATAATAGCATGGTCCAATCAAAAGTTATAGATACGTTGGAGACGTATCAAGCATCCCCAAGCTTAATTCTCGCTCGTCCTCGAGTAGGTAAATGATACAAACAGAATTTTTGATGTGGATTGCTACCTAACATAATTCTCAATGTAATTTTCTTTATTGTAGAATGAATGTTCAGATCCGAAAGATTCAAGACAAAATTTTAATATTGACATAAGAATAATAATACTTCAAGCATACTAACAAAGAAATTATGTTTTCTCAAAATAACATGGCCAAAGAAAGCTATCCCTACAAAATCATATAGTAGGGCTATGCTCAACGGATGCACTAGAGCTATAAGTGTATGAAAGCTCAACTAAGGAAACTAAGTGGGTGTGCATCCAACTCGCTTGCTCACGAAGATCTAGGTATTTTGAGGAAGCCCATCATTGGAATATACAAGCCAAGTTCTATAATGAAAATTCCCACTAGTATATGAAACTGACATTAGAAGAGACTCTCTATCATGAAGATCATGGTGCTACTTTGAAGCACAAGTGTGGAAAAAGGATAGTAGCGTTGCCCCTTTTTTTCTCTTTTTTTTTTCTTTTTCGTGGGCCTTTTTTCTTTTTCTTTTTCTTTTTTATGGCCTCTTTTGTTTTTTCTCTTTTGTCCAGTCTCATATCGACTTGTGGGGGAGTCATAGTCTCCATCATCCTTTCCTTACTAGGACAATGCTCTAATAATGAAGATCATCACACTTTTATTTACTAACAACTAGAAGATTACAACTTGATGGTAGAACAAAACATGACTCTATGTGAATGCCTCCGGCGGTGTACCGAGATATGCAATGAATCAAGAGTGACATGTATGATTATGCATGGTGGCCTTGCCACAATACGGTGTCAACTACATGATCATGCAAGGCAATATGACAATGATGAAGCGTGTCATAATAAACGGAACGGTGGAAAGTTGCATGGCAATATATCTCGGGATGGCTATGGAAATGCCATAATAGGTAGGTATGGTGGCTGTTTTGAGGAAGGTATATGGTGGGTGTATTGTACCGGCGAAAGTTGTGCGATACTAGAGAGGCAAGCAATGATGGAAAGGTGAGAGTGCGTATAATCCATGGACTCAACATTAGTCATAAAGAACAAATATACTTATTGCAAAAATCTACAAGTTATCAAAACAAAGTACTACATGCATGCTCCTAGGGGAAGGGTTGGTAGGAGTTAACCATCGCGCGATCCCGACCTCCACACAAAGGAAGACAATCAATAAATAAATCATGCTCCAACTTCATCACATAACGGTTCACCATACGTGCATGCTACGGGAATCACAAACTTTAACACAAGTGTTCCTCAAATTCACAATTACTCCACCAGCATGACTCCAATATCACCATCCTCATATCTCAAAACAATCATCAAGTATCAAACTTGTCATAGTATTCAATGCACTTTATATGAAAGTTTTTATTATACCCATCTTGGATGCCTATAATATTAGGACTAATTTTATAGCCAAAGCAAATTACCATGCTGTTCTAAAGGAATCTCAAAATAATATAAGTGAAGCATGAGAGATTAATAATTTCTATAAAATAAAACCACCACCATGCTCTAAAAGATATAAGTGAAGCACTAGAGCAAAATTATCTAGCTCAAAAGATACAAGTGAAGCACATAGAGTATTCTAATAAATTCCGATTCATGTGTGTCTCTCCCAAAAGGTGTGTACAGCAAGGATGATTGTGGTAAACTAAAAGGCAAAGACTCAAATCATACAAGACGCTCCAAGCAAAACACATATCATGTGGTGAACAAAAATATAGTCTCAAGTAAAGTTACCGATAGACGAAGACGAATGAGGGGATGCCTTCCTGGGGCATCTCCAAGCTTAGGCTTTTGGTTGTCCTTGAATTTTACCTTGGGGGTGCCTTGGGCATCCCCAAGCTTAGGCTCTTGGTACTCTTTATTCCATATTCCATCAAATCCTTACCCAAAAACTTGAAAACTTCACAACACAAAACTTAACAGAAAATCTCGTGAGCTCCGTTAGTATAAGAAAACAAACAACCTATTTAAGGTACTGTATTGAACTAAATATTTATTTATATTGGTGTTAAACCTACTGTATTCCAACTTCACTATGGTTCATACCCCCGATACTACTCATAGATTCATCAAAATAAGCAAACAACACACGAAAAACAGAATCTGTCAAAAACAGAACAGTCTATAGCAATCTGTAACTTTCAAATACTTATGTAACTCTAAAAATTCTGAAATAAATTGGTGGACGTGAGGAATTTGTATATTAATCATCTTCAAAAATAATCAACTTAAAATCACTCTCCAGTAAAAAAATAGCAGCTAATCTCGTGAGCCCAAAAGTTTCTGTTTTTTACAGCAAGATGGCAAAGACTTCACCCAAGTCGTCTTAAAGGTTCTACTTGGCACAAACACTAATTGAAACACAAAACCACATCTAAACAGAATCTAGATGAATTATTTATTACTAAACAGAAGTAAAAGCAAAGAAAATAAAATTGGGTTGCCTCCCAACAAGCGCTATTGTTTAACACCCCTAGCTAGGCATTGAGATCTCAATGATGCTCACATGAAGGATAAGAATTGAAGCACAAAGACAGCATCATAAAACACATGAGAAACACATCTAAGTCTAACATACTTCCTATGCATAGGCATTTTATAGTAAAACAAATCAAGACAAGCAATATCTAGCATATGCAAGGAAGAAAAAGAGAACAATAGCAATCTCAACATAACGAGAGGTAATTTAGTAACATGAATATTTCTATAACCATATTTTCCTCTCTCATAATAATTGCATGTAGGACCATAAGAAAATTCGACAATATAGCTATCACAAAACATATTCTCAAAACGATCCACATGCATACGAAGTTGAAACTCTTCCAAAATAGTGGGATCAACATTAACTAAAGTCATGACCTCTCCAAACCCCCTTTCAGTATTATTGCAAGAATTATTATCGATCTTACATTCATCATGGGGATTAAAGAAATTGTCAAGATCATAATAAGAATCACCCCCAATCATGATCATTGCAACAAGTAGTGGACATGAAAAAATAAGCATCCCCAAGCTTAGGGTTTTGCATATCATTAACACAATTGTCATTAATAGATTTTAAAATAAAATCATTGCAATCATGTTTTTCATTCAAAGAGCTATCGTGAATCACTTCATAAATTTCTTCTTTCAACACTTCATCACAAATTTCAGATTCACAAATTTCGAGCAAAACCTTATAAAGATAATCTAGTGCACTCAACTCACTAGCTATTGGTTCGTCATAATTCGATCTTTTAAAAAGATTAGCAAGTGGATGAGGATCCATATCAATAGATTTTTAGCAAGCGAAGATGCAAGCAAATAGAAGGCACATGGCAACACAAGCAAACATAAGATCCAACGAGAAAAAGGCAAAGGTGAAGTGGGGGAGAGGAAAACGAGAGGCAAATGGCAAATAATGTAATGCGAGGGATAAGAGTTTGTGATGGGTACTTGGTATGTGACTTGTGCGTAGATCTCTTCGGCAACGACGCCAGAAATCCTTCTTGCTACCTCTGGAGCATGCGTTGGTTTTTCCTTGAAGAGGAAAGGGTGATGCAGCAAAGTAGCTTAAGTATTTCCCTCAGTTTTTTAGAACCAAGGTATCAATCTAGTAGGAGACTACACGCAAGTTCCTCGTACCTGCACAAACAAATAAGAACCTTGCAACCAACGCGATAAAGGGGTCGTCAATCCCTTCTCGGCCACTTGCAAAAGTGAGATCTGATAGAGATAATAGGATAATTATTTTTGGTATTTTTTTGGTATAGATTGAAAAGTAAAGATTGCAAAATAAAAGAACAGTAAAGATAAATAGTTGATGGAAGATTAATATGATAGAGGATAGACCCGGGGGCCATAGGTTTCACTAGTGGCTTCTTTTAGGATAGCAGATTCTACGGTGGGTGAACAAATTACTATTGAGCAATTGATAGAAGAGCGCATAGTTATGAGAATATCTAGGCATGATCATGTAT
Source organism: Secale cereale (assembly GCA_902687465.1). Lineage (NCBI taxonomy): Eukaryota > Viridiplantae > Streptophyta > Magnoliopsida > Poales > Poaceae > Secale > Secale cereale. The sequence continues at coordinate 441,396,086 of LR738713.1, read as the reverse complement.
ATAGGCATCATGTCCGTGACAAGTAGATCGAAACGATTCTGCATATACTACTATCACTCCACACATCGACCGCTATCCAGCATGCATCTAGAGTATTAAGTTCATAAGAACAGAGTAACACCTTAAGTAAGATGACATGATATAGAGGGATAAACTCATGCAATATGATATAAACCCCATCTTTTTATCCTCGATGGAAAAAATACAATACATGTCTTGCTGTCACTGGGAAAGGACACTGCAAGATTGAACCCAAAGCTAAGCACTTCTCCCACTGCAAGAAAGATTAATCTAGTAGGCCAAACCAAATTGATAATTCGAAGAGACTTGCAAATATATTTTAATCATGCATATACGAATTCAGAGAAGAACCAAATATTGTTGATAGATAATCTTGATCATAAACCCACAATTCATCGGATCTCGACAAACACAACGCAAAAAGAATTACATCGAATAGATGTCCAAGAAGATCGAGGTGACCTTTGTTTTGATATCCAAAGAGAGAGAAGAAGCCATCTAGCTAATAAGTATGGACCCGAAGGTCTGTGGTAAACTACTCACAACTCATCGGAGAGACTATGGTGTTGATGTAGAAGCCCTCCGTGATCGATGCCCCCTCCGGTGGAGCTCTGGAATAGGCCCCAAGATGGGATCTCATGGGTACAGAAGGTTGCAGCGGTGGAAATAGGGTTTCGTGGTGCTCTCGGATGTTTTCAGGGTATATGAGTATATATAGGACAAAGAAGTATGTCGATGGAGCTACGAGGGGCCCACGAGGGTGGGGGCGCGTCTACCCCCCTGGGCACGCCCCCTGCCTCGTGGCCACCTCGTGGCTTCCCTGGCATGTACTCCAAGTCTTCTGGGTTGCGTTTGTTCCAAAAACGATCCTCCCGAAGGTTTCATTCCATTTGGACTCCGTTTGATATTCCTTTTCTGCGAAACAGTGAAATAGGCAAAAACCAGCAATTTGCACTGGGCCTTGGGTTAATAGGTTAGTCCCAAAAATAATATAAAAGTGTATAATAAAGCCCATTAAACATCCAAAACAGATAATATAATAGCATGGAACAATCAAAAATTATAAATACGTTGGAGACGTATCATACAACTATAGCGAACAATCGTTACTGTATGATGCCGCCACGTGACCTATAGCCAAAGTTGTGTCACCTTTTTTTCTCACAGAGCGTGTTGGATCCCATCCAATATCCACACAAGTTCCACTTACACATAGCACATTTACTAGTAATAAATTGTAAAGGACAAATGCCATGACGCCACACAGGTTCATCTCCACTCATGTGATAAATTTGTTCACGACTACTCTACATATATTTACAGCGCTAGCATTCACAATCTACCATACTCCACTTACACGTTATAGATGGGCTCCATGTCCTCCTCCAGGTTCCAGTCCCAGGTATTCTTCATAGATGGCACGATCCATAGCGGTGGGCAACGGGAATCATTGGCGTAGCTTTCTAGTCTGGCTCCACACGTTGGAGACTCATCCAAGCTGAAGCGACATAAATCAGGGGTAGCGTGTCCCAGCATGTCGTTCATTCGGCGGTGCGCACTGAAGACACAACCATGCTTCATGAACGACAGGCCTTCGTTGTCGTGCACGGAAGGTGGCATCTGCTTCACAAGGGGTTAGTTGTCCCCAATGAAAAGCGAGTACTCTCCAAGAGTGTTCCTTGACACCCACATAGCATCACAGAGGTCAAACTCGACGCCGTTCATCTGGTACACGCGGCATCCCAGATCTAGACACATGGTGACGTACATGGTCAAGGTACATGCATGATAATGCTGTGCTCAAATATGGCGGTTAGTAATATTGTGCAACAAGTAGTACTACTCCACTATAGAGGAAGTACAATAATCAGCTTATTATATATAGCCACTCTTGGCTACATGGATGAGATATTAAGTCATGGAAAAACAAAAATGGTGGGAGCTAGTGGGTTCAAGTCTTCAAGGGCCTAGCTATATGTGTCCTCCAAGGTAAAAAGTAATAGTAGTAGTACTACAACAAAAGAGAAGGTGAGAGGTTTAAAAAATCTGATACTAGATTGTCCTAGTCAAGAAAAGAACTAACTAGTACTACCGCTCTAACACCCAGCAATGAGAAAATGGAATACATGGGTAGATGGTGATGGTTCGATCGAGGTAGATCGTGTGACCTTGCTGCACATTAGTGGTACCATGGGTAATGGCTGCTAAGATAGTTGATCCCAATCTGCCAAAGTCAGCTACAAAGTTCCGGGTTAGACCGAATCGCGGATGCAAATGCACATCCATGATCGATGATCTTATTTTGATCGGGGGATGCATGGTCCCTGCAAAATAATGTAGTATAGTTAGGGATGAAACTGATGGTTTGTGCATTCCGTTTGTAATCTCCTGTACCATAGGATGGCATCCAGACGAAACAAGTCAACTAGCTTGTCACCACGAAGATGCAGCCTACATGGCACACGACGTCTTCGAACATGTAGGGGTGCAAATCTGCCACGACCAACATGTGCCAACATCTGCCGTTACGGCCATTTGTATTGATGGCAATCCTTATGTCAAACACCGCGATGAGATAGTAATCATCGCAGTTGTGTCGCTTTGTTGGAGGGTCCGGAATTGATATCTTTCAATCTCATGTAGGCATCATCATACGCAATCAAGCCTAGACAGTCCGGAAGGCCGATCCCAATGGCGAAGAAGGGGTCTACTGGAGCGGCCTCACTATTGTGGATGTTGTGCAAAATGATGGTGGTATCCGGTTGGAGGTATGCAAGCCAATCTTCGTTGGCACCAACACAAACCTGTATATAAGACGGTGAGCAGCGGAGAAATTATGGGATGGAATAACTAAGTACTATATAAAGAATATACACTACATGGTCAAACTCCATGACTGACCTGCTCATCGGACAAAATCCGACTACCTCTCCACGTTGGCAACTCTAGTGGAGTTAACATGCAAGCACGACCACATTGCGGTGGACTATTCAATGGATTGCCCCATTGAATAACCTTCGGCTTGAGGACGCATGGAAGACCAACAAGCATGGCCTTCTCCCATGCCTGTTTATGCACCATCTTAATAAAGTCGGTGCAGGAAGTCGGAGCGGCGTACGATTTCTCCCAGAGGATCATCATCTATGGTCTCCCAACCCCGACGAGGAGGAGAACCACCTGGCGAATCCATGGCAGTAGCGACAGACTGCCTTGGCCTCTTTGGGGGAGGGGAACTGGCGAGGAGGAGATAAGAGCGTTATCGCAGGGCCTCGTCCCTTCGTTAAGGAAGTTCTGTTGGCACGCATAGTGGTAGTGCGATGGTGTAGTTATTATTATTTTTATTTATTTATTTGCATTCAAACTTGAGAGCTTTATTCAACAAAGGTACTCCTGCCATCATCAGCCAACAGGCTAGTGAGCAGGAAAGGGGATCTATCATCAGTCCAACTTTCGTTGACCATCAATGTGCTAGCACGCTTTGCACAAAGATGGGCCGATACATTGGCTGACCTCATTACATGCTGAATACAAAAAAGATCAAAAGAATAAGCTAGCTCTCCAATTTCTACTAGTCTCGGTGCCACAACAGATCGACTATTGTGACGGGAGTTCCAGAGGTTCACTACCTCCCAGGCAATCGGTTTCCATTATCACATGTGAGAAGCCACAAAGATTTGCAAAAATTACGCCATCTTGCAATGCTAGTGTCTCACCAATGAAAGGATCTGTGACCCCAGGGTGGGGTTTAGACCATGCACCCAACAAACCAGTGTTGGATCGGGCAACTCCTCCAGTACCACATTTGTCTGAATCCATGCACATCACCACATCAGTGTTAATCTTGATCACACCTGGATCAGGTGGACGCCAACCATGGCCAGGCAGAACAGCCGCACAAGCGTGCGGTATCTCCAATACCGCCAAGTCCTCCTTGATGCGCCATACAGTTGCTACCGGGTCTAGGCTCTCTTCGTCATGTGTAATTCTGTTCCTCGAGTGCCATATCACCCACATAACAGAAATCATCTGCGACCTCTGAACATCCGTGTATTTGTCATCACACAATATGTCTCTTGACCAAGTTCCCGGGTGGAGACGTGGACGGCATACCCCCAGCCAAGAATGCGCCTCTGCCCAAAATATCTTTGCATGCGAGTTAGTATTTACCACACTACATAGTACTGTAGCGGTAGTACTTTCTCTATACACTGTCTACTGTACTTCTATAGTGCACCAGTTTTGAACTTTTGAATCTCAAGGCCATGGAACTACAGTTGCAAGTGGAGGGAACTACTGTTCTCTAGAACCATCGTTGTACTATCAATGTAGGGAAAGTACACATGCGTACCCCCCCTACTCTACTCAAGCACGTAGCTGGCCTACTCAGCCGCTCCTCTCATGCACACACTAGTAGCCTATTTATTAGCGACGGTTACTGCGGGGGCATCACATTTGAGTTCTTTAATACAACAAGACTAGGCTTTTCGCTTCCATTTGTGGAGGCATAATGGATCTCGTCGAACTTTGTTTGTTGTCCTTCCTTCTTTATATATGAGATGAGGCAAAGCTTTTGACTCCGTTTCAAAACTAAAAAAACGCATCAAGAGGATTGATAACCCACAAGTATAGGGGATCGCAACAGTTTTTGAGGGTAGAGTATTCAACCCAAATTTATTGATTCGACACAAGGGGAGCCAAAGAATATTATCAAGTATTAGCAGCTGAGTTGTCAGTTCAACCACACCTGGAAAACTTAATATCTGCAACAAAGTAGTTAGTAGCAAAGTAGTATGGAAGTAACGGTAACAGTGGCAAGAGTAACAGTAGCAGTTTTGTAGTGATGGTGACAGCAGCAGTAACAAAAGTAACAAAGAAAGTATAATATGGAACGAACTCGTAGGCAATGGATCGACAATGATTGGTGTCGGATAATATTCATCATGTAGCAGTTATAACCTAGGGTGACACAGAACTAGCTCCAATTCATCAATGTAATGTAGGCATGTATTCTGAATATAGTCATACATGCTTATGGAAAAGAACTTGCATGATATCTTTTGTCCTACCCTCCCGTGGCAGCGGGGTCCTAATGGAAACTAAGGGATATTAAGGCCTCCTTTTAATAGAGTACCGGACCAAAGCATTAACACTTAGTGAATACATGAACTCCTCAAACTATGGTCATCACCGGGAAGTCCCCGGTTATTGTCACTCCGAGTTTCCCGGATCATAACACATAGTAGGTGACTATATACTTGCAAGATAGGATCAAGAACACAAATATATTCATGAAAACATAATAGGTTCGGATCTGAAATCATGGCACACAGGTCCTAGTGACAAGCATTAAGCATAGCAAAGTCATAGCAACATCAATCTCAGAACATAGTGGATACTAGGGATCAAACCCTAACAAAACTAACTCGATTACATGATAAATCTCATCCAATCCATCACCGTCCAGCAAGCCTACGATGGAATTACTCATGCATGGCGGTGAGCATCATGAAATTAGTGATGGAGGATGGTTGATGATGACGGCAGCGATGATTTCCATTCTCGGGAGCCCCGAACGGACTCCGGATCAGGTCTCCCGATGAAGAACAGGAGGTGACGGTGGCTTTGTATCGTAAAACGCGATGGGATCTTCTCTCTCACTTTTTCTCCCTGAAAGAGATTATATGGAGTTGGAGTAGACGTCGGTGGAGCTCCAGGGGGCCCGCAAGGTATTCGGCGCGCCCTAGGGGGGCGCGCCCCCCACCCTTGTGGCCAGGGTGTGGGCCCCCTTCAGTGATTCTTTCCGTCAATATTTTTTATATATTCTGATAATATTCTCCGTGAAGTTTTAGGTCATTCCGAGAACTTTTATTTCTGCACAAAAATAACACCAAGGCAATTCTGCTGAAAACAGTGCCAGTCCGGGTTATTTTCATTCAAATCATGCAAATTAGAGTCCAAAACAAGGGCAAAAGAATTTGGAAAAGTAGATACGATGGAGACGTATCAACTCCCCCAAGCTTAACCCATTGCTTGTCCTCAAGCAATTCAGTTGATAAACTGAAAGTGATAAAGACAAACTTTTACAAACTCTGTTTGATCTTGTTGTTGTAAATACGTAAAGCCAGCATTCAAGTTTTCAGCAAAGATTATGAACTAACCATATTCACAATAACATTTAGGTCTCATGTTTACTCATATCAATAACATAATCAAGTAGCGAGCAATAATAATGAATCTCGGATGACAACACTTTTCAAAACAATCATGTTATAATATGAAAAATGGCATCTCGCTAGCCCTTTCCGAGACCGCAAAACATAAATGCACAACACGTAAGAAGATCAAGGACTGACTAGACATTGTAATTCATGGTTAAAGAGATCCTGTCACACTCATACTCAACATTAATTAATAACAAAGCATACAAATGACAGAGGTGCTCTCCAAGTGGTTCTTTTTATAAGAGGATGATGACTCAGCAATAAAAGTAAATAGATAGGCCCTTCGTAGAGGGAAGCATGGATTTGCAGAGGTGCCAGAGCTCAAGTTTTTGAATCAGAGATGAATATAATTTTGAGCGATATGCTTTGTTTGTCAATGCTACGACCAAAAGTTCTCAATATCTTCCATACTACATACATTATAGGCGGTTCCCAAACAAAATGGTAAAGTTTTACCCCCCCTCCACCATCAAACACACTCCACGACTTATCCAAAACAATGGGTACCGTCCAAACCAACAACAGTCCAGGGGGAGCTTTGTTTAATTATATTTTGATTTAATTCTTGATCTTTTGATCATGGGATTGGGTATCCCGGTTACCGGCCATTTTCTCAGGAATGACAAGCGTAGTCCACTCATCGTGAGAATAACCCACCTAGCATGGAAGATAAAGACAGCCCCTAGTCGCCACATGAGCGATTTGGGCATACAAAACAGAATTTTATTTGAAGGTTTAGAGTTTGCCACATGCAAATTTACTTGGAACGGCAGGTAAATACCACATATAGGTAGGTATGGTGGATTCTTATGGAGCAACTTTGAGTTTACGGGAGTGGATACACAAGCAGTATTCCCGCTTAGTACAGGTGAAGGCTAGAGAGAGACTGGGAAGCGACCAGCTAGAGAGCAACAACGGTCATAAACATGCCTTGAGATTAACCAACATTGAGTGCAAGCTTGAGTAGGATATAAAGTACCATGAACATAAATATCGTGGAGGCTATGTTGATTTTGTTTCAACTACATGTGTGAACATGTGCCAAGTCGAGCTACTTAAATCATTCGAAGGAGGATAGCAACGTATCATACTACATCACAACTATTTTAAAGCATGTTGGCACGCAAGGTAAACCATTATAAACTCCTACCTAATTAAACATGGCATGAGTAACTATAATCTGTAATTGTCATTGTAAACACGTTTCATTCATAATGGGCTGAATCAGGAATGACAAGCTAATCATATTTACAAAAACAAGATAGGTCGAGTTCATACTAGCTTTTCTCCATCTCAACCATTTCATCATATATCGTCATTATTGCCTTTCACTTGCACGATCGAATAGTGTGAATAATAATAATAGTGCACGTGCATCGGACTAAGCTGGAATCTGCAAACATTTATTCAGAGCAGAAGACAAGGTAATATGGGCTCTTTGTTAGTTCAACAATAATGCATATGAGAGCCACTCATCATTTTCATTGTGCTCTTCTCCTCTCAACCCCCAAAGGAAAAGAAAAGAATTTCAAAGAAACACGCTTAAATATTTTTGGAGTTTTTGTTTTTCTGAAGAAAGAAGAACAAGTACGAGAAAAACTATGTACACAGGAAAGCTCCCAACAAACAAAAGAAGAACGAGAAATCTTTTTGGATTTTCTTTTACTACTACAAACTACTAAGAAACTAGCAAGAAAGAAAAGACAAAAAGAAACAGGAAATATTTTTGGGTTTTCTAAAATTTTCAAACACACAAGAAGAAAGCGAGAAAATAAACTGGCATGGATAATAAAATGAAAAAGTATGAACACCGACAACTGGAATTAATGTGTGAACATGAATGTAATGTCGGTGAGAAATACGTACTCCTCCAAGCTTGGGCTTTTGCCTAAGTTGGTCTAGGTCCACGGCTCAAAGTATCCCTCTCCTGGGTACTGAGGTGGATCTTGAGGGTTCCACAGGTTTGCGAGCTCCTGCGGCTCCCACTGAAAGATAGGCTCATGATGAGGATTAAGGGGCGGTGCTGGCTCAGGCACTCCTGGTTGTGGAAGTCCCAAAATCTATAGATGTCCTTGGGCCAAATAGTGTACTTGCCTAAATGAATATCAAACAAAGAGGGTGCAAGCAAGGTACTAGTCTGAAAAGTATTATGACTAAATATCAAATTATAGATGAGCTTGTTTTCCTCATCAGATCGAATGAACTTATGTGCTACCACGCTATCATAATCTAGATAAATAGTGGGTAGAAATTTCTCCTCTTTTTCATAATGTCTAATGGGTATCTCAAAGTGTGGAGCAAGGCGAGTGGCAAAGATACCCCCGAAAATAGGACCCTTAGTACGGTTTAAACTAAACCGTTTAGTAACCATAGTGCCCAAACTAAAAGTTCTATCGTGAAGCAAAGCATGGCGCAACATGGCAAGGTCAGGAGCACTAAGTCCTTCACTCTCCCCACGACCAACCAAACATCTCTCGGCAAATAGTGAATAATAGCGTAAAACAGGAAAATGCATACTCACAACTCTCGCTTCCGACACCCTTCTCCTTTCACCTACGGTAATTCCATCAATTAATTCTTCCACATCTCCAGTACGTAGTTCATCGACGCTTCCTTCATAAGTTAATTTTCATACCCCACAAAAGTCATAAAGCGTCATCTCCTTATGCACATCATATAAATCAAATTCTAACATAGGCAGTGATTTCCTAGCATGAAAATGAAAATTTTGCACGAAAGTATTAGTTAGGAGGAGATACTGATCACACTGGTCGCGGAGGAAGTCGGTGATGCCTGCATTCTCAGCCAAATAATAGAAATCATCGTAAATTTCGGCCGCCTGTAAGAATGCATCGCATGGCCATTCACATGCCCGAATCTCCACGGTACGAGGAAAATTATACTTGGGCTTCTCCTTTTCCTCATTCTCCTTTTCCTTCGAACCCCTGCTCGAGGAGCCTCTCGACAATATCCTCATCATTTTCTTTCTCTGAAAAATTCTGAAATTGTTAGTGACTCAAAATAAAAGTGAACCAAACTCAACAAGATTGATAGCAACTACTCCTACAAGTATGTAGAGGTTGTATCATGCATCAAAACTACTTTGGACCATATAAATTTGACATGCAAGCTCAAGAATAGGGTCACCAAGGCAGCATGGATTTGCAATAAATAAAGCACTAGAATAAAAACTAATTGGACCATTGGAGGAGTCACATACCGAAGAACAATCCCCCAAAACAGTTTTGCAAATGATGGATTGAGCAAGGAGATCAAAAATGGCAGCAAGATGATCTAAAACATGGGTTTGAGCAGGTGAATGATATTTTTTGGAGGAAGAAGGAGAGGATGGGTGCTGGAATAAGTGGAGGGAGGCCATGTGGGACCCACAAGGACAGGGGCGCCCAGGGGGGTAGGGCGCGCCCTCCACCCTTGTGGCCCACAGGTGCAGCCCCCGGGTGCATACTCAGTGCCAAAAATCTTAAAATATTCTAGAAAAAATCATATAAAATTAATAGGGCATTTGGAGAACTTTTATTTTTGGGACATTTTTTTATTGCATCGACAATTCAGAAAACGGACGGATAATACTATAAATAGAAAGTAAAAGTTGGGTGCAGAAGGTGGTTTTCTCTGAATTCATCCAACTCATGCTCATCAAAAGGAATCCGTCAACGAGGTTGATCAAGTCTCATTAACCAACTTCTTTCGAATAACATAAAACCGGAGAATTTTTGAATAACACTAGGTTACCTCAATGGGGATATGCATGTCCCCAACAATAAGAATATCATATTTCTTCTTAATAGTAAAAAGAGGGAATTAAAACCTCCAATAGCAATAGTTGAAAATTTTCCAATAGAATTGATGATGTTAACTTGAGGTTGTTTCTTTGGTAAGTGTACCGTATGCTCATTACCATTAACATGAAAAGTGACATTGCCTTTGTTGCAATCAATAACAGCCCCTGTAGTATTCAAAAAGGGTCTACCAAGGATAATTGACATACCGTCGTCCACGAGAATACCAAGAATAACAAAGTCTGTTAAAATAGTAACGTTTGCAACCACAACAGGCACGTCCTCACAAATACCAATAGGTATAGCAGTTGATTTATCAGCCATTTGCAAAGAGATTTCAGTAGGTGTCAATTTATTCAAATCAAGTCTACGATACAAAGACAAAGGCATAACACTAACACCGGCTCCAAGATCACATAAAGCAGTTTTAACATAGTTTCCTTTAATGGAGCATGGTATAGTGGGTATCCCTGGATCTCCAAGTTTCTTTGGTATTCCACCCTTAAAAGTATAATTAGCAAGCATCGTGGAAATTTCAGCTTCCAGTATCTTTCTTTTATTAGTAACAATTTCTTTCATATACTTAGCATAAGGAGGCATTTTAAGCATATGAGTGAAGCGCATACGCAAAAAGATAGGTCTAATCATCTCACAAAAGCGTTCAAAATCCTCTTCATCCTTTTTCTTGGATGGTTTAGGAGGAAAGGCCATGGGTTTCTGAACCCATGGTTCCCTTTCTTTGCCATGTTTCCTAGCAATGAAGTCTCTCTTATCATAACATTAATTCTTTGACTGTGAGTTATCAAGATCGACAGTAGGTTCAATCTCTACATCATTATCATTACTAGGTTGAGCATCGGTATGAACATCATCATTAACATTATCACTAGGTTCATGTTCACTAATAGATTGTGTCTCAGCATCAGAAACAGAAATATTATTGGGATTCTCGGGTGTGTCTACAACAGGTTCACTAGAAGCAGGCATAGTCCTATCAGTTTTATTTTTATTTTTATTACTAGGACTAGGTTTATCAATATTAATTCTCTAAGAATCTTGCTCAATTCTCTTAAGATGGCCCTCTATATAGAGAGGTTCCTGAGTTACTTTACCACCTCTAGTAGCAACCATAACAACTTTATCAATATTCTTACTATTCAACTCATTGAGCAAATCATTTTGTGCCTGAAGTACTTGTTCCTCCCCTTGCCTTGATGGGGGGATCGCTCTCTTCCTCTTCCTCCTCCTCCTCCTCTTATTCTTCATCATGGGAGGAGTGGGCGTCAGTTTCCCCGGACACAGTGTCCGCGGGACCCTTAGGGCGGGGGTCGCTCTTGACCTCCTTGCCCTTCTTCTTGGCCTTCTTCTCTCGTGCCTTGTACGGCGCCGGAACCAGCTTCACCGTCAGCTGGGGCGTGGCTGGGTTTTCGGGCAACGAAGCCGAACAGTTGATCCGCTCTGCTTTGTTTGTCCAGGCATGAATCGAACGTAAAAGTTTTAACTCCTGTTAGAATTGAAATATGGACATGATACGTGTTCGGCAGAATTGTGCTTACCTCTGAGGCCGATGCCACGCTGTTGAAGCCCTTGTCTTCGTCTCCTTGGGCCAATCCTTCTGGGCCTTGAAGAGTTGCTTCCAGATATCTTCATGCGTGGTGCCGAAGAAGCACTTCAAGGTCCATGGTCCCTCCGGATTGAACTCCCATAGGTGGGAGGCCAGGAGTTGGCAGGGGAGAGTACAACGGAAGAGCATCACCTGTACCACGTCAGTGAGGTGGGTGCCCTTCGCCATCTTGCTGGAAATGCAGTTTTGGAGTGTCTGCACCTCCGTCTGGGACCCCCATTCAAGGCCCTTGGTGGTCCATGAGGTAAGCCTCTCCGGGGGTCCGGATCTGAATTCGGTCGCAGTCGCCCACTTGGCATCACGAGTTTCTATGATGTAGAACCATTCCTGCTGCCATATCTTGTTGGTTTCCACAAAGGCCCCCTTGGGCCAGGTGGCGTTCGGGAGCTTGCTCACCATGCCCCCCCCACAGTCCGCGTGCTGCCTGACGACCACCTTCGGCTTCAGATTGAAGGTCTTGAGCCATAAGTCGAAGTGTGGAGGGACGCGGAGGAAAGCCTCGCATACGACTATAAAAGCCGATATGTGGGGGATAGAGTTCGGGGCTAGATAATGGAAATCCAGCCCATAGAAGAATAGGAGGCCCCGGAAAAAGGGGTGAAGCAGAAACCCCAGCCCCCGAATAAAGTGAGGGATGAATACCACCCTCTCACCCGGCTCAGGGACAGGGATTACCTGATTCTTATCGGGAATCTGGTGCGCTATGTCGTCCGCGAGGTAGCCCGCGCTCCGGAGATTCTTCACGGTCTTCTCCGTAACCATGGAAGCCTCCCACTTGCCCTTGGAGCCGGATCCAGCCATGGCTGGAGAAGGAGGCGGTGGTGGAGGAGTTGAGAGCTGCGGGCACTGGAGCTGTGGGCGCTGGGGCTACAGAGATTGGGAAGCTAGGGCTTGAGGAGAGCGTGAGGTGAAAGGGGAAGGATCTGTGTCCTTTTATAGACGGTGAATACCAAACATCCCCCACTCCAGCCATAAAACTTGCCGGTTCCCGACGTGATTGTGTGTAAGGCACGGTTGGGTTACCCATGTCATATTGATGAGGATCCCGAAATAAGCGGGCACGATCTCTATTTCGACAAGACGTGCCAATGGGGCTATGCCTCAAAACGCGAAACCAGGACCAAGAAAACGGTTTGATATATTAAGGGGTCAAACGTGACGCTTCACTAAAAAGTTGTCAGTAAAGACACAGTGTTCGTTTTTCGATACATTGCCTTCGAGGCTAAGGGTTGTACTAATCATGCATAGCCAGACATAGTTCCTTTGTGCAGGGGATAATGCTTCATATATTCGAAAGGAGGAACCCCCCTTGCAATGCGGAAGACAGTATGTACGGCCGGACTCATCCTCATCCAAGACTGGTTCAGGGGCTACTGAGGGAATCCTGGATTAAGGGGTCCTCAGGTGGCCGGATTACTCGTTATGGGCTGGACTCGTGGGCTTGAAGATTATCACTTAAGACTATCCCCCGTATCCGGATAGGAGTCCCATATGTGTAAAATAGCAAGTTTAGAGTCCGGGTGTAATATTTCCTTCCTCTACAAGATGATCATGTACAACCCTAGGTCCCTCCAGTGCATATATAAACCGGAGGGTTTAGTCCGTAGCGACAGAATCACAACATCCTATACTAGACTTCTAGGGTTTAGTTATTACGATCTCGAGGTAGATCAACTCTTGTAACCCTATATTCATCAAGATTAATCAAGCAGGAAGTAGGGTATTGTCTCGATAGAGAGGGCCCGAACCTGGGTAAACACCGTGTCCCCAGTCTCCTGTTACCATCGATCCTCACACGCGCAGTTCGGGACCCCCTACCCGAGATTCGGCGGTTTACACCGACAGAGACATAGAGAGAGAGAGAGAGAGAGAGAGAGAGAGAGGGGGGAGAGGGAGAGAGGAAGGAAGAGAGGGGGCCGTTTGTGTGCGGAAGTGGCGTATAGATAGGGAGACAAGGTTGATGTTGTTCGAAAGTGGCCTATGTACGGAGATGCAAGGAAAGTGAGTCATCGTGTGCGTGATAGAGACTTCATGAGAGATCTAGAATAGATGGTGGAGAGAACAACGTGCGAGATTGAGATCGTAGATATGCTAGGGAGCTATGGAAAAAGTCACGACATATATGTATATAGGCAAGGAGCTGGTTTGGGTCTGCATGTGGGAGAGATCAAAAGAGGAGAGTGGTGCACATGGAGACAAAGGGTGCTTCTGTGTAGTGGGGGTGGTGAGTGAGGTGTGTATCAATTAATGCGAGAGAGAGAGAGAGAAGAGACGGTGGAGTGTGTGCGAGAACCACATAACTAGGTAGATAGATGGGGGAAGAGATGTGTGCATGCCTGAGGGACAAAGTGATAGAGATCTATATTGGGGTCCAGACTTGGAAGACAGAGGGGGTTAATGTGCTCCCGTGTGTCTGTCCGGGGGAGAGAAAGGCTTGTGTGTGGGGGGAGGAGTTGGGACGGGGTGGCGGGCTTCAGATAAAGAGTGAGGTGTCTATATTTGTGAACATAACCGTAATTGAGATACATATGCTCAATAGTGTGTGCACTCATGGTTGATCAATTTGTTTCACAGTTTGGACTATGAGATAACGATACTTTTGAACATGTGTGGTATACTTTGAAGTGCCACAATTACAAACATAAGATTGGAATTTTGGAATTCGACTATTTATTATCTTTTGTAATTCATTTAAACGGGGTTACATTTTTTAAGCTGGGATTTCATGATTTCAAATTCATATATAAAACCTAGAGATATACACATACGGTCATGTTCAAACATTATAATCATCCACTTTATTCATACACATTTTTGTTTTTGTCATCATATTTAGGATAAACACATTTGGAATTTCATTTGAATTGGAGCATATGATGGTATTTGCTTCCACTAGCTCAATGATCCATATTTGAATTGAAAGGACAATCTTAGTTTAGAGGTTGAGATATTGATTTTCGAAACTTGCACTTTTTTGCGTGCACAACAAATAAATTATCGGCCATGATATCATAGTCAGTCATACAAGAGGAGAACACTTAATTGTAGCCGCCAAAAGCTTTCAAACTTCCCGCTCACATCAAAATATCTCACGCCTGAAAGTTTAGCCCTATGATATTCCTATTTTACCTTTGCCACATGAACGGAAAAGGGCTACTTTGGTAACTCCATTGTTTCCCCCTCTTTGCCCCCAACATTCTTCCTTAGAACCCCTCCCCTCCCCGCCTCCCCCAACCCCCCAAGCCGCCGAATCTAGTCCTCCGCTGCAGCGGTGGACCTCACACCCCGCCGGATCTACCTTCCGCACTTTGGAACCCCCAACTGCCAACTCATCACTGCACCGGAGCCGCTTCAACGACTGGCTTGTCCACTGCTCCAGATCTCCTTGACCGCCATCATGGTCACTGCACCGGATCTGCTTCACTAACGCCCTCGTCCACCATAGTGTATGCCCTTTGCCCACTCCCTTGTCTGCCACATAACTGGCCTTTCATACAAGCCCTCGTCCTCTGCAACAGATCCGCCTCACTGAAAGCACTGTACATCGCACCGGATGTGCTTCGTCGATGCCTTCGTCCACTACATCGGACCCACTCCACGGACTCCATATTCAAATCCACTGGCCCTACTTTACTGACGCTGCAACCTCATCAAGTTATTTCGATTTGTACTCCTGCGGTTTTTCTCTTCTTTATCGTGGAACTGTTCACTTACCACAGATCGACTTTCTTGTATGTCGACAGGCACCGCAACCGAAGCACCGGAGCCGCTTCAGCAACGGCGACAGCCGGCCCAAACTCAACTGCAACACGAGCACCATCGATGATACTTAGCTTTCACGTATGACAACAATGCCCATATGCCGACGAGAATCAAGTACTATTATCCAACGGCCGGCGCCTACGTTCACTGTCTTAGCATAAGCACCGCACCTTCGAATTTCTTTAGGGCATCATTCAATTTTTCATGAGACGCGTTATTCTGCATGCACCTGTAGGTCCATACATGTGGCAGTGAACAGGTTACATGTGCTAAATTACAAACCAGTGCACATATGGTTACAATGCTTTTAGTTTGTTCTAAGTATTATTATACTTCCTAGACGGTGGCGGAGCCAGAAACTGAATATAGAGGGGGCCAAAACATGTCATATAATGTTAGAGGGGGCCAAATCATCTAAATCTAGCTAACTTTGTCTTACAAATGAAGGATTAGGACCACATATAGTTGTATTTGTGAGGGCATAGGGAGGCCAGGGCCCCTGCCAGCACCCCTGCCTCCGCCACTATACTAGATATCACTGGCTACTATTTTAATTCTTGCATGTTGTATTTATGATAATGGTGTGCTTTCGATGCCACCTGTTGGTTTGAATTATTGTACTGGACTGCTTCTATGTTCTCTATGCTTAATTACACAACAACATACTAGCTTGTGGTCCCGCTGCTTTTTGTTCGTTTTAACCTACATTTTCCGATGCTAGCTATTATAACACTGCTCCAAGCCTTTGTTCATTACTTTTTTTTGCGTTCTTGATCTTCCCAAGTTACATGACTAATTTGATGCTTCTATTCATTATGGAGCTGCTAACTCCAAGCAAAATAAAATTTTCTTTTGGGTCTAGCACCTCGAACAAGCATAAAAATAGAGTGAAGCACATATATTGTCGTGTAAGGACACACCCTTCTTTCATTAGTTTAGATTAACCATTGATGATAAATTCGAACCAGTGCATGTGATTAAAACTAGTTTCACCTAAATATAGGGGGAAGAATAAACTACAACGACTAGATTTGCAACCATGGGATGCTGACGATATCTTCAAAGAACATTGCAACGACAGCGAGACTTCACAGCAACATATGGTAAGTCTTCGTGCTTTAGTACATCTGAAATGTAATGCATGTGGGATGCTTTCTTGGCTTGTGCCCTCAACCTATAGTCCTGCAGAATTACAAATAGTTCAGTTGTCTGCTTTGTTGTATTGCTTGATTCGAATGCTTGTTTGTTACTTGTTAGGCTATACCTGAGTTGGCCAATATGTCAGTAGTGTGTGTTGTACTATTGTAAAGAAATGCTTGCCTAATTCATTTGACTCCTTAACTTTTCCTATGAACTTCATCACAAGATTGTCTTCGTAGTTTATATGAGGTCACACTATTTAAGTGCTTTATCAGATTATTTCAACTACTTATATGCCTGGGCAACTTAAATATAGCGGTGGCACACTGCCTTTCATCTTACCATTTTATTTGTTTTCGGCGGATGCTGCTTCGAACCATTTAAATATAGCTTGCCATGCTCGACAATAATTTGTATGTCATTTACCATGTACGCTTACTGCCTGGATCATGTGATAACTATCTCTTACTTATGTCCAGCGGAAACCTTTCAGGATGCCATTCACACTAGGACACAATGTACAACCCCACAATCTATTTGTGGAAGCTGTGAGCCATCCATGTTACCAGATGCTAGCAGTTTAGAGGCAACACCTTTGGAGAGCAGTCTGAGCACATATATTATAGTTCTTGAGACTCTACTAGAGGCAGAAAGAGATGCTGTGGCTGCCATGAATGAGGCAATCTTGATCTTGAGGATGGAAATTATGCAATTAGCTGCACACAACATGCAAGCAAACCAAGAATTGGAGGAAGTAAGAATGTTGCATTTGAAGACGGAGGAGGTCCTGCTGCTTCTGCTATTTGAAGCCCAAGGTAATCCCAGTTCTTCTTTAGATACTAGTTGAAATTGTCATTAGATTAGTATACTTGCATGTTATGTCATGTCTTTGAATGGATTATGTTGTAAGCCACCATATTTGTTGTACATGTGTTGTAATGATCTGATTTTTTAGGCGAGGTAATCCTCAGTACTTGTATGAGTGGACATAAGGTGAACTGTTTTTCGTGTGAGCAGATTGTATTGAATGAAGTAATTGTTTGACTCAAAGTGTATCCAACCTACAGAATTCAAAGATCACAACATTTCTAAATCATATTCATATATAAAGGTGGAATAAATTTTCGTTGTGGTTTTGAAGAAATAAATAACAAAATGTAGAATGATGTATGGATATTCGTAAACGAATACAAATTGGTTTTGAATTTAGTTGCTAGGGCCTAGGGTAAACGTGAATGCTAATTCTCCCAAATTTTGAACAAAACGACAATACACCCACTCTCTTTTGTCGGCTGCCTAAAGCCAGTGTTTGCGATACGGAAATTACTATCTACCCATGACACTTTACATCCTAATTGGCCTGATTTCCACTGTTGTCGATAGGGGTAGGTTAGTAACTTCAATCAGACGTGACACGACAGCTTGTCACTCCATTCACACACTGTGGGCGCCAAACATGGGCGGCAAACACACATTTGATTCAAACTCATCCGAAAGACCTCTCTCTCCCTGCATTTTCCCATTCATACACGTGGTCTGATACGTCTCCGTCGTATCTATAATTTTTTGTTGTTCCATGCCAATATTATACAACTTTCATATACTTTTGCCAACTTTTTATACTAATCTTGGGACTAATATATTGATCCAATTCCCAATGCCAGATCCTGTTTGTTGCATGTTTTTTGTTTCGCAGAATATCCATATCAAACAGAGTCCAAACGAGATAAAAACGCACAGAGATTTTTTTTGGAATATATGTGATTTTTGGGAAGAAGAATCAACGTGAGACGATGCTTGAGGGGGCCATGAGGTAGGGGGCACGCCCCTGACCCTCGTGGCCACCCCATAAGGCGGTTGGTGCCCTTCTTTCACCGCAAGAAAGCCAATATCCGGAAACAAATCGTATTAAAATTTCATCCCAATCGGAGTTACAAATCTCCGGGAATGTAAGAAACGGTGAAGGGCCAGAATCTGGGAGCGCAAAAACAGAGAGAGACAGAGAGACAGATCCAATCTCGAAGGGGCTCTTGCCCCTCCCATGCCATGGAGACCAAGGATCAGAGGGAGAACCCTTCTCCCACCTAGGGGAAGGCCACGGAAGAAGGAGAAGGAGGGGGGCTCTCTCCTCCTCGCTTCTGGTGGCGCCGGAACGCCGTCGGGGCCATCATCGTGCGACGGCGATCCACACCAACACCTCCATTATCTTCACCAACATCTTTATCACCTTCCCCCATCTACCTACAGCGGTACACTCTCCCGCAACCCGTTGTACCCTCTACTTGAACATGGTGCTTTATGCTTCATATTATTATCCAATGATGTGTTGCCATCCTATGATGTCTGAGTAGATTTTTGTTGTCCTATCGGTAATTGGTGAATTGCTATGATTGGTTTAATTTTCTTGTGGTTATGTTGTTGTCCTTTGGTGCCCATCATATGAGCGCGCACGTGGATCACACCATAGGGTTAGTTGTATGTTCATAGGACTATGTATTGGAGGGCAAGAGTGACAGAAGCTTCAACCTAGCATAGAAATTGATGCATACAGGATTGAAGGGGGGCCAATATATCTTAATGCTATGGTTGGGTTTTACCTTAATGAACGTTAGTAGTTGCGGATGCTTGCTAATAGTTCCAATCATAAGTGCATAGAATTCCAAGTCAGGGATGACATGCTAGCAGTGGCCTCTCCCACATAAAACTTGTTATCGGTCTAGTAACATAGGCAATTGCTTAGGGACAATTTCACAACTCCTACCACCACTTTTCCACACTCGCTATACTAACTTTATTGCTTCTTTATATAAACATCCCCTAGTTTTTATTTACGTGCTCTTTAAATTCTTGCAAACGTATCCCATTACACCTACAAAGTACTTCTAGTTTTATACTTGTTCTAGTTAAAGCGAACGTCAAGCGTGCGTAGAGTTGTATCAGTGGTCGATAGAACTTGAGGGAATAATTGTTCTACCTTTAGCTCCACGTTGGGTTCGACATTCTTACTTATCGTAAGAGGCTACAATTGATCCCCTATACTTGTGGGTTATCAAGACCTTTTTCGGGCGCCATTGCCGGGGAGCAATAGCGTGGGGTGAATATTCTCGTGTGTGCTTGTTTGCTTTATCACTAAGTAGATTTTATTTGTTGTTCTAAGTTGTTCTCTATCTTTAGTGATGGATATGGAACACTAAATACCAAAAAAAATAGGTGTACTTGCTACTCATGGAGATGGGGAACCTCCTAAAACCCTCGATGCTCATTATGTGAAAGATATTATGTACTACTTTGATAATCGTGAGAAAACCCCGTTCAGTTATATAATGGGAGACACGTTGGATCACCGTGAATACTTTAGGGATTATCGCTTGACTCATAAAGGGAAATTTTTATGGGATCAAATTCATATGTTGCATTGGTATGCTCGGCAACTATGCTTGAGATATGATTATGCTTGTTGCTCTAGGATGAAGGCTCCACACCTTCCCTTTTCATGCGAATTTAATGATGATGAAACCTTACCTTCTTATGCTCATGTTATATATGATTATTATGATGTGGAATAAATAGAAGAATTCGTTGCTTTTAAGGGTGCTTATGAAATTGAATCTCTGTTTAAAAGGTATGAAGCTTTTGATGATGATGTTTATAGGCCTGAAATTTTTGCTATATTGAAATATTGCTATGAGAATTATGAATACAATGCCAATATTGATGCGTTTATTTAGAAGGTCTCCGTTGTCCAAGAAGAGACTGATATTTTGCAGGAATCTATGGAAGAAGAAATTGATGACATTGTGAGCTCATTAGATGAAAAAGATGATGAGAAGAGCGAAGAACAAAAGGAGGAAGAGCGGATTAGCTACCCATGCCCACCTTCTAATGAGAGTAACTCTTCAACTCATACATTGTTTAATTTCCCTTCATGCTTACTGAATGATGAATGCTATGATGATTACTATGATCCCTTTGATTCGTTTGAAATATCCCTTTTTGATGAACTTGATGCTTGCTATGCCTGTGGCCAAGATGCCAATATGACTTATTCTTATGGAGATGAACTTGCTATAGTTCCTTATGTTATGAATGAAATTGTTGCTATTGCACCCACACATGATAGTCCTCTTATCTTTTTGAATTCTCCCAACTACACTATTTCGAAGAAGTTTGCTCTTATAAAGGATTATATTGATGGGTTGCGTCTCACTACTACACATGATGATTTTGATAGATATAATATGCATGTGCTTGCTTCTCCTACTTGCAATTATTATGAGAGAGGAACTACATCTCCGCCTCTCTATGTTTCCAATATGATAAAATTGCAAGAAATTGTTTATACTATGCATTGGCCTTTACTATGTGTGCATGAATCGTTCTTTTATGACACGCCGATGCATAGGAAGAGAGTTAGACTTCGTTGTTGCATGATATATGTTACTTTGTGCTCACTACTAAATCACAAATCATTGTTAATTAAAATTGGCTTTGATATACCTTGGGATCCGGGTGGATCCATTACTTGAGCACTATATGCCTAGCTTAATGGCTTTAAAGAAAGCGCTGTCAGGGAGACAACCTGGAAGTTTTAAAGAGTCATTTATTTCTGTTGTGTGCTTTTATAAAGTTTAAAAAAAAGAGGGGAACCTAAAACTTTTCGAAAAAGAAAAACGTAAGCGAGAAATACGAGCATTGTTAAAGTGGGAGCTAGACTTGAACTTTGTTCATGCCCATGGAAACTTTTTGAACCTTGATTATAGAAACTTTTCAAAAAAAATATATCCCCGTGTACAAATCCATTGTATCATAAAAATAATGTGCCAAGATTTGCCTTTAGGATGATTAGATTGCTTGTTGGTTTGTGCCGTGCAAAACAAAAACTTTGGCTGTAGTGCATGATTTTTCATTTTTTTTACTGGTATGCCAAACATTTCTGAAACTTTTTGCACTATCTTGATAAACAGATTGTTTATTTTGTCCTAATTGTCTAGAATTTTTGGAGGTACAAAAATATGGTTAATGTTCAGATTACTACAGACTGTCCAATTTTCACAGATTGCTGTTATATCTTCATTATTTGCTTATGTTTGAAATCTTGTTGAACCTTCTTTGACTCGGGGCCATAGAATTGTGATAGCATATAGTGGGTGATGTTTGATTATAATTATACAATAATGTTAGAGCAGCACATAATGGGATTTGATGTTATATGTACTAACCCCTCTAATAAAAAGATTTTGTTAAGTTTTGTGTGGATGAAGTGTTCAAAGATCGAGGAGGTATTGATATGAGAAGAATGAGGAGATGCAAGATCTCAAGCTTGGGGATGACCGAGGCACCCCAAGTAAATATTCAAGGAGACTCAAGCCTCTAAGCTTGGGGATGCCCTGGAAGGCACCCCGTCTTTATTCGAGAATTATCGATATGTTTCGGTTTTTGTTTTGTTCACATGATATGCGTAAATTCTTGGAGCGTCGTGTGATTTTAATTTTAATTTTAATAAATGCACCATGCTGGTATGAGATAGTCCTTGGTGGATTTATAGAGTGCTCTTTGCACTTCACTTATATCTTTTGAGTATGGCTTTATAGAATGCTTCATGTGCTTCACTTATATCATTTGAAGTTTGGATTGCCTGTTTCTCCTCACATAGAAAACCGCCATTTGTAGAATGCTCTTTTGCTTCACTTATATTTGTTAGAGAGTGGGCATATATTTTGTAGAAAGAATTAAAACTCTCTTGCTTCACTTATATCTATTTAGAGAGTTGACAGGAATTGGTCATTCACATGGTTAGTCATAAAATCCTACATAAACTTGTAGATCGCTGAATATGATATGTTTGATTCCTTGCAATAATTTTTGCGATATAGAGATGCTAATATGTGGGAGGTACTAGTGAATGATTGTGGTTTAGTAAAGATATTGGTGTTAAGGTTTGTGATTCCCGAAGCATGCACGTATGGTCTCCTAACTATGTAACCAAATTGGCGCGCATTGTATTTTGATTGTTTATCTTTCCGTGAAGGTCGGGGGCGCGCGATGGTTAACTCCTACCAACCTCCCCCTAGGAGCATGCGTCGTAGTATTTTGCTTCGAGGGCTAATATATTTTTCGCAATAAGTATGTGAGTTCTTTATGACTAATGTTGAGTCCATGGATTATACGCACTCTCACCCTTCCACCTTGGTAGCCACTCTAGTACCGCGCAACTTCCGCCGGTGCATCAAACCACCTTATATCCTTCCTCAAAACAGCCACCATACCTACCTATATTGGCATTTCCATAGCCATTCCGAGATATATTGCCATGTAACTCCACCGTTCCGTTTGTTATGACATGCACCATCATTGTAATATTGCTTTGCATGATCATAAGACAGCTAGCATTATGTTTTCATGGCTGTTCCATTTTTTGATGTCGTTGCTACGCTAGATCATTGCACATCCCGGTACACCGCCGGAGGCATTCATATAGAGTCATACTTTGTTCTAGCATCAAGTTGTAAGTATATAAAACTATGATGATCACTATTATTAGAGCATTGTCCCGAAAAAAGGCCAAATAAAAAAGGGAAGAAAGGCCAAAAAAGAGAAAGGGCCCAAAAAAAGAGAAAAGGGAGGAAAAGAAGAGAGAAGGGGCAATGCATTATCCTTTTACCACACTTGTGCTTCATAGTAGCACCATGTTCTTCATGATAGAGAGTCTCCTATGTTGTCACTTCCATATGCTAGTGGGAATTTTCATTATAGAACTTGGCTTGTATATTCCAACGACGGGCTTCCTCAAATTGCCCTAGGTCTTCATGAGCAAGCAAGTTGATGCACACCTTTCCTTTGAGCTTTCATACACTTATAGCTCTAGTGCATCTATTACATGGCAATCCCTACTGACACACATTGATATCAATTGATGGACATATGCATAGTCCATTGATTTGCCTAGTCGATGTAAGATTTTCTCCCTACTTTTGTCTACTACCACCTTTTATACCACCCATAGTACTATGTCCATGGCTCCCGCTCATGTATTGCGTGAAGAGTTGAAAAGGTTCGAAAAAGTAAAGTATGAAAACAATTGCTTGGCTGACACCGGGATGGGCATGAGGGGTACCTTGTGTTAAGAAAAAGGGAGCATAAAATACTATATGATTTTCTAGGGATAACGTTCTTTAGCATTGATATTTTGAAAGACTTGATTGTTTGTTGGGATGCCCGAGTATTAAATTCTTTTATTTCAAATGATAGACTATTGCTTTGAATCACTCGTGTCTTAATATTCATGCCATGATTAGATAATCAAGATTATGATAGGTAGCATTCCACATCAAAAATTACCTTTTTTTATCATTTACATAGTCGAGGACGAGCAGGAAATAAGCTTAGGGATGCTGATACGTCTCCGTCGTATCTATAATTTTTTATTGTTCCATGCCAATATTATACAACTTTCATATACTTTTGGCACCTTTTTATACTATTCTTGGGACTAACATATTGATCCAGTGCCCAGTGTCAGTTCCTGTTTGTTGCTTGTTTTTTGTTTCACGGAATATCCATATCAAACAGAGTCCAAACGGGATAAAAACGCACGAAGATCTTTTTTGGAATATATGTGATTTTTGGGAACAAGAATCAACGTGAGACGATGCCCGAGTGGGCCACGAGGCAGGGGGCGCACCCCTGACCCTCGTGGTCACCCCGTAAGGCAGTTGGTGCCCTTCTTTCACCGCAAGAAAGCCAATATCCGAAAAAAAATCGTGTTAAAATTTCAGCCCAATCGGAGTTACGGATCTCCGGAAATATAAGAAACGGTGAAGGGCCAGAATCTGGGAGCACAGAAACAGAGAGAGACAGAGAAATAGATCCAATATCAGAGGGGCTCTCGCCCCTTCCATGCCATGGAGACCAAGGACCAGAGGGAGAACCTTCTCCCACCTAGGGATAAGGCCAAGGAAGAATGAGAAGGGGGGGCTCTCTCCCCCTCGCTTCCGGTGGCGCCAGAATGCCGCCGGGGCCATCATCGTGCGATGACGATCTACACCAACAAATCTGTCATCTTCACTAACATCTTCATCACCTTACCCCATCTACCTACAGCGGTCCACTCTCCCGCAACCCGTTGTACCCTCTACTTGAACATGGTGCTTATTGATGGGCCTCGAACCCCTCGTTGGTTACCCCAAGTGGAAGGTGTAAGATGCAGTAAGTAGAAGTGTTTTCCCCTAGCAAAGATGCCAAGGATCAATTCCCCAGAGACTCCTAGGTTCAACAAGTAGGTGTCAATTGCTACGGCGCCAGATTAGTAGCAACCAACGTGGACCTGCACACAGATACAAATAACTTTGCTCCCAACGAGTACAGAGAGGTTGTCAATCTCTCCGGCCTTGTAGTTCACAAAGGATTAAAAGCAATGATAGTAGTGATAGATAGTTTTTGCAATAGTAAGTAAATAGCGAAAAGTAAATAGTGGATGTGATCAATGATGGTAATATGGACCGGAGTCTCATGATGTTCACTAGTGATGTCTCTCTCCCAAAAGACGATAAAATAGCTATGTGAGGTAAACAAATTACAGCTGGGCAATTGACAGGACCACGAACGCAAACCAATGCTGACTACATTGCAAGAAAGGTTGAGGTTCAAAGCATGGGCGGTACGCCAAAGTAAGTAGACCGAAATCCATCAATATCTACTACTAATCATCCACCTTGAGATATCTATCCAGAACATCTCGCTGGTATTAAGTTGCGAGTCCCACCCATAGTGTAAACTCAATGCAAACAGACAACTGCATTAAAAGAACTTTGCGTAAAGTAAACAATCCTTGCACCCGCGGGCACAAGCACCGTTGTTTTCCCCCTTGTGGCAACAGCACATCCCCTAGACTCATGTTTCTGTCACTCAAGCTAGTCATCGAGGGGCATGAACCCACAATCGAGCATAACGTTCCCTCTTGGAGTCACTACCTACTACTCGGCCAAAGCAATAAATAACAACGGAGAACATGCAAGAATTACTTATGAACTAAAATATAAAAGAGGTGAATCAAATATATTACTCAAGATCAATCTGAACATAATCTCATAATCCATCGGATCCCAGCAAACTCAACATAGCAACAGCATAAGGATTACATAGGTGCCTCGATCATGTAGGGCAGCTCATGAGGACTAATTAGTGAAGCACAAGAACGGGAGGAGAACATCACATAGCTACTGGTCATGGACTCATGGTCCAAGGGAGACTACTAACGAGTCATCCGGGAGGCGTCCATGGTGGTGGAGAAGCTCCCGGTGGTGATCCTCCCCTCCGGCAGGGCGCCGGGAAGAGTTCTCCTGGTGCTCCTGATCTTGGAAGCGGCGGCGGCGGCGGAACAGAGATGGGATCGTGAAAAGAGTTCCTGTTCTGAGGGTTTCGGAGGTCCCTCTAAATATATATGCCAAAGGGGGGCACCGGACGGGCTTCGGGGGGCCCAGGCGCCCCCCCGGCGCGGCCCAGGGGGGGCGCGCCCACAGGGCGCCTGGAGCCCCTGTGGTCCCCCCAGGCTGCCCTTCGGACGCAGTGTTGTTTCCGGATCGCTGATTTTTTATATAATTTTTCTGGATTTTTCTGGGCAGTTCTCGAAACGTGAAAACCTGAAATACAAAAACAGCCGAAAACAGAAACTGGCACTGGGGTGCACTGGATTAGTAAGTTAGTCCAAATATGATCAAAAGTGTATGGAAGTGTATGAATATCATAGCAATATCACCCAAAAGTGGCATGGAGCAAGCAGAAATTATAGATACGTTTTGGACGTATCAACATCCCCAAGCTTAATTCCTGCTCGTCCTCGAGTAGGTAAATGATAACAAGAATAATTTCTGTGGTGACATGCTATTAACCATATAGGACTTTCTCATAGTCATATGACAAAAGCTTACTGAGACAATGATTCTAAAGTAATTAAGTTGCCTCAAGAGAAAATCACAAATGACTGAAAGTTTTTACAACATGAAACTGAAACATCAAAAAGATTTGCAATGAACATGATGTGCAAATATGATAAAGTGATATCTAGCTTGCCCCCTTTAGTGATGCAAAACATAAATGCAAGGGCACCTTCAAGGTTTAAGTGATGACTAGATACAATCATTTCAGAATAAACGATATCACAATCATGCAAAAGACAATGCTACTTTGGGACAATGCACATTACACTCAGAATGACAATCATGCTCTCAGTAGTTGGTGCTTCAACATAAAAGTAAAAGAAAGGTTAAGAGCTAGAGCTTTTTATTTTGGAAACATGGAAGCAATTGTGTCAACGGTAGTAGTACTTCATATGTGTCATGCATAAAACATCC
The DNA here is from genome assembly GCA_902687465.1 of Secale cereale. Lineage (NCBI taxonomy): Eukaryota > Viridiplantae > Streptophyta > Magnoliopsida > Poales > Poaceae > Secale > Secale cereale. Next base: position 441,369,169 of record LR738713.1, on the reverse strand, counting down.
TATAAGTTGCAAGCCTCATGCATCGAATACTAATAGTTCTCGCTCCTTGTCCTAATTAGCTCAGATTCCCATGGGTTATCATTGCATTACATATGTTTCAACCAAGTGTCACAAAGGGGTACCTTTATGCCACCTGTACAAAGGTCCAAGGAGATAGATCGCATTTGATTTCTCGTTTTTGATAGATCTCAACTTGAGGACATCCATACCGGGACAACATAGAAAATAGATGATGGACTCCTCTTTTAATGCATAAGCATAATCTCATGAGAGATTGAGGATTAAGGTCCAAGCTAAAACTTCCACCATGATGCATGGCTTTGGTTGGCGGCCCAATGTTCTTCTCTAACAATATGCATAGTTATTCAACCCACGGCAAATCACCCTTACTTCAGACAAGACGAACATGCATAGCACCTCACATGATATTCAACAAAAGTGTGACAGTTGATGGTGTCCCCAGAAACATGGTTACCGCTCAGCAAGCAACTTATAAGAAATAAGATACATAAGCAACATATTCTTTACGACAATAGTTTTTAGGCTACTTTCCCATGAGCTATGTATTGCGTGGTTAGTTTGCTTAGTGCAGGCGGTGGTTAGCAAAAGATTGGGAGCGACCAACTAAGAGAGCAATGACGGTCATAATCATGCAGAGCGACAAAGCAATATTGAATCAGGCATGGTAGTTATATCGCTACTTAGAAATAAAAGATCATCAAGGCTTGACAGACTTTCTTTACAGTCTTGAATATGCGTGAGCATACGCCAAGTCAATCAAAATAAATTCTCGAAGGAAGATATTACTAAACCATACCACATCATAGGCAAACAAACCAAGTTGGTACTCCAATAACACATTGGGAACCCCCCAGCTATTTGAGATTAACCATAAGAAAACCTGAACTACTAAGCACCATCATGAAAGTAGCATCTTTATCATAGACACATTGACCAATGCAACGGAAGCAAACTCTCTTAATAAGGTGAGCATGGTAATTAAAGAGAGTTCAAGAAACCAACTAAATAAAAGCTCTTGAAAAGATAAGCATGAATAATAAGAGCAGAGCACGATAGTAGCTATTAAAAGACAAAGAACACACACAACATAGATAGACATGAAAATTCTATGTTATGTTCTAGGTAGAAGTGGAGCGTGTTTCTCTCCCACATAAAGGAATGCTGGGTTCCGACTCGTTATGAAAAACTAAAAAGAAAACTAAAAGCAAGACGCTCCAAGCATAGCACATAACACATGAAGTGATAAAAATATAGCGAAACGAAAGACGAACTGATAGTGTTGATGGAGAAGGGGATGCACGGGGGCATCCCCAAGCTTAGACGCTTGAGTCTCCTTGAATATTTCTTGGGGGTGCACGGGGGCATCCCCAAGCTTGAGCGCTTGACACTCCTGAATCTTTTTATCATCTTCCCTCGCACGCTTGAAAACTCCCTTCATACATAACTCATCATAATCTGATTAGCGAGGTTAGTACCCTTAATAAAATAATTATACCTTGCTGGAAATAAGGATATTCTTGAAGTTCTACTGTTTCTCAAGATTGCCAAAAGGTTTTTGCAAAGAAAAAGCAAGTTCTTAATTTGCAAAGTGAAGGTAAGGCAAAACAGGACATAATCTGTGAAAAACAGAACAGCAGGCAGTAATTGACTTGTTCGGGATACTTCTGCAACTCAAATAAAAAAACTCAGAACTGACGCACGAAAGACAATTATATAGAGAACGCTGTCGAAAATATTCAGACCAAAAAGATGATCTGGTGATTTTATACGAATTTTTCTATCCAAGGACAGAATCTGTTTCCTGGACAGCACCTCACAACTTTTGAACTTTCTAGCAATCGGAGGCTATACTTGGCACAAATATGAAAAGCAAAGATACAATGATGATGCTACAGCAGTAAACAACATCAAGACACAACAAAAGCAAAAAAATTATTCATGTGGGCTGCCTCCCAAAAGCGCTTTCTTTTATGCCTTTAAGCTAGGCATAATGCATAGATCAAGTTTTATCAAGAGTAAAAGAATAGCTAGCCCGTACAACGGACTCAAAAGGTAACTTGATCTTCTTTCGAGGGAAGTGTTCCATCCCTTTCTTGAGAGGAAACTGAAATTTTATATTACCCTCTTTCATGTCAATGACAGCACCAACGGTGCGCAAAAAGGGACGTCCCAAAATAATTGGACAAGAAGGATCACATTCAATATCCATAATAGTGAAATCAACGGGAACATAATTATCATTGACAACAATAAGAACATCATCGATCCTCCCCAAAGGTTTCTTTATGGAAGAATCAACGAGACGAACACCAAAAGAACAAGAATCATAAGGTTTCAATTTAAGCATATCATATATCCTTTTGGGCATAACAGAGGTACTAGCACCAACATCACATAATGCATAGCAAGAGAAGTCATTCAAATAAATTTTTATCATAGGATCCCAACCATCTTCTAGCTTTCTAGGTATGGAGGCTTCTACTCTAAGTTTCTCCTCCCTAGCTTTGATGAGAGCATTAGTGATATGCTCTGTGAAGGCAAGGTTAAGCGTGCTAGTGCGGGGATCTCTAGACATCTTGTGAAGGAAATCAATAACTTCGGTAAGAGTGCAATTATCAAAATCAAGGTCACGAGCATCAAGTAAAGCGGTAGTGGTGTCCTTAAGGTTCACTTGTTTGGTAGCTTCTATAGTCATAGCATCACCATTAATAGGTCCTACCAACCTCCCCCCTAGGAGCATGCGTCGTAGTATTTTGCTTCGAGGGCTAATATATTTTTCGCAATAAGTATGTGAGTTCTTTATGACTAATGTTGAGTCCATGGATTATACGCACTCTCACCCTTCCACCTTGGTAGCCACTCTAGTATCGCGCAACTTCCGCCGGTGCATCAAACCACCTTATATCCTTCCTCAAAACAGCCACCATACCTACCTATATTGGCATTTCCATAGCCATTCCGAGATATATTGCCATGTAACTCCACCGTTCCGTTTGTTATGACATGCACCATCATTGTAATATTGCTTTGCATGATCATAAGACAACTAACATTATGTTTTCATGGCTGTTCCATTTTTTGATGTCGTTGCTACGCTAGATCATTGCACATCCCGGTACACCGCCGAAGGCATTCATATAGAGTCATACTTTGTTCTAGCATCGAGTTGTAAGTAAATAAAACTATGATGATCACTATTATTAGAGCATTGTCCCGAAAAAAGGCCAAATAAAAAAGGGAAGAAAGGCCAAAAAAGAGAAAGGGCCCAAAAAAAGAGAAAAGGGAGGAAAAGAAGAGAGAAGGGGCAATGCATTATCCTTTTACCACACTTGTGCTTCATAGTAGAACCATGTTCTTCATGATAGAGAGTCTCCTATGTTGTCACTTCCATATGCTAGTGGGAATTTTCATTATAGAACTTGGCTTGTATATTCCAACGACGGGCTTCGTCAAATTGCCCTAGGTCTTCATGAGCAAGCAAGTTGATGCACACCTTTCCTTTGAGCTTTCATACACTTATTGCTCTAATGCATCTATTACATGGCAATCCCTACTGACACACATTGATATCAATTGATGGACATATGCATAGTCCATTGATTTGCCTAGTCGATGTAAGATTTTCTCCCTACTTTTGTCTACTACCACCTTCTATACCACCCATAGTGCTATGTCCATGGCTCCCGCTCATGTATTGCGTGAAGAGTTGAAAAGGTTCGAAAAAGTAAAGTATGAAAACAATTGCTTGGCTGACACCGGGATGGGCATGCGGGGTACCTTGTGTTAAGAAAAAGGGAGCATAAAATACTATATGATTTTCTAGGGATAACGTTCTTTAGCATTGATATTTTGAAATACTTGATTGTTTGTTGGGATGCCCGAGTATTAAATTCTTTTATTTCAAATGATAGACTATTGCTTTGAATCACTCGTGTCTTAATATTCATGCCATGATTAGATAATCAAGATTATGATAGGTAGCATTCCACATCAAAAATTACCTTTTTTATCATTTACCTAGTCGAGGACGAGCAGGAATTAAGCTTAGGGATGCTGATACGTCTCCGTCGTATCTATAATTTTTTATTGTTCCATGCCAATATTATACAACTTTCATATACTTTTGGCACCTTTTTATACTATTCTTGGGACTAACATATTGATCCAGTGCCCAGTGTCAGTTCCTTTTTGTTGCTTGTTTTTTGTTTCACGGAATATCCATATCAAACAGAGTCCAAACGGGATAAAAACGCACGAAGATCTTTTTTGGAATATATGTGATTTTTGGGAACAAGAATCAACGTGAGACGATGCCTGAGTGGGCCACGAGGCAGGGGGCGCACCCCTGACCCTCGTGGTCACCACGTAAGGCAGTTGGTGCCCTTCTTTCACCGCAAGAAAGCCAATATCCGAAAACAAATCGTGTTAAAATTTCAGCCCAATCGGAGTTACGGATCTCCGGAAATATAAGAAACAGTGAAGGGCCAGAATCTGGGAGCACAGAAACAGAGAGAGACAGAGAAATAGATCCAATATCGGAGGGGCTCTCGCCCCTCCCATGCCATGGAGACCAAGGACCAGAGGGAGAACCTTCTCCCACCTAGGGATAAGGCCAATGAAGAATGAGAAGGGGGGGGGGCTCTCTCCCCCTCGCTTCCGGTGGCGCCAGAATGCCGCCGGGGCCATCATCGTGCGATGACGATCTACACCAACAAATCTGTCATCTTCACTAACATCTTCATCACCTTACCCCATCTACCTACAGCGGTCCACTCTCCCGCAACCCGTTGTACCCTCTACTTGAACATGGTGCTTATTGATGGGCCTCGAACCCCTCGTTGGTTACCGCAAGTGGAAGGTGTAATATGCAGTAAGTAGAAGTGTTTTCCCCTAGCAAAGATGCCAAGGATCGATTCCCCAGAGACTCCTAGGTTCAACAAGTAGGTGTCAATTGCTACGGCGCCAGATTAGTAGCAACCAACGTGAACCTGCACACAGATACAAATAACTTTGCTCCCAACGAGTACAGAGAGGTTGTCAATCTCTCCGGCCTTGTAGTTCACAAAGGATTAAAAGCAATGATAGTAGTGATAGATAGTTTTTGCAATAGTAAGTAAATAGCGAAAAGTAAATAGTGGATGTGATCAATGATGGTAATATGGACCGGAGTCTCATGATGTTCACTAGTGATGTCTCTCTCCCAAAAGACGATAAAATAGCTATGTGAGGTAAACAAATTACAGCTGGGCAATTGACAGGACCACGAACGCAAACCAATGCTGACTACATTGCAAGAAAGGTTGAGGTTCAAAGCATGGGCGGTACGCCAAAGTAAGTAGACCGAAATCCATCAATATATACTACTAATCATCCACCTTGAGATATCTATCCAGAACATCTCGCTGGTATTAAGTTGCGAGTCCCATCCATAGTGTAAACTCAATGCAACAGACAACTGCATTAAAAGAACTTTGCGTAAAGTAAACAATCCTTGCACCCGCGGGCACAAGCACCGTTGTTTTCCCCCTTGTGGCAACAGCACATCCCCTAGACTCATGTTTCTGTCACTCAAGCTAGTCATCGAGGGGCATGAACCCACAATCGAGCATAACGTTCCCTCTTGGAGTCACTACCTACTACTCGGCCAAAGCAATAAATAACAACGGAGAACATGAAAGAATTACTTATGAACTAAAATATAAAAGAGGTGAATCAAATATATTACTCAAGATCAATCTGAACATAATCTCATAATCCATCGGATTCCAGCAAACTCAACATAGCAACAGCATAAGGATTACATAGGTGCCTCGATCATGTAGGGCAGCTCACGAGGACTAATTAGTGAAGCACAAGAACGGGAGGAGAACATCACATAGCTACTGGTCATGGACTCATGGTCCAAGGGAGACTACTCACGAGTCATCCGGGAGGCGTCCATGGTGGTGGAGAAACTCCCGGTGGTGATCCTCCCCTCCGGCAGGGCGCCGGGAAGAGTTCTCCTGGTGCTCCCGATCTTGGAAGCGGCGGCGGCGGCGGAACAGAGATGGGATCGTGAAAAGAGTTCTTGTTCTGAGGGTTTCGGAGGTCCCTCTAAATATATGCCAAAGGGGGGCACCGGACGGGCTTCGGGGGGCCCAGGCGCCCCCCCGGCGCGGCCCAGGGGGGCGCGCCCACACGGCGCCTGGAGCCCCTGTGGCCCCCCCAGGCTGCCCTTCGGACGCAGTGTTGTTTCCGGATCGCTGATTTTTATATAATTTTTCTGGATTTTTCTGGGCAGTTCTCGAAACGTGAAAACCTGAAATACAAAAACAGCCGAAAACAGAAACTGGCACTGGGGTGCACTGGATTAGTAAGTTAGTCCAAATATGATCAAAAGTGTATGGAAGTGTATGAATATCATAGCAATATCACCCAAAAGTGGCATGGAGCAAGCAGAAATTATAGATACGTTTTGGACGTATCAACATCCCCAAGCTTAATTCCTGCTCGTCCTTGAGTTGGTAAATGATAACAAGAATAATTTCTGTGGTGACATGCTATTAACCATATAGGACTTTCTCATAGTCATATGACAAAAGCTTACTGAGACAATGATTCTAAAGTAATTAAGTTGCCTCAAGAGAAAATCACAAATGACTGAAAGTTTTTACAACATGAAACTGAAACATCAAAATGATTTGCAATGAACATGATGTGCAAATATGATAAAGTGATATCTAGCTTGCCCCCTTTAGTGATGCAAAACATAAATGCAAGGGCACCTTCAAGGTTTAAGTGATGACTAGATACAATCATTTCAGAATAAACGATATCACAATCATGCAAAAGACAATGCTACTTTGGGACAATGCACATTACACTCAGAATGACAATCATGCTCTCAGTAGTTGGTGCTTCAACATAAAAGTAAAAGAAAGGTTAAGATCTAGAGCTTTTTATTTTGGAAACATGGAAGCAATTGTGTCAACGGTAGTAGTACTTCATATGTGTCATGCATAAAACATCCTATAAGTTGCAAGCCTCATGCATCGAATACTAATAGTGCTCGCTCCTTGTCCTAATTAGCTCGGATTCCCATGGGTTATCATTGCATTACATATGTTTCAACCAAGTGTCACAAAGGGGTACCTCTATGCCACCTGTACAAAGGTCCAAGGAGATAGATCGCATTTGATTTCTCGTTTTTGATAGATCTCAACTTGAGGACATCCATACCGGGACAACATAGAAAATAGATGATGGACTCCTCTTTTAATGCATAAGCATAATCTCATGAGAGATTGAGGATTAAGGTCCAAGCTAAAACTTCCACCATGATGCATGGCTATGGTTGGCGGCCCAATGTTCTTCTCTAACAATATGCATAGTTATTCAACCCACGGCAAATCACCCTTACTTCAGACAAGACGAACATGCATAGCACCTCACATGATATTCAACAAAAGTGTGATAGTTGATGGCGTCCCCAGAAACATGGTTACCGCTCAGCAAGCAACTTATAAGAAATAAGATACATAAGCAACATATTCTTTACCACAATAGTTTTTAGGCTACTTTCCCATGAGCTATGTATTGTGTGGTTAGTTTGCTTAGTGCAGGTGGTGGTTAGCAAAATATTGGGAGCGACCAACTAAGAGAGCAATGACGGTCATAATCATGCAGAGCGACAAATCAATATTGAATCAGGCATGGTAGTTATATCGCTACTTAGAAATAAAAGATCATCAAGGCTTGACAGACTTTCTTTACAGTCTTGAATATGCGTGAGCATACGCCAAGTCAATCAAAATAAATTCTCGAAGGAAGATATTACTAAACCATACCACATCATAGGCAAACAAACCAAGTTGGTACTCCAATAACACATTGGGAACCCCCCAGCTATTTGAGATTAACCATAAGAAAACCTGAACTACTAAGCACCATCATGAAAGTAGCATCTTTATCATAGACACATTGACCAATGCAACGGAAGCAAACTCTCTTAATAAGGTGAGCATGGTAATTAAAGAGAGTTCAAGCAACCAACTAAATAAAAGCTCTTGAAAAGATAAGCATGAATAATAAGAGCAGAGCACGATAGTAGCTATTAAAAGACAAAGAACACACACAACATAGATAGACATGAAAATTCTATGTTATGTTCTAGGTAGAAGTGGAGCGTGTTTCTCTCCCACATAAAGGAATGCTGGGTTCCGACTCGTTATGAAAAACTAAAAAGAAAACTAAAAGCAAGACGCTCCAAGCATAGCACATAACACATGAAGTGATAAAAATATAGCGAAACGAAAGACGAACTGATAGTGTTGATGGAGAAGGGGATGCACGGGGGCATCCCCAAGCTTAGACGCTTGAGTCTCCTTGAATATTTATTGGGGGTGCACGGGGGCATCCCCAAGCTTGAGCGCTTGACACTCCTGAATCTTTTTATCATCTTCCCTCGCACACTTGAAAACTCCCTTCATACATAACTCATCATAATCTGATTAGCGAGGTTAGTAACCTTAATAAAATAATTATACCTTGCTGGAAATAAGGGTATTCTTGAAGTTCTACTGTTTCTCAAGATTGCCAAAAGGTTTTTGCAAAGAAAAAGCAAGTTCTTAATTTGCAAAGTGAAGGTAAGGCAAAACAGGACAGAATCTGTGAAAAACAGAACAGCAGGCAGTAATAGACTTGTTCGGGATACTTCTGCAACTCAGATAAAAAACTCAGAACTGACGCACGAAAGACAATTATATAGAGAACGCTGTCGAAAAAATTCAGACCAAAAAGATGATCTGGTGATTTTATACGAATTTTTCTATCCAAGGACAGAATCTGTTTCCTGGACAGCACCTCACAACTTTTGAACTTTCTAGCAATCGGAGGCTATACTTGGCACAAATATGAAAAGCAAAGATACAATGATGATGCTACAACAGTAAACAACATCAAGACACAACAAAAGCAAAAAAATTATTCATGTGGGCTGCCTCCCAAAAGCGCTTTCTTTTATGCCTTTAAGCTAGGCATAATGCATAGATCAAGTTTTATCAAGAGTAAAAGAATAGCTAGCCCGTACAACGGACTCAAAAGGTAACTTGATCTTCTTTCGAGGGAAGTGTTCCATCCCTTTCTTGAGAGGAAACTGAAATTTTATATTACCCTCTTTCATGTCAATGACAGCACCAACGGTGCGCAAAAAGGGACGTCCCAAAATAATTAGACAAGAAGGATCACATTCAATATCCATAATAGTGAAATCAACGGGAACATAATTATCATTGACAACAATAAGAACATCATCGATCCTCCCCAAAGGTTTCTTTATGGAAGAATCAACGAGACGAACACCAAAAGAACAAGAATCATAAGGTTTCAATTTAAGCATATCATATATCCTTTTGGGCATAACAGAGGTACTAGCACCAACATCACATAATGCATATCAAGAGAAGTCATTCAAATAAATTTTTATCATAGGATCCCAACCATCTTCTAGCTTTCTAGGTATGGAGGCTTCTACTCTAAGTTTCTCCTCCCTAGCTTTGATGAGAGCATTAGTGATATGCTCCGTGAAGGCAAGGTTAAGCGTGCTAGTGCGGGGATCTCTAGACATCTTGTGAAGGAAATCAATAACTTCGGTAAGAGTGCAATTATCAAAATCAAGGTCACGAGCATCAAGTAAAGCGGTAGTGGTGTCCTTAAGGTTCACTTGTTTGGTAGCTTCTATAGTCATAGCATCACCATTAATAGGTCCATTGGGACCAGGAGTACATTGGGTGCTAAGAGTGTGAACATCCTCAATAACTTGGATAGTAGCAACGGTGTGGTGGGTAGGAAGGCTCTTAATTCTTTCCTCTTCCTCCCTTAGGGATGCAACCACTTCGGGTTTAGCTGCCATTTGGTTTATCAAAGTGGCCTGTGTGTGGGACATATTGGAAACTTGGGTCTCAGTGATAGTGAGTCTAGTCTGGAGGTTAGAGATCTCAATATTTATGTTCTCTAATCGTCTACTAATGTCTTGCAAGATAGCAGTATGCTCATTTAATTGCCTCGAGAAGGTTTTGTTTTGTTCATATTGGGTGTGCATGTAGTTCTTAGTGGCCTCCTCTATTTCTACCAGTTTCTCATAGCCAGACAAGTCTCTATCTTTTTGGAAGGAGTTCTTCATGTTAGGATAAGCATTGTTGTTCCCATAGGAATTGGAGGGGAACGTTCTAGAATTACTACCAAAGTTACTCCTATAAGCATTGTTGTTAAAATTGTTCCTAGAGATAAAATTCACATCTACTTGTTCTTGAGCAATCAAAGAATTTAAAGGAACATCACGAGGATCAACAGTAGATTGCTTCGAAAGTAGAGACATGATCAAGTCAACTTTTTCATTAAGGGAGGAAATCTCCTCGACAGAGTTTACCTTCCTACCTGTTGGAGCGCGTTCGGTGTGCCATTGGGAATAGTTAGTCATCATCTCATCGAGAAGCTTTGTGGCAGCACCAAGTGTAGTTGACATAAAAGTTCCTCCCGCGGCCGAGTCTAACAAGTTCCGCGAGGTAAAGTTCAAGCCTGCATAAAAAGTTTGGATAACCATCCAAGTAGTCAAACCGTGAGTAGGGCAGTTCTTGATAAGAGACTCCATACGTTCCCAAGCTTGGGCAACGTGTTCATTATCCAATTGTTTAAAATTCATTATGTTACTTCTAAGTTGGATAATTTTAGCAGGTGGATAGTATTTTCCGATAAAAGCATCTTTGCACTTGTCCCAAGAATCTATGCTATTTCTAGGCAAAGTCTGAAACCAAATTTTAGCTCCTCCTCACAAGGAGAAAGGAAAAAGCTTAAGCTTAACAATATTACCATCTATTTCTTGGTACTTTTGCATATCACAAAGTTCAACAAAGTTGTTCAAGTGTAAAGCAGCATCATCTCCAGCACCGGAGAATTGTTCTCTCATAACTAAGTTAAGTAAAGCAGGTTTAGTTTCATATGAAGGTGCTGAAGTGGCAGGTGTAGTGATAGGTGTGCTGATAAAGTCATCGTTGTTGTGACTAGTGAAGTCACACAACTTGGTGTTCTCGGTGGAACCCATAGTAGCAAGCAAGCAAGATAACTATTTTTGTGATTTTCGATAAAAGGAACTAAAGCAAAAAATGAAAGGTAAACTAACAAGACTAAAAAGCAAAGGTAAAAGATAGCATGCAACTCCCCTATCCTGAAGAGTGGAGTCCCCGGCAACGGTGCCAGAAAATACTCCTTGATGGGCCTCAAACCCCTCGTTGGTTACCCCAAGTGGAAGGTGTAAGATGCAGTAAGTAGAAGTGTTTTCCCCTAGCAAAGATGCCAAGGATCGATTCCCCAGAGACTCCTAGGTTCAACAAGTAGGTGTCAATTGCTACGGCACCAGATTAGTAGCAACCAACATGGACCTGCACACAGATACAAATAACTTTGCTCCCAACGAGTACAGAGAGGTTGTCAATCTCTCCGGCCTTGTAGTTCACAAAGGATTAAAAGCAATGATAGTAGTGATAGATAGTTTTTGCAATAGTTAGTAAATAGCAAAAAGTAAATAGTGGATGTGATCAATGATGGTAATATGGACCGGAGTCTCATGATGTTCACTAGTGATGTCTCTCTCCCAAAAGACGATAAAACAGCTATGTGAGGTAAACAAATTACAGCTGGGCAATTGACAGGACCACGAACGCAAACCAATGCTGACTACATTGCAAGAAAGGTTGAGGTTCAAAGCATGGGCGGTACGCCAAAGTAAGTAGACCGAAATCCATCAATATCTACTACTAATCATCCACCTTGAGATATCTATCCAGAACATCTCGCTGGTATTAAGTTGCGAGTCCCACCCATAGTGTAAACTCAATGCAACAGACAACTGCATTAAAAGAACTTTGCGTAAAGTAAACAATCCTTGCACCCGCGGGCACAAGCACCGTTGTTTTCCCCCTTGTGGCAACAGCACATCCCCTAGACTCACGTTTCTGTCACTCAAGCTAGTTATCGAGGGGCATGAACCCACAATCGAGCATAACGTTCCCTCTTGGAGTCACTACCTACTACTCGGCCAAAGCAATAAATAACAACGGAGAACATGCAAGAATTACTTATGAACTAAAATATAAAAGAGGTGAATCAAATATATTACTCAAGATCAATCTGAACATAATCTCATAATCCATCGGATCCCAGCAAACTCAACATAGCAACAGCATAAGGATTACATAGGTGCCTCGATCATGTAGGGCAGCTCACGAGGACTAATTAGTGAAGCACAAGAACGGGAGGAGAACATCACATAGCTACTGGTCATGGACTCATGGTCCAAGAAAGACTACTCACGAGTCATCCGGGAGGCGTCCATGGTGGTGGAGAAGCTCCCGGTGGTGATCCTCCCCTCCGGCAGGGCGCCGGGAAGAGTTCTCCTGGTGCTCCCGATCTTGGAAGCGGCGGCGGCGGCGGAACAGAGATGGGATCGTGAAAAGAGTTCCTGTTCTGAGGGTTTCGGAGGTCCCTCTAAATATATGCCAAAGGGGGGCACCGGACGGGCTTCGGGGGGCCCAGGCGCCCCCCCCCCCCGGCGCGGCCCAGGGGGGCGCGCCAACAGGGCGCATGGAGCCCCTGTGCCCCCCCCAGGCTGCCCTTCGGACGCAGTGTTGTTTCCGGATCGCTGATTTTTTATATAATTTTTCTGGATTTTTCTCGGCAGTTCTCGAAACGTGAAAACCTGAAATACGAAAACAGCCGAAAACAGAAACTGGCACTGGGGTGCACTGGATTAGTAAGTTAGTCCAAATATGATCAAAAGTGTATGGAAGTGTATGAATATCATAGCAATATCACCCAAAAGTGGCATGGAGCAAGCATAAATTATAGATACGTTTTGGACGTATCACTTATACTTCATATTATTATCCAATGATGTGTTACCATCATATGATGTCTGAGTAGATTTTTGCTGTTCTATCGGTAATTGGTGAATTGCTATGATTGGTTTAATTTGCTTGTGGTTATGTTGCTGTCCTTTGGTGCCCATCATATGAGCACGCACGTGGATCATACCATAGGGTTAGTTGTATGTTGATAGGACTATGTATTGGAGGGCAAGAGTGACAGAAGCTTCAACCTAGCATAGAAATTGATGCATACGGGATAGAAGGGGGACCAATTTATCTTAATGCTATGGTTGGGTTTTACCTTAATGAATGTTAGTAGTTGCGGATGCTTGCTAATAGTTCCAATCATAAGTGCATAGAATTCCAAGTCAGGGATGACATGCTAGCAGTGGCCTCTCCCACATAAAACTTGCTATCGGTCTAGTAACGTAGTCAATTGCTTAGGAACAATTTCGCAGCTCCTACCACCACTTTTCCACACTCGTTATACTAACTTTATTGCTTCTTTATCTAAACAGTCCCTAGTTTTTATTTACGCTCTCTTTATAGTCTTGCAAACCTATCCCGTTACACCTACAAAGTACTTCTATTTTTATACTTGTTCTAGGTAAAGCGAACGTCAAGCGTGCGCAGAGTTGTATCGGTGATCGATAGAACTTGAGGGAATATTTGTTCTACCTTTAGCTCCTCGTTTGGTTCGACACTCTTACATATCGGAAGGGGCTACAATTGATCCCCTATACTTGTGGGTTACCATGGGTGGCAAAACAAACTCTCCTCGGCCGAAATTGATGTAGGCAAATATTTTAAATAGGGGCAGGTGTGTAACTTCACTTAGACGTGACACGACCGCCCTACCTGTCATCCCCGTTCATTCACCATGGGCGCCAACCGTGGATGGCAAAACACCCTCTCCTCTCCCAAAATCGCTCTCGACAAATATTGGGGAGATGGGAGATTACCATCCTATCCCAAACCAACGAGATGTCCAAAATTTTAAATGGGGGCTAAGTTCATAACTTACCCACATTTCAGACAAGCGCATCCCAAAGTTTGAGATCCCTTCCTCTCCCCCCTCAATTTCCCCATTCATACACCATCGACGCCACAACAACCTCCCCACATCGTCCACCCTCCTCTGTCCACCACCCCATCCTCCACCTTGCTGGAGCCGCTACCCCTACCCCATCGTCCACTACAAGAGATGAATGTCTCTCATCCACGGCGCTGGACCAGGATCATTTAATCACGTCCTCTCGCTTCATCAACGTCGTCGTCCACCTTGTCATTGCCGCTCCTACAACCGCCTCGTCCACGACAACGGGACTTATCCCCCGATGCCACCGTTTACCTTCTCAAGTCTTTTTCCATGCCACCGATAGCCATCGCACCTGCAGCACCCTCAACGTATCAGCAGGGACCTACATGGCGTCGCAAGAGAGGTGGTACTCTTTCATATATGCTTAAGTTATTGATCTCACCAGGAAAATAGATCGTCACTTGATTATTGTAATTTTCTTGTCCATACCAAATCATAGTGGCTAGTTGAAAGCAAACACTGGTTGCGAAGTAGTCTTTTTCCAGTTTGCACCTTCAGATCCGCCATGGCACGGTCACTATACTCGTAAAGCTTATGGTTTTCCCCTCTACATTCACTACCATCATCGTAGGTGCTTCATGTCATGCTAGCATTGCTCCTCAAGACCTCAACCCATCAAGCGAAACAACATGCTACTCATAATTCCAAAGCTTAGTTGTTGAAATACGAATATGATATGATGCTGATATTACTAAGACAGAGAACGTTTAATTGCTCAGCTAGTGTTCCTATATTCGTTTGCAAAAGCATGTATGCCACATATAGAGAGATAGCAGGGATTTGCATTTCTTTATACGCTCTGGTTCATCATGGGTGGGCAACACACGTTGTATTATCTAAAATCTCCTTGCTCTTTGTTATCATGTTCCTCTTCTGTTCTTCTTAATAAGTATATTACTTCCTTCGTTCCTAAACTGCGTTAGGTGCGTGTGTGTGTTGTGGTGGCGTGCATTTGTATCGGGTGTTGTTCGTCGTTGCTTTATTTATAAAGCGAGGTGAAAGCATTTTTAGGTAAAACATAAGTCTTTTTAGATATTCCAATAAGAAATACATACGAATGTATATAGACATATTTTAGAGTGTACATTCACTCATTTGGCTCTGTATGTAGTCCACATTCGAATATCTAACAGACTTATATTTACGAACGGAGGGAGTAGTACAGTATGTTCTTTGTCGGGAAGTGGAGCAGGGACATTTGCAGTCGACGGGTCTATTGGGTCGCTTCTGATGGATGCTTTCAAAAATTCTAGATGGTCTACCATAATATCCGGGAAATGCTAGGAGCTATGTCGTCTTTGAGAGTCTAGACTGATAGTAACAGTATTGTGCCTTCAGTTGAATAGAGTTGTCCCTTTTGGGGCCGAAGCCTTTCTAGCCATACCGGCAATACAAGCCCATTTGTTCCAGCTAGTTCCACCTTCCTGATTTAACTCATGATGCTTACTGTTTCCCCTTTTATCTACACTACTATGACCTGCGTAGGTGCTTTATGTCGTACTAGCAGTGCTCCACCCTTCAAGCTAAACAACATAGCACTCATAATTTCAAAGCTTAGTTGTTCAAATATGATTGTAATATGATATTATATTAGTTCACAGACACATTTAATTGGTTAGCCAAAGCTCCCACTTGAGTTTCCAAATGCATGTCGCGACATATAGAGAGACAGTAGGAATATCATTTCTTTGTCACTTGTTGACTGTACTTTCTTGTTCATACCAAATCTTAGTTGGTATTTCAAAGAAAACATCGGTTGCTAAGTACCCTTTGCGTGGTTTGCAGCTTCAGATCTGCCATTCCACTGCCACGGTCAACAATATACTCATCATGCTTACGGTTTCCCCATTGTATGATGACCACGACCAGCCTACGTGATTCGTGTCGTAATAACACTGCTCCCCCCATCAAGCTAAACAAACTTAGTTGGACAAATTTGAATCTGATATGATGTTGATATTAGTAAAACTGAGACAGGTTTAATTGGTCAGCTAAATGTTCCTAATTTAGTTTCTAAATTCATGTGAGCCACATATGGAGAGACCGGGAGGAATAGTATTTCTCTATGCGTTCTGGTTCATCATGGGTGGGCAACAGACATTGTATTGCAATATCTTCAATCTGCTTGCTCTTCTGCTCTTCTTTGACATGATCTTCTTCTCTTCTTATTTAATTAGCACATTATGTTCCTTGTTGGGAAGAGTAGCGGAGACATTTACGGTCGACAAGTCATGTCGAGTTGTTCTTCCTTAGTATATTTTGAATCTGTCAAGTCAGGTCCAGTTGTTCTTCCTTACTATATGTTCAAGTTGTCATCTGCGAAGTATCATTACTTCTGGAGCTCTCATATTTTGAGTAGCAGGCCACATTATATTAATACACACACCAAATTACAGCACACATGGCATCTCTCAGAAGAATTGCAGAGATACCACATAGGGGTTTACATGGAGGCAGTATTGGATTAGAATCACTTATGCACTACAAAGATAATCTCACTTATTTTTATGTTTTCATGCATGTCAGGTATTGAACATGATCAAAATGAATATGAAAATGGGCGCACGAGAGGAATATTGCAGAACAATCCACTAGCTAACAAACTTGGCATGGTGGAGGATGGCCTATCTTATTCACCCATCAAGTTGCTTGCTCCAACTTGGCAAGGTTGTATTGGTGGTTACACATATCTTGCATATGACCTCTTGCATTACTTCTACTTTGTTACACCACCACCTGCTTAGTTTAAGCCTCATATATGAGTATATGCCATGCCTATCCATTTTCTGTACATATTCCATGTGTCATCATACTATGTTTTTCCAGTCAAATCCAAAAGGAAGAGGATGAGTGCAGATCCTCAAGGAGTACAAACTAAGTATTTGGAAAAGGCAGTGATACCTGATAAATCAGATAGATCAGCAGCCACAGAAAATATAGGCCCAACTGTACCACACTTTACCCCTACTCCATTGGCCAAAGCCATAGTAGAACTGCAGAGAGCCCATCGTCAGGTACTCTCTATGATATCAATTCTAATTTTCAGCTCCTACATTTCCGCATGTCCCATACCATCTCTCTTATATGAAAACTAATTTCATATGAATCTCCATTCTCAAGATATCATAGGATCTCACAACAATATTGGGCATTGCATTGCTGTTGTCAGTACCTCTTGCCCTTTATTAGCATACTTACACTCATTGCTATTTGATTATGTAGCATCACTCTAAATGTTCGCTTCATTATCCTCCCTTTGCTCAAAATTATAAGATATATATTTAGTCTTACATAAATGTAGAATTGACACAATGATTATGAAGTTTTGGATTGCTCATGTAAGTGCATGTTGTCATGTACTCCCTCCGTATCGAATTAATTGTTGCTCAATTGGATGTATTTAGAACTTAAGTAGTGCTAGATACATCCATTTGAGCGACAAGTAATAACGAACGATGGTAGTATTATCGTACTTGCATTGCGAGATAGTTGATTGTCTAGTATTACTCTACATCTTATCTGCCCTGGACTTCACTTTCTCCAAATTATCAGATCTACATTTACTCTTACCAAAATGTTGAATAAAGCCAATGGCACAGCACACATTGAGGTCTGCATTCCTCTTGTCAGTACCTTTTGCCTTACAACATTGTACTTAATTAATAACTATTTGATTATGTATCATCACTCTGCACCTGAACTTCATTATCCTCTATTTCTTCCAATATTATTAGATTTATATTTACTCTTTACAAAATGTAGAATAAAGGCGACACTTATAAAGAATTTTCTTTGGGGAATTTCTTGAATTATGCTTCCATCGACATGGAGAAGGGTTTTTTCCAGCCCATGTTAATATGTAATGTAAGTTCATCCTTCTCAAGCCTTCAAACTTTGTTCTAGTATAGATTTGGATAGGCATCATTTCCTCCACTTCTGTTTACTTTGATGTTTACATCTGATTGGATGTTTGCAACAACTGCCGGTTTTAAGTTGTAGTTGTCAAAAACATATTCCTTATGCAGAACAGATCCATTTATTTTCTTATTTGCCAATATAAAATGGGACGAAATTGTCAGCACACTGACTATCGTTGCTTATATATTTGTGAAACCTGTTATGTGTCTCCTTGTTTCTCTTTCAGAGTCATATCTCTTATGCCAGGCAGAACTTTAGGGAAGATAGTGAGCCAAACCATCTTGAAGAGAGCAAGACAACCCCAAGGTCATGTCTTGATGAAGACAGCGAGTTGAAGCTACTCACCAACAGCTCTGAGACAACCTCTATCCAGTTGTTGTCTCAATCAGTTCGACTTCTTCAGTCTTAACTTAAAGCAGAACGGCTTGGTCCAGCTCAGCTCTGACTTGATGTCAATGATGTAAAGAAGATCTCAAAGGAACACCATGCGCGCTTTCTTGCTATGCAACTAGGGTTTGAGCATCTATCGTTGAGACAACTAAGGTATCATCAACTTGTTCTGCTACTTGCGGTGCACCTCCACGGCAGGCCTAATGCCTTCTGAAGTGATGTCAGTTTTGTATATTCTTTTGTCGGCACGTTTATATGCACTTGTGGCGACCTTTGATGCTTAGTATATGTAATCTGCGGTCTCGTTGCACTTTATTATCACCGGTGGCCAACTTTGATGCCCAGTGGATGTAATATGCCGTAATTTCTGTATTGTATAATAGTCTAGGATTATTCTTAGTCGGTATGCTGTAATTTAGGTTGGAAGCTTCAACGGATCTCAATGTTGCCGGTTTTCAGGTCGGCCCGTAACTCGCTATATATGGGCCAAATCGTGGGCCTATAATCATCTTGGGCCATTAGCAGGCCTAAACATATAGTAGTTTTCAGCCCTTAACAAGCGGAGTAAAGTTCATGCCAATTGGGCTAGAGAATACCATAGGCTTTTAACAGGCTGAAAACTAGATTGGGCTAGCATTGATCCAAAAAAATCACGGGGCAACACAGGCCAAAACTGATGGTAGCCCATGTTTGGCCCAAATAGCATACGAGCCATTGAAAGGATCGAAGAAGAGGTGTCTAGAGGGGGGTGATTAGACACTCAACAAGAAAAGTAGCAGTTTTAAAATTATTTAACTTGAGGTAGAGCTTTTAGCATAAATTCAAACATTCACAATACATTTCAAGCAAACATGGCAAGAGTATATGAGCAGCGAAAAGTAAAGCATGCAAGTTGCAAGAAAGTAAAGGGATGGGATTGGAGTGTGCAAACGCAATTGGAGACACATATGTTTTTGGCGTGGTTTCGATAGGTGGTGCTATCATACATCCACATTGATGGAGACTTCAACCCACGAAGGGTAATGGTTGCGCGAGTCCACGGAGGGCTCCACCCACGAAGGGTCCACAAAGAAGCAACCTTGTCTATCCCGCCATGGCCGTCGCCCACGAAGGACTTGCCTCACTAGGGTAGATCTTCACGAAGTAGGCAATCTCCTTGCCCGTAAAAACTCCATAGTTCAACTCCACAATCTTATCGGAGGCTCCCAAGTGATACCTAACCAATCTAGGAGGCACCACTCTCCAAAAGGTAATAAATGGTGTGTTGATGATGAACTCCTTGATCTTGTGCTTCAAATTATAGTCTCCCCAACACTCAACTCTCTGTCATAGATTTCGATATGGTGGAAAGATGATTTGAGTGGAAAGCTACTTGGGGAAGGCTACAGATCAAGATTTTGTGGTAGGATTGGAATATCTTGGTCTCAACACATGAGCAGGTGGTTCTCTCTCAGAAAATGAGTAGTGGAAGTGTAGGCACATTCTGATGGCTCCCCCAATGATGGAGGTGGGGTGGAGGGGTATATATAGCCTCCACACAAAATCTAGCCATTACAAACATTTGACCCAACTCGGTCAGACCGGATAAATGAACTCGGTCGGACTGAAGCAGTTCAAAATGTGAACGTTAGGTTTTCTTGTGGGACCGACATAATCAACTCGGTGAGACCGATGTGCTAGGGTTAGGGTAAACCTCATCTCGGTGAGACCGATCACATGAACTCGGTGAGACCGATTTCAGTAATAGGCTAATAGAGACTTGGCCAAGCAAACTCGGTGGGACCGAAATAATTGCAATAGGTAACAGAGAGTTTGCAAGATCATCTCGGTGAGACCAAGATCCCATCGGTGAGACCGAACTAATTAGGGTTAGTGGCAGTGGCTATGTCAAGTGAACTCGGTGGCGCCGAATAGATCAAATCGGCAGAGTCGAGTTTGACTTTGGGTTTAGGACATATGTGGAAATGAGAAAGTGGTTGAGGTCTTTGGAGAATATCACTAAGCACTTTGAGCAAGTAGACCATTAAGCAACACCTCATCCCATTTTAATATTATTGACTTTCCTATGGACTCAATGTGATCTTGGATCACTAAAATATAAATGAAGAGTCTTGAGCTTTTGCTAATCTTTGTCCTTAGCTTCTGGAAGGGGTTCCACATCCTCTTGTCCTGCCACTCCACTGTTGAACTCATCTGAAATACACTAGATGAAAATATTAGTTCAACAAGAGATATGTTGTCATTAATTACCAAAATCACCCAGGGAGCACTTGTGCTTTCAATCTCCCCCTTTTGGGTAATTAGTGACAACATACATCAAAGCTTCAAACAAAGATATGAAGGATAACAAGTAAAGCTTTGGAAAAACATGTAACAAGCATATGTTCCCCCTACATGTATGCAATCATGTAAATATAGAGTATAAGAGCATGTGAATGGATAAGCATGTCAGAGCAAGCAATGAGTTACATGTATCTTGGCTATATGCATCAGAGCAAATGATGTTGAATATAGGAAATGTACCTCCATGTTAATGAGTCCTCCTAGCAAACAATATGTACAACAACAAGAGATTATCATGCACATGGATGTGATGCATATACTTACCTTGTGGTCTCGAGCTGGCTTTGGAGAAGGTGAACTTGAGAACACAGGGTTAGATAACACAAGAACACCTACTAAACAAAGCACAATGAGTAACCTGTAGCGACCCGACCCGAATGGATCAAGTCTCTGTGCTTAAGTGTCATCCCTGGATCGGTATGCTGATACACACAATACTCGAGGATTTATAAGAGAGGTAGATCCCATGTATTAAGTAACATAAATACTATTACCTCAATCGATCATAGCGGAAGCAACAAAGGTTGTGGAGTTCCATCAACACCAACGGCAAAGTTGAGTGTAGACAGCGCAACCCTAACGTAACACTTACTCGTCGAATAATTCCTGCAACACGAGACGTTGCAGCCATGTAGGTCAGTACATAGAATGTACTAGCAATTTCACACTGTAATGAGAATGACGAACAATGCCTACAACTACATGCATATTTGGCTGGTGGAGGCTGTAAGGCTGTTTTTGCATAAAGCTGATTTTTTCCTACCACAAAGGAATGCATTTTATTTAACTACTTTGTTAAATTTACTCCATGAACAATTGAGAATGGTTCCTCCATCTCAATCCCAAGCCAAAGTCCTTGTTAACCCAACAAATTAATTAAATAGAGTGTTGAGATCAACAAATAATCCACTTCTATATAATCAAAGAAGTCCATAACCGGGGACACGGCTACTCATGAATAGTTTGTACACTCTGCAGAGGTTTGTGAACTTTTCCCCACAAGACTCGATCGCCTCCGTTTAATTTCTCGCACTGCATGGTGTTTGAGAAACGGATGACCGAGACACAGTATTTCAGAAGCATTTACTCTTTATCCTGGGTGGACCCGTACACCTAGATTCCCCCTACATCTGCTAGTCCACCACTGAAAGAGGTCACACAACTTACTCATACTATGCCAGAGCCCGTAATGGCTTGTGGCTACACATGGAAGTTTCTAGGCATGAAAATATTATATGATCCCTTTGAGCCTGGGTGGCATTCCAATAGGGTGATCACACGGTTCCTCCGGGATCTCCTAGGACAACACTGGTTTCTCTAGGTGCCCGGCAAACCACTGGGTGCTCCAGGGTGCCACAACCAATCCACCCAGATGTGTATTAAAGTAGCCACCTTAAGTTGAACCATTAATTAACAATCTCACATCTGTCATGGATACTCTCAAACCCAAACCACGTCTATGAGCATAGCATGGCAACCTAACCATAACGTAAAAGTAACTCCCAGGGGTTTGAAAATAATGTAGGTAATAGGGTCTAACTCAATCTACTTCCCAGACCCACAAGTTAAGAGATCCTACTCATGCAAGTGTTTGAGGATATAACTAATGCAATGAAAACTGGGTATTTGGAAAGTATGATCAAAGTGTGAACTTACCTTGTACTGATGATGTAGAAGATTCGCACTCAGAACTCGAGATAGATCTACTCGTCACACTCCGGTCAATCTATCGTAAGCAAGCAATAGTAACCACACATAAGCAATCACTCAAAAGATCGGAAAGAACGAATAAAACACTTCGGAAAACTTCGAAAACAACGAATGACTCTTGAAACATAAAACAATTTCCAACAGTACCAAAATTACGTGAATTTGGCCTTGTCAGAAAGTTTAGGTCAAGAGCTTCGATTTGCAAAAAGAATCAACTCAAACGGAGTTATAAAACTCAAGTTATGAACAAAACAAGTTTGAATCTAAACTAGTTGAATTCAAATTTTAAAACTTTCAAAAACATGTTTAAGTTGTTTTACTGGAAAGAGGGGATCGTAACGAAGACGCGGGCGTTGGTTTCGTTAGATTTGAACCAACGAGTAAAAAGTTGTGGCCGTTTGAAGTGTAGGGACTAAACTGCAAAACTTTTATTTATAGCTAAGTCCTTGGTAGAAAACTAAAAGAAAAAGAAAAGAACTAGAGAATGAACGTTCACTATTAAGACCTAACCAGTGAACATTCAATGTATAGATCTAACTAAAAGAAAACCGATCTGTAAAGAAAAACCAGACGGTTTTTGAGTTTTTACCGGTTCGAGGTGGTTTTAAAAAAACCGGCGGCGGCGGTTTTCTTCGGGCGGATCGGGTCTGGCGGGTCGGGGCAGATCCGGCCGGCGGTGAACTCCGGCGCGGTCTCCGGCGAGCAGCGAGGCAGCGGGGGATGCGGCGTGGACAAGCGGGGCGAGGGGCGAGGAGCGGGGCGGCGAGGGTAGCAGCGGCGGCGAGCACGGCGGCGGCGGCGGCAGTGGTTTGCGGTGGCGGCGCTCGAGGCGAGGAGGAGCGGGGCGGCGGTTTAAATAGGCAGAGGGGGAGGCCTTTGCGTGGAGGAGGGGTCGGGGGAAAGGCGGCGACGAGGCGTGCCTAGCACGGACGCCGAGGCATGGCAGCGGCGGTCTCCGTCGGGAGGAGGAAGACGGCGGGGAGTGGGGTGGGCTGGGCCCGGCTGGAGCTGGGCCTGTCCAGTCGGCGGAGGATTTTTTTTAATAACTATTTTCCAAACAAGAGAAAAATAATAAAACACAATAAATAAAAATATTATATAGTCATATAATATATAAAAAATTTCAGAAAAACAAACCCTACAAGATGAACATTTTTCTATAGTCAAATAAAATCCACAAAAATTCTAATAAATCAAAAGGTGCTACTGTTGCAATAAAAACCAATAAAAATCGTTTTTTAAATACCAAAAAGAATTCAAATTTATTTCTCTCTAATTTTCTGCTGTAGGGAATCATGTTACCCTATTTTCCATATATTTTGTTTTTGGAGAAAAATAATTTGAATAAAACCCAAATAACTCAATTTTTTAAAATGAGTTTAAAGAAAATTTCAGAAAAACTTCCAACTCATATTTCCTATAATTTGAAGAAGTCATTTTATCTTCTCTCGGGAAAACCATTGAGTTGCATAAAGTTTCTGAATTTGAAATATTTCGAGGATGAAATTCAAAATCCTTTCAAAGCCCTTTATTTAAAAATAAAATGGAAGAAGTCATATTATCTTCACTCTAGGGTGTTGTGCTGAAAATAATTTGAATTCCCAGAAATCGAAATGCAAATTGAAAGTTTGGGAAAGTCATTTTATTCCCTCTCATTTAACTTTCAAAAGTTTCAAATTTCACTCAATTTCACCCAGCACATCAAACTAGCAATCAAATCTATCTATTTATTATAACATTCCAAAATTTAGAATTTTGGGATGTTACAAACCTACCACACTTAAAATGAATCTCGTCCTCGAGATTCAAAGAGGCTAGCAAGAAATAGGTTAGGGTTTGGGGGGTCTCCTAACAAATCTGATTGGTATGGTTTGTTGTGCTACCACCCTTAGAAACATGGATACGGTTCCACAAAACTCAAGTGCTCCATCCTTAGTGTTGGCAGTGTCAGTCTTCTCAGATCTTCAGGGTAACTCCTTCTCTGGGGCTTTTTCGATAGTGGCATAACTTTTTTCCTCAATTCTTGTGTCCTTTCATCCTGGTAAGGTTCTTCTGAGACTGGTTCTTCTAAACTAACAGGTCTGGCGCCAAAACTAAACAAATATCGATATCTCATGGTGGTCATCAAACAATTTATTGGGTCCCTGTAGAAAACGGGTCTGGGCTTCATCCTCACCGTACATCCTACGGTTGGCAACAACATGCCATGTACAAGGGAAAAATTTCTATACCATTATAAGGTTTAAACCAAGTTTTGACATCGTCGTCTCTCAACTATAGGTAAGTCACTCAGATTTACCATCCCGTATAAGAGAGGCGAATAATAAGAGTAAGTCGGTATGGTGATCAATCCATCCCGCACCCAAATCATTACCTTGTATATGGTTTAGTGAATCTCGCATTCTAGCACTCGGTCATCCTCACAAGCATTGTAGAATTTCTCTTGCCGACGAACTGAATTCAGAGAAATCCATTGATTTTGCAAGCCAAACAATTATCTATCGTTCCTTCACGACCCTCGGGTTTTACGTAAACACCTGTAGGATCGTATGCTGGCAAAGTCGTAACTTCTTCCAGGGGTTTTCCTTCAGCAAGAGTGTGCTTGCTTCTTTGACAGGTCCTGGGGCATGTGGGTTATGGCTCATCTCACCACTAATAACACTTGGTGTCATCATCGGTTTGCAAACGATCATTCTTCCGACATCCAACTTCATAGCATTCTTAAATCCATCCAAATGTATTGTATCCCTTCCTTCTCTTGGTGCAAACCTGGGTGTGATTACTCACACTCATCATTGGGCAGTTGATACGTCCAAACGTATCTATAATTTCTGCTTGCTCCATGCCTCTTTTGGGTGATATTGCTATGATATTTATACACTTCCATACACTTTTGATCATATTTGGACTAACCTATTAACTCAGTGCACCCCAGTGCCAGTTTCTGTTTTCTGCTGTTTTTGTATTTCAGGTTTTCCCGTCACGAAAACTGCAAGAAAAATCCCGGAAAAATTATATAAAAAATCAGCGTTCCGGAAGCTTCCTTGCGGCCAAAGTAGGGCCAGAGGGGGGCCACAGGGGCTCCAGGCGGCCTGCCCACGCGGCCCCCCTCCTGGCCGCGCCGGGGGGCGCCTGGGCCCCCCAGGCCTCCGCTGATGCCCCCCTTTGGCATATATTTAACACCCGTTGCAGAAACCCTGATTCCAGACCCCTTTTCTCCAGACGCAATCCCGATCTCCGCCGCCATCGCCATCAAGCTTCGGGGGACCAGAATTCCTGTGCCGGCACCCTGCCGGGACGGGGAAGTGCCCCCGGATTCATCTCCATCGATGTTGCTTCCTCCCTCCATGATGCGGGAGTAGTTCCTCCTCGGGGCTGAGGTTTCTACCAGTAGCTATGTGGTCAATTCTCTCTCCCATGATGTGATCTTCGTTGTGATCATAGGCTATGTTAATCTAGGGTGATCCCATGATATTTCCCCTTCCTCTATGTATTGGATTGATGTACTCACTTGTCTTTATCTAGTATAATCCTCGAGACCAAGGTGACAACGGTCTATTGGACATGGATTAGAAAAATATTTTCATGAGTGATTTCCTCTCTTGTGTGTTGATTGAAGATTGAGAGTCTCTTGGTGCTTGTCTTTGACTATCCTTTAGATATGTTGTGGTGATTATGGGACTCTCTTTGGATGGCCGCGGTGACATTGGGAAATCCTTAGATTGAGAACTACGAACTTTGAGGTGTGCTTTTGTAGCCCTACATAATTCTCGTCCTCTCTTGACCACGGAGGAATGACCTCCGGGTGCGTCTCCATTGCATGTTTTATGGGAAATATCATGTGATTCGATTATGTTAATGTTGTTGGGAGTTGCCACTAGTGAAAGTATGAAGCCTAGGCCTTGTTTCCACCATTGCAATACCATTTGTGCTCACGTTTACCACTTGTTCGCTTGCTGCATTTTTTATTACAGATTTATATTACTTTGTTTTGCCATCCATATCACTTGCCATTTAACATCTCTTCGCCGAACTAGTGCACCTATACATCTAACAAGTGTATTAGGTGTGTTGGGGACACAAGAGACTTCTTGTATCTTAGTTGTAGGGTTGCTTGAGAGAGACCATCTTCAACTTCTACTTCCCTGAGTTCGATAAACCTTAGGTCATCCACTTGAGGGAAATTGCTGCTGTCCTACAAACCTCTGCGCTTGGAGGCCCAACATAGTCTACAAGAGTAGAAGCGTGTGTAGACATCAGCAGTCCATTCCAAGTCCGATGTAACTAACCACTAGCTAGTGTACTCGGGTAATGGTGTTGGATTCTACCACACTTAAAATGAATAACACTAGTTTCTTCAAAAATCTTGATCCATGTATCACGTCTTCAGTCATCACTTATGTAGTAACAACTCATAAAATCCGAATCAATACCATGATACTAACTGTATTGATTCTCAACTTACTACGATCTACTGCATTTCCATTGCATCCTTCAACTCAACTACTTAGCACAAATCTCCTTCTCCTTGGAACAATCTTTAGTAAAGTGCCCGGCTTCACTATAGCAGAAACATAATACTTCTGACAAGCTGCGTGGTTCCCTTGGGTTTACGTAGCCTCCTTAGGTCCTCGGCTAATGGGTCCACGTCAGAACTTGTATATCCTTAATTTATCCATTGGAGTCGCTATTGATCCACACTCTAGCATTAAATCCTCATTAAATCCAATTGTACTTATTTCCTTCATCTCCTTGGGGTAGGCTTCATATCAAAATAATCTCCAACTTATTTGTGCAAACTCCACTATTTGGGGCAACAGTTTTCCTTCCTATGGGGCCAGGGTTCACACATTGAGGCACCACTAAACAAAATGCACGGGTTCATCCATAATCCATATTCTCCTCATATCAAATATCTTATTACATCCTGAACCAGTATTCAAATCTCAATTTCCAAGGGTGCATCACTACAAATGCTACTGTCCACATGGTCTGGTAGGGTCACTATTCCTTCCATCTTTACTCCTTTGTTCTAGCTAAGGATGCTTCAGTCCCACTGGAATTGTGCAATGTGACCCTTGAAATCCTCAATCTGTTACTTCATCCTATTGGTCGTGTGCTTCATCTCCATCATCTCTGCCTGCACCTTACTCGGGCATTCCTGGGTATAACAAAGTCTTTCTTCGAGTATTTCTCCAATTTGACGTATGGCCATCATAGCAGCTTCACGAACAGAGTCAAAGAATGTTGTTCGTGGTACTCGAGAGATGAAGAATTATTGACCCATAGTTTTTGGGCAAACTCCTTTCACACGGTGGAGGTGTACCTCCACGTACCAAAGTTCAACTCCATTCTCCATGAAGGGATAATCCTTGTAAATTGCATCTCCTTCTAGGTGAATATGCTTCATCATGTCCTTCAGGATCTTGGGATAATCCTGATCGCTAGTCAGGGTCATGATGGTTTCCGGGCCTTTGAGAAAAGACTCGTAAAGGGTTGTCATTTGTAGGCATAAGACAGAAGGGGTTCTTAGGATAACATACGGACATCCTTGGGTAAAATGGGGTCGTTTGTCCGAGAAGGGTTTGGGGTCAACTGGTCCATGGGTTCTAGGTCTTGGTCTGGGTGAGAGCACTCACAATCATCCAACAACTCATAACATTTCCTTCTTAGCTTCCAATATATCAACTTCCATTGCTTCACAAGTTATTACAATGTTCTTTCCATAACTCAACTCAACATTGTAATAAAAGGTTGTTCCACATTTAGCTACATGCTTCATTCTAATATCTAGATCTCAACTACTCTGATCATCTTTCCTCCGGTCTGAACCTTCTCTTGGAAAAAAAACTCTAATACCTTGTAGTGTAAACTAATGTCATAAGACAGATCTAGGGGCTTCATGGTGACTATCCTGGTTCACTGGATTCTTCGCTTCCTGGTTGGGCAGTGGTTAGCATAATGACCTAAATCCTTGCACCTAAAACATGTGAGGTGGCTCAGGTCCTTTTTCACCGAAATTGGGTTCTTCTGGGGACACATGCTCTTTCTCTTCCTCGACTTATTTGTTCTTATCAATTCTTCTATCTTTTGTGGATCAAACTCCACTTCTTCTATCGGGAAGTCTCCCAGATACTCATGGCTTTAATTTGTGCAATACTATGGAAGATGTCCCTTTTCCCCACACGAGTAGCAAGCACAGGAGTAATATCTATCTAGTCCTTCTCCATCAGGGTCGTCAATATCTTCCACCATCACGGATTCCCTTAAGGTTTCCTTGAGGACTTCTTTCATTGCTTCTTTCTTCTGCTGGATAGTTCGTTGCACCATGGGGTAAATGTGACACTGGGCAGGGTAGTGGGTAGTCCCTTCACACAAGAAACAAGTAATCTGCCTAGTTGGGCATTCCTTAGCTAGGTGACTTCCTTCACAATTAAGGCATTCATCCTTGTGCTCCTCCTGGGTGTGTCCTATTTCTTCACAAATCCTGTAGGCACAAGGCTTCTTCTTCGGATTGTCACCATGATCACGGATGAGACGGGATCTTAACAAAGTCTTCTTGAATTTCTCCCAAATTTCTGCTCCATTACATCCTTGTATGGCTTGATGCGTCTTCCACCATGTTGCAGCACTTTTTCTGAAGTACTGAAGAGAGTATTGAACCTCATACTTCCTTGCAACCAAATTTTTCCTGAAGTGGCCCTCCATGTTTTTTATCCATAGTTCTGCCTCTGGCTGGGTTATTGGTCAAGAGACTTCAAGTTTATCTTCAATCATCCTCTATTGGGTCCAAGGGTTTTGGGATGAGATTCAGAAGAGATAGAGAGGTACACTCAATAAAAATAATGGTTCTGCAAAGACGGGTTTTGTTTTGTGGCCACCGAAAAACATCAAACAAATGACGGCTCACAAACGTCGCATCTAACGTAAGCACATAACAGGGGTTTGGTCTTCTAAAGGTCAACATCTCCTCAAAGTCGCCAACTCTTCAAATCTTCGGAGTATCCATTGTTGTAGCTTCAATAATTCCAATGCATGGTGAAATCCTCTTTACTCCGAAGTGGTCAAGGGGCGAGGGTGTAGTCTAACTATTTGGGAAAACGGTGAGTTTTGACAAAGCTGAGAAAAGAAGAGAGATAAAGAATCTTTTTGAAAAGAAAGTTTTAGAGAAATCCTTTCCTATGGGCGGGCTAGTTTCAAGGGTCACGTCCTACAGTCAACATGTGCTCTGATACCATCTTGTAGCGGCCCGACCAGAATGGATCAAGTCTCTGTGCTTAAGTGTCATCCTTGGATCGGTATGCTGACACACACAATACTCGAGGATTTATAATAGAGGTAAATCACATGTATTAAGTAACGTAAATACTATTACCTCAATCGATCATAGCGGAAGCAACAAAGGTTGTGGAGTTCCATCAACACCAACGGCAAAGTTGAGTGTAGACAGCGCAACCCTAACGTAACACTTACTCGTCGAATAATTCCTGCAACATGAGATGTTGCAGCCATGTAGGTCAGTACATTGAATGTACTAGCAATTTCACACTGTAATGAGAATGATGAACAATGCCTACAACTACATGCATATTTGGCTGGTGGAGGTTGTAAGGCTGTTTTTGCATAAAGCTGATTTTTCCCTACCACAAAGGAATGCATTTTATTTAACTACTTTGTTAAATTTACTCCATGAACAATTGAGAATGGTTCCTCCATCTCAATCCCAAGCCAAAGTCCTTGTTAACCCAACAAATTAATTAAATAGAGTGTTGAGATCAATAAATAATCCACTTCTAGATACTCAAAGAAGTCCATAACCGGGGACACAGCTACTCATGAATAGTGTGTACACTCTGCGGAGGTTTGTGAACTTTTCCCCACAAGACTCGATCGCCTCTGTTTAATTTCTCGCATTGCATGGTGTTTGAGAAACGGATGACCGAGACACAGTCTTTCAGAAGCATTTACTCTTTACCCCGGGTGGACCCGTACACCTACGTCCCCCCTACATCTGCTAGTCCACCACTAAAAGAGCTCACACAACTTACTCATACTATGCCAGAGCCCATAATGGCTTGTGGCTGCACATGGAAGTTTCTAGGCATGAAAATATCATATGATCCCTTTGAGCCTGGGTGGCATTCCAATAGGGTGATCACACGGTTCCTCCGGGATCCCCTAGGACAACACTGGTTTCTCTAGGTGCCCGGCAAACCACTGGGTGCTCCAGGGTGCCACAACCAATCCACCCAGATGTGTATTAAAGTAGCCACCTTAAGTTGAACCATTAATTAACAATCTCACATCTGTCATGGATACTCTCAAACCCAAACCACGTCTATGAGCATAGCATGGAAACCTAAGCATAACGTAGAAGTTACTCCCAGGGGTTTGAAAATAATGCAGGTAATAGGGTCTACCTCATACTACTTCCCAGACCCACAAGTTAAGAGATCCGCTCAAGCAAGTGTTTGAGGATATAACTAATGAAATGAAAACTGGGTATTTGGAAAGTATGATCAAAGTATGAACTTGCCTTGTACTGACGATGTAGAAGATTATCACTCAGAACTCGTGATAGATCTACTCGTCACACTCCGGTCAATCTATCGTAAGCAAGAAATAGTAACCACCTATAAGCAATCACTCAGAAGATCGGAAAGAACGAATAAAACACTTCGGAAAACTTCGAAAACAACGAATGACTCTTGAAACATAAAACAATTTCCAACAGTACCAAAATTACGTGAATTTGGCCTTATCAGAAAGTTTAGGTCAAGAGCTTCGATTTGTAAAAAGAATCAACTCAAACGGAGTTATAAAACTCAAGTTATGAACAAAACAAGTTTGAATCTAAACTAGTTGAATTCAGATTTTAAAACTTTCAAAAACATGTTTAAGTTGTTTTACTGGAAAGAGGGGATCGTAACGAAGACGTGGGCGTTGGTTTCGTTGGATTTGGACCAACGAGTAAAAAAGTTGTGGCCGTTTGAAGTGTAGGGACTAAACTGCAAAACTTTTATTTACAGCTAAGTCCCTAGCAGAAAACTAAAAGAAAAAGAAAGAACTAGAGAACGAACGTTCACTATTAAGACCTAACCAGTGAACATTCACTGTATAGATCTAACTAAAAGAAAACCGATCTGTAAAGAAAAACCAGATGGTTTTTGAGTTTTTACCGGTTCGAGGTGGTTTTAAAAAAACCGGCGACGACGGTTTTATTCGGGCAGATCGGGTCTGGCGGGTCGGGGCAGATCCGGCCGGCGATGAACTCCGGCGCGGTCTCCGGCGAGCGGCGAGGCAGCGGGGGATGCGATGCGGACGAGCGGGGCGGCGAGGGCAGGAGCAGCAGCAAGCAGCGGCGGCGGCGGTGGTTTGCGGCGGTGGCGCTCGAGGCGAGGAGCAGCGGGGCGGCGGCTTAAATAGGCAGAGGGGGAGGCCTTTGCGTGGAGGAGGGGTCGAGGGAAAGGTGGCGGCGAGGCGTGCGAAGCACGGACGCCGAGGCATGGCGGCGGCGGTCTCCGTCGGGAGGAGGAAGGCGGCGGGAAGTGGGCTGGGCTAGGCCTGGCTGGAGCTGGGCCGGCCTAGTCGGCGGAGGATTTTTTTTATATAACTATTTTCCAAACAAGATAAAAATAATAAAAACACAATAAATAAAAATATTATATAGGCATATAATACATCAAAATTTTCAGAAGAACAAACCCTACAAGATGAACATTTTTCTACAGTCAAATAAAATCCACAAAAATTCTAATAAATCAAAAGGTGCTACTGTTGCAATAAAAACCAATAAAAATCATTTTTAAAATACCAAAAAGAATTCAAATTTATTTCTCTCCAATTTTTTGTTGTAGGGAATCATGTTACCCTATTTTCCATATATTTTGTTTTTGGAGAAAAATAATTTGAATAAAACCCAAATAACTCAATTTTTGAAAATGAGTTTAAAGAAAATTTCAGAAAAACTTCCAACTCATATTTCCTATAATTTGAAGAAGTCATTTTATCTTCTCTCGGGAAAATCATTGAGTAAAGTTTCTGAATTTGAAATATTTCGAGGATGAAATTCAAAATCCTTTCAAAGCCCTTTATCATTTAAAAATAAAATGGAAGAAGTCATATTATCTTCACTCTAGGGTTTTGTGTTAAAAAGAATTTGAATTCCCAGAGATCAAAATGCAAAGTGAAAGTTTGGGAAAGTCATTTTATTCCCTCTCATTTAACTTTCAAAAGTTTCAAATTTCACTCAATTTCACCCAGCACATCAAACAAGCAATCAAATCTATCTATTTATTATAACATTCCAAAATTTAGAATTTTGGGATGTTACATAACCACAAAAGTACCAAGATTGGGATGACATGTATAGAGTGAGTACTTGGTACTCTTTGTGGATATAGACATGTCCCCCAAAGAGATAAAGATATGCAATGAGTTCCAAAGATTTTCTTCCCTTAAGTGTCTTTCTCCCCCTGAATCTTATATTGGATAATGGGAGAAGATAGGGTAAAAGAAAATCAGAGCAAGAATAGAAAATCAAAGCAAAACAATCATAATGCATACTAACATGTCTTTCCCCTCTTGAAGACATGTGACTTCTCTCCTCTTTGGATGATAAGCATCCGGAGATAAGCTTTGATGTGCTCTCTCTCCCCTTTGTGTGATAAGCTTTGATGTGCTTTCTCTCCCCCTTTGACATCAATTTCCAAGAAGGGATCCTCTTGAGCATGAGTCAAGTAGGTTTGGTCCTTGAGTCACATTACAAAGCAACATGTGGTTTTTAAATGCTAGTAGAGGATAAGAATCATTGAGTGGAGCTAGAACAGATATGCATGATGCAAATGGCAAAATCTTTTCTCAGTATTGAAATCAGTGCGACCGATTTATTGTCATCCGTGACACCGAGTTGGCAGTGGCAAAGATGATGCATATCAGTCAGGCTGGGTTTGTCCTTATCTGTTGGACCGATGAACAATCTGCAATATAGCATTGCAGTTCGGTCTAGCCGAGAGGCAAAAATCGGTGAGACCAAGCTCAATAAAAAGGAAAGATTTTGTCATCTCAGCTCACTTAGGAAAATAAGATCTCACAAAGATTTGCAGGGAATTAACTGAAGGATTTGCAAATAATTTGATGCAGAAAATGCAAAGAGTAACAGAGAAAAGAAATCTAGATGAAGTTTTTTTAAGGGGAACAAGCGTGCAAAAGATAAATGCAAGAACACAGAGAAACACTAGCGAACTTCATCTAGAAATGGTCGGCAATAGAGTCACCTATGTTAGAGTATATTGACTTAGGAGTCAAGTGAGGACACTTGATCATAGGTCATACTCATCGTTTAAGCTCAAAATGGGGTTGCCATTTTTTGTTTAAGTACTTTGTTGTATTCTCATCTTGTTGAGCTGCTTTGAGCCATGTCTTGGGGTAAAGTTTCTCTAAGATGGAATAACATACCTTGAGTGATGGTGTTAATATTGATCATGTAGTTCAACTTGTGTTGGATGCTCAAGGTTGATGTAGTTCACCAAGAGTTGGGAGCACCACTTGTAGTTTGAGTTCATCTACCTACATGGGTTAGATTTGCAAGCAAGGGCACTTGTGTATCCAAAATGACAATCATGAAAGTTTGATACCAAATGAAATTTGATATATATAGAAATTGTCAAAGGATATATTGAAAGGATTCATGCTTCCTTGCTTTAAACCACCATATTGTAGATACTTGGTGATGTAAAGATTGCTTAGAATATGAGTGAGTTGCAATCTCATAGAGTTGGGCTCATCCAAGTACCTACAAGGGTTAGATAACATGCAATGGTACAAGTATAGATCCAAGACATATGATCATCATCATAAGAGAAATATCAAGGATTAGTCAAAGGCTCATGCCTTGCATGCATCCAAATGGAGTTACTACTCCAAGTTTGAGGCATCAATAATGTTCAATTCACCTCTCAAACGGCAAAATACTTTCTCATCAAGCGGTTTGGTGAATATATCCGCCAATTGCTTATCGGTACGAACATGTTTAAGATTGATGTCTCCTTTAGCAACATGATCTCGAATGAAATGATGATGAACTTCAATATGCTTAGTTTGAGAATGTTGCACGAGATTGTGAGGAATCTTAATAGCACTTTCATTGTCGCAAAGCAATGGAAATGTTTCACATAGATCTCATAATCTTTAAGAGTTTGGTTCATCCAAAGTAATTGAGCACAACATGAACCAGAGGCAATGTTTTCCGCTTCGGCGATGGATAAGGATACCGAGTTTTGTTTCTTGGAGGACCAAGACACAAGAGATCTACCAAGAAATTGACAAGTACCCGAAGTGGACTTTCTATCAACCTTGTCTCCGGCATAGTTCGAGTCGGAGTAGCCAACAAGATCAAAAGAAGACCTCTTAGGATACCAAATGCCAAAGTTTGGTGTGTGAATTAAGTATCTCACTATACTTTTCACGGCCTTAAGATAACATTCTTTGGGGGTCGCTTGATATCGTGCACACATGCACACACTTAGCATAATATCGGGACATGAGGCACATAGATATAACAGTGAACCAATCATAGAGCGGTAAACCTTTTGGTCAACCGGTTTTCCATCCTTAGTCAGTCAAGATGTCCACTAGTAGGCATGGGTCTATTCATACCTTTGCATTCTTGTATGTTGAACTTCTTGAGTAAGTCCTTGGTATATTTTGTTTCATAAAAAAAGGTACCCTCTTTAGTTTGCTTGATTTGCAACCCAAGAAAGAACTTGAGTTCACTCATCATATACATCTCAAACTTCTCCGACATTAGTCTACCAAACTTTTCACTATAATGAGAGTTTGTCGAGCCAAATATGATATCATCAACATAAATTTGGCACACAAATAGTTCAGCATTAACTCTCTTAGTAAAAAGTGTTTAATCAATTTTCCCAATTTCAAAGCCTTCTTCAATAAGGAACTTGGTCAAGCATTTATACCATGCTCTAGGAGCTTGTTTAAGACCATAAAGAGCTTTGTGAAGCTTGTAAACATGATTAGGTTTCTTGGGATTAACAAAGCTGGGAGGTTGTTTAACATAAACTTCCTCCTCAATTTCATCGTTGAGAAAAGAACTTTTAATGTCCATTTGATATAAAGTGATATCATGATGATTGGCATAAGCAAGTAAGATGCATATGGACTCAAGCCTAGCAACGCGGACATATGTCTCACTGTCATCCATACCTTCGACTTGAGTGTAGCCTTGGGCGACGAGACGGGCCTTGTTGCGTACAACTTGTCCATCTTCATCTTGCTTATTTCGAAACACCGATTTGGTACCGATGATGTTGTGGTCGTTGTCGGGCTTCTCAACCAATGTCCAAACTTGGTTTCTCTCGAAGTTATGTAGTTCCTCGTTGATACGTCTCAAACGTATCTACTTTTCCAAACACTTTTGCTATTGTTTTGACCTCATTCTTGCATGATTTGAACTAAACTAACCCGGACTGACGCTGTTTTCAGCAGAGCTGCCTGTATGGTTTTATTGCGTGCAGGAAAACGGATTTTTAGGTGTCTCAGAAAATTCCACGAAAAATCACAGAAAATCCACGCACCCGAAGGAACCTTGTGCCAGAAGATGGACCAGAGGGCAGCCAGGGGGGGCGGCGTGGCCCCACCCCTGGCCGCGCCGGGAGGCCGCCTGGGCTGCTCCCACCTCCTCTGGTGCCCTACCTTGACCCGTATTTATCCCGTGACGAGAAAACCCCAGAACAGAAGTCGTTTTCCTAGTTTTCGTCGCGGAGCCGCCGCCACCCTCTGTTCTTCTTCGGGAGGGCTAATCTGGAGGCTGATTTGGCCTCCGGAGAGGGGAGATCGTCGCCATCGTCATCATCATCACCACTCCATCCTCCCTCCATGACTTCTCCTTCCATGTGTGAGTAATTCCCTACTGTAGGCAAAGGGGATGGTAGGGATTGGATGAGTTAGATCATGTAATAGTTCATCAGATTGTTGGGGGCATGTTGCCTATCATCTACTATGGTGTTTATCATCTTTGCTTCAACTTGTTACTCTAAATGCTTGTCACTTAGGGCCCGAGTGCCATGATTTCAGATCTGAACCATATGTGTTTGCATGAATATATTTGTGTTCTTGATCCTATCTATGAGTTGTTTGCACCTATTACGGTCCGGAACCGGCGATCCCAAAAGTGACAGCTTGGGACACCAAAGGGGATGGTCCATAGTTTGAGGATTACATGTATCCATTGAGTTTATTGCTTTGTTCCGGTGCTCTTTGACAGGAGTACCTTAATCTCCATAAGTTCCTTTTGGCCCCGTTCGTAGCGGGATGGTAGGACAAAAGATGCTGTGCAAGTTCTTATTGCAAGCACGTACAACTACCTATGGGATACATGCCTAATGTTTGATACTTGCCTAGATGATCATTACTTTTCTATGTGCCTTGCCCCAAGTTAGATTCATGATATATCTCATCCATGCAGCGCCCAACCATCATCTCCCTAGCCTACAATGTTTTAAATCATGCTGGTTACTAGTTGTTACTTTTCCTGTTTACCTTTGCTGTTTACTTTTACTGTCATCACCATCACTATCATATCACCGTTACCACTTATCTTTTGTTGCAAGTAAGTATATTTCAGGTGCGGTTGAATTGACAACTCAACTGTCAAAGCTTATAAATACTCTTTGGCTCCCCGTGTGTCGAATCTATAAATTGGGTTATTCTTACCCGCGAAGACTATCTCGATCCCTTACGGTTGAGGGTTATCACTCGTGCATAGCATTCACCCAATCCGAATCATCAAGAGCATCTTCAACCTTCATAGGTTCAAGGTTAGATATGAAAGAGTAATGTTCACAAAAGTTAGCTAAGCGAGATTTAGAGCGGGTGATTCTCCCGGCTTGGATATCATCATAGATTTGCTCTACGGGATGATCTCTAGAAATCCTTGCTCTAACTCGTGAGAGCTTTTGTTTGGGTTGGGGTGGAACATCCTCTTCATTTTCTTCTTCTTCTTGTCCTACTTCATTGTTGTTGGCATTGTTGTCCTCTTGTGGAGGTGGAGAAGGAGGTCGATGAGGTTCATCTTGATGCACTTCCTCGTTTCCTTTATCTTGGCATGTTCCACTTGTGGATGCCTCCAAGTCAACGTGTGGTTCACCTTGTCGTGAAGTTGAGGCTTCCACTTGAATGGACGAAGTACTCTCCTTCACCTCTGTTGGACGGATCTTGCCAATAGACAAGTCTTGTGTTGCTTCCGAAGGGTATTTGTCTCCTACATCAATTGGAAATTGCTCTACCTGCGAGTTGTTAGATTCATCAAACTTCACATCTACCGTCTCTTCAACCTTTTGGGTGAAATTGTTGTAGACACGGTAAGTGTGACAGTTTGAGCCGTAACCGAGTAGGAAACCTTCATGAGATTTAGGAGCAAATTTCGAACGATGATGCTTGTCAAGAATGTAACACTTTGAGCCAAATACTCGAAAGTATCCAACTTGGGGTTTGTTACCGGTGAGAAGCCCGTATGATGTCTTGCCGAGAAGCTTGTGAAGATATAATCGGTTTGTAGCATGACAAGCTGTCTCAACCGCTTCTGCCCAAAAGTGTCTTGGCATCTTGTACTCATCAAGCATCGTTCTCGCTATATCGATGAGTGTCCGGTTCTTCCTCTCAAGAACTCCATTTTGTTGAGGTGTGTACGTAGCCTAGAACTCATGTTAAATTCCTTCTTCATCAAGAAAGGTATCCACATTGGCGTTCTTGAACTCCGTTCCGTTGTCGCTCCGTACCTTCTTGATCTTCACTTCAAATTGATTTTGGGCCTTCCTAGCGAAGTTCTTGAAGATCTTTTGGACCTGTAATTTATCATGAAGAAAGAAGACCCACCTAAATCTTGAAAAATCATCAACAATGACCAATCCAAAGGAGTTACCACCGAGACTCTTGTAAGCGTTGGGACCAAAAGGATCCATGTGAAGTAACTCAAGTGGTCTCCTTGTGGTCATGATATTCTTCACGGGATGACTTACTCCAACTTGTTTTCCTTCTTGACAAGCACTACAAAGTCTATCCTTGTCAAATATAACATCTTTAACACCAAGGATATGATCACCTTTAATAAGCTTATCAAGATTTCTCATGCCAACATGACCTAACCTTCTATGCCACAACAAACCTTTATAAGATTTAGCAATAAAACAAGTGCGAGGTTGGGCTTTCTTTGTGAAATCAACAATGTATAGGTCACCTCTACGAATGCCAGTAAAGACCATGTTATGATTATCTCTACGAAAGACTTGGCAATCGACATGAGTAAATAGCACATTTACACTAAAATCAGCTAATCTAGACACGAAAAGAAGGTTATAGCCTAGCGATTCAACAAGCATGACATTTTTGATAGAGCTATCGTTGGATATGGCCACCTTACCAAGGCCAACAATTTTACCCTTAGAATTTTCACCAAAGGTAACATACTTTCGTGGACCATCGGTTCTAGCAAGCTCATCAAACATGTCCTTATCTACGGTCATACGATCCGTACATCCACTATCAAGAACCCACTCCTTTCCTCCGGCTGCGTAACCACGAAGATTAGCCATAAGACCATAGTGTCTCATTTGTTCATCAAGGTCAAAGTCACTATCATCATCCTCGTCATAATATCCATGTTCAATATCGTCTTGTGATTGATCATTACCTAGAGAGAGTGATTTATTAGTTATGTGATCATGACAATGTTCATGTTTATGAATTCTAATGACTTCCGAGATGATATTACTAATGATTCCTACATCTCCTTTGGCACGCATAAGGTCACGATGCTCAAATAGACAATCATCAATTTAGGATCACTAGTGTTCATTTTATTTAAAGCAATGGACTCTTGAAGGATCACATCTAGATTTTTCAAAGACTCGTTTGGAAATCTTTCCTCGGGAAATTTCCATATAGTATAAGCACAGTTGAAAGTTGGTAAGCAAACAAGCAAAATTCTAGACAATCCTCTAGTGATAAGATCAACAGTTCTAAGATTGCGAACCATGTCAAGATGCTCATCGGAAGTTAGGTTCAAAGGGTCAATGGGGGGAACATAAGGGCTAACAATATACTTGTTCAAATGATATTCATTGAAGATCTCAAGCATGTCATTTTTCCATTCCTTATAAAACTCCCCTTCAAGAATAGGCACTCTACGTCTCATACTCCCGATCGTAGACACATCCATCTTCCTCCAATGGTGTTTAAACCAAAGCAATGGACACCAAAGCTCTGAAACCAATTGAAAGGATCGAAGAAGAGGTGTCTAGAGGGGGGTGATTAGACACTCAATAAGAAAAGTAGCAGTTTTTAAATTCTTTAAGTTGAGGTAGAGTTTTTAGCATAATTTCAAATATTCACGATACATTTGAAGCAAGCATGGCAAGAGTATATGAGTAGCGGAAAGTAAAGCATGCAAGTTACAAGAAAGTAAAGGGATGGGATTGGAGTGTGCACGCGTAATTGGAGACACGGATATTTTTGGCGTGGTTCCGATAGGTGGTGCTATCGTGCATCCACGTTGATGGAGACTTTAGCCCACGAAGGGTAACGGCTGCACGAGTCCACGGAGGGCTCCACCCACGAAGGGTCCACGAAGAAGCAACCTTGTCTATCCCACCATGGTCGTCGCCCACGAAGGACTTGCCTCACTATGGTAGATTATCACGAAGTAGGCGATCTCCTTGCCCTTACAAACTCCTTGGTTCAACTCCACAATCTTGTCGGAGGCTCCCAAGTGACACCTAACCAATCTAGGAGACACCACTCTCCAAAAGGTAATAAATGGTGTGTTGATGATGAAGTCCTTGCTCTTGTGCTTCAAATGATAATCTCGCCAACACTCAACTCTCTCTCAAAGATTTGGATATGGTGGAAAGATGATTTGAGTGGAAAGCAACTTGGGGAAGGCTGGAGATCAAGATTCTTGAGGTAGGATTGGAATATCTTGGTCTCAACACATGAGCAGGTGGTTCTCTCTCAGAAAATGAGTAGTGGAAGTGTAGGCACGTGTTGGGGAACGTAGTATTTCAAAAAAAAAATCCTACGATCACGCAAGATCTATCTACTAGATGCATAGCAAAGAGAGGGGAGAGTGTGTCCATGTACCCTCGTAGACCGGGAGCGGAAGCGTCTAGTGACGCGGTTGATGTAGTCGAACTTTCTTTGCGATCCAACCGATCAAGCACCGAACGCACGGAGCCTCCGCGTTCAGCACACGTTCAGCTTGATGACGTCCCACGAGCTCTTGATCCAGTAGAACCTCGCGGGAGAGTTTCGTCAGCACGACGGCGTGGTCTCCGCAGATGATGAAGCTACAGGCGCAGGGCTTCGCCTAAGCACTGCAACGGTATGACCGAGGTGTGTTTCTGTGGAGAAGGGCGCCGCACACGGTTGGGAGAGATCAACTGATCAACTTGTGTGTCTACGAGGTGCCTCTACCCCCGTATATAAAGGAGGAGGGGAGAGGAGGGGCCGGCCCTCTCTATGGCGCGCCCTAGGGAGTCCTACTCACACCGGGAGTAGGATTCCTCCCCTTTCCCTAGTAGGAGTAGGAGTAGAAGGAAGGAGGAGAAGGAGAAGAAGAAGGAAAGGGGGGTCGCCCCCCCCCCCTCCCAATTCAGATTGGGCTGGTGGGGGGCGCGCCCCCACCTTGGCCGCCTCCTCTCCCTTTCCCCTATGGCCAATTAAGGCCCATTAACTCCCCCGGGGCTTCCGGTAACCCCCCGATACTATGGTATATGCCCGAAACCTTCCGGAACCTTTCCAGTGTCCAAACATAGTCGTCCAATATATCGATCTTTACGTCTCGGACATTCCGAGACTCCTCTTCATGTCCGTGATATCATCCGGGACTCCGAACTACCTTCGGTACATCAAAACTCATAAATTCATAATACCGATCATCATCAAACGTTAAGCGTGTGGACCCTACGGGTTCGAGAACTATGTAGACATGACCGAGACTCATCTCCGGTCAATAACCAATAGCGGAACCTGGATGCTCATATTGGCTCCTACATATTCTACGAAGAGCTTTATCGATCAAACCGCATAACAACATACGTTGTTCCTTTTGTCATCGGTATGTTACTTGCCCGAGATTCGATCGTCGGTATCTCAATACCTAGTTCAATCTCGTTACCGGAAAGTCTCTTTACTCGTTCTGTAATACATCATCTCGTGACTAACTCATTAGTCATATGCTTGCAAGGCTTATTATGATGTGTATTACCGAGAGGGCCCAGAGATACCTCTCCGACATTCGGAGTGACAAATCCTATTCTTGATCTATGCCAACACCACGAACACCTTCGGGGACACCTGTAGAGCATCTTTATAATCACCCAGTTACGTTGTGACGTTTGATAGCACACAAGGTGTTCCTCTGGTATTCGGGAGTTGCATAATCTCATAGTCATAGGAACATGTA
Source organism: Secale cereale (assembly GCA_902687465.1). Classification (NCBI taxonomy): domain Eukaryota; kingdom Viridiplantae; phylum Streptophyta; class Magnoliopsida; order Poales; family Poaceae; genus Secale; species Secale cereale. Next base: position 441,327,309 of record LR738713.1, on the reverse strand, counting down.
TAAGTCATGGAGAAAGCAATAGCTATAAAACTAAACGATCATAGTGCTAAGCTAACGGATGGGTCTTGTCCATCACATCATTCTCCTAATGATGTGATCTCATTGATCAAATGACAACTCATGTATATGGTTAGGAAAAATAACCATCTTTGATCAATGAGCTAGTCTAGTAGAGGCATACTAGGGACATATTGTTTTGTCTATGTATTCACACATGTACTAAGTTTCCGGTTAATACAATTCTAGCATGACTAAAAGACATTTATCATGATATAAGGAAATACAAATAACATCTTTAGTATTGCCTCTAGGGCATATTTCCTTCAGTCTCCCACTTGAACTAGAGTCAATAATCTAGATTACAAAGTAATGATTCTAACACCCATGGAGTCTTGGCGCTCATCATGTTTTGCCTGTGGAAGAGGCTTAGTCAACGGGTCTGCAACATTCAGATCCGTATGTATCTTGCAAATTTCTATGTCTCCCTCCTTGACTAGATCGCGGATGGAATTGAAGCATCTTTTGATGTGCTTTGTTCTCTTGTGAAACCTGGATTGCTTTGCCAAGGCTATTGATCCAGTGTTGTCACAAAAGATTTTCATTGGACCCGATGCACTAGGTATCACACCTAGATCGGATATGAACTCCTTCATCCAGACTCCTTCATTTGCTGCTTCCGAAGCAGCTATGTATTCCACTTCACACGTAGATCCCGCCACGACGCTTTGCTTGGAACTGCACCAACTGACAGCTCCACCGTTCAATAAAAATACATATCCGGTTTGTGACTTCAAGTCATCCGGATCAGTGTCAAAGCTTGAATCGATGTAACCATTTACGACAAGCTCTTTGTCACCTCCATATGCGAGAAACGTATCCTTTGTCCTTTTCAAGTACTTCAGGATGTTCTTGACCGCTGTCCAGTGATCCACTCCTGGATTACTTTGGTACCTCCCTACTAAATTTATAGCAAGGCACACATCAGGTCTGGTACACAGCATTGCAAAAAGATAGATCCTATGGCTGAGGCATAGGGAATGACTTTCATTTTCTCTCTATCTTCTGAAGTGGTCGGGCATTGAGTCTTACTCAACTTCACTCCTTGTAACACAGGCAAGAACCCTTTCTTTGACTGATCCATTTTGAACTTCTTCAAAACTTTATCAAGGTATGTGCTTTGTGAAAGTCCAATTAAGCGTCTTGATCTATCTCTATAGATATTGATGCCTAATATGTAAGCAACTTCACCGAGGTCTTTCATTGAAAAATTCTTATTCAAGTATCCTTTTATGCTATCCAGAAATTCTATATCATTTCCAATCAACAATATGTCATCCACATATAGTATCAGAAATGCTACAGAGCTCCCACTCACTTTCTTGTAAATACAGGCTTCTCCAAAAGTCTGTATAAAACCATATGCTTTGATCACCTCATCAAAGCGTATATTCCAACTCCGAGATGCTTGCACCAGTCCATAGATGGATCGCTGGAGCTTGCACACTTTGTTAGCACCTTTAGGATCGACAAAACCTTCTGGTTGCATCATATACAGCTCTTCTTTGAGATATCCATTCAGGAATGCAGTTTTGACATCCATTTGCCAGATTTCATAATTATAAAATGCGGCAATTGCAAACATGATTCAGAGAGACTTAAGCATCGCTACGGGTGAGAAAGTCTCATCATAGTCAACTCCTTGAACTTGCCGAAAACCTTTCGCAACAAGTCGAGCTTTGTAAGCAGTAACATTATCGTCTGCGTCGGTCTTCCTCTTGAAGATCCATTTATTTTCGATGGCTTGCCGATCATCGGGCAAGTCAACCAAAGTCCACACTTTGTTCTCATACATGGATCCCATCTCAGATTTCATGGCCTCAAGCCATTTTGCGGAACCTGGGCTCATCATCGCTTCCTCATAGTTCATAGGTTCATCATGGTCTAGTAACATGACTTCCAGAACTGGGTTGTTGTACCACTCTGGTGCGGAACGTACTCTGGTTGATCTACGAAGTTCAGCAGAAACTTGATCTGAAGTTTCATGATCATCATCATTAGCTTCCTCGCTAATCGGTGTAAGAATCACTGGAACTAGTTTCTGTGATGTACTACTTTCCAATTCGGGAGAAGGTACAATTACCTCATCAAGTTCCACTTTCCTCCCACTCACTTCTTTCGAGAGAAACTCCTTCTCTAGAAAGGATCCATTCTTAGCAACGAATATCTTGCCTTTGGATCTGTGATAGGAGGTGTACCCAACAGTCTCCTTTGGGTATCCTATGAAGACACATTTCTTCGATTTGGGTTCGAGCTTATCAGGTTGAAGCTTTTTCACATAAGAATCGCAGCCCCAAACTTTAAGAAACGACAACCTTGGTTTCTTGCCAAACCACAGTTCATAAGGCGTCGTCTCAATGGATTTAGATGGTGCCCTATTTAACGTGAATGCGGCTGTCTCTAAAGCATAACCCCAAAACAATAGTGGTAAATCGGTAAGAGACATCATAGACCGCACCATATCTAATAAAGTACGGTTACGACGTTCGGACACACCATTATGCTGTGGTGTTCCGGGTGGCGTGAGTTGTGAAACTATTCCACATTGTTTCAAATGAAGACCAAACTCATAACTCAAATATTCACCTCCACGATCAGATCGTAGAAACTATATTTTCTTGTTACGATGATTCTCTACTTCACTCTGAAATTCTTTGAACTTTTCAAATGTTTCAGACTTGTGCTTCATCAAGTAGATATACCCATATCTGCTCAAATCATCAGTGAAGGTCAAAAAATAATGATACCCGCCACGAGCTTCAACACTCATCGGTCCACATACATATGTTTGTATGATTTCCAACAAATCTGTTTCTCCATTGTTCCGGAGAACGAAGTTTTAGTCATCTTGCCCACGAGGCATGGTTCACAAGCACCAAGTGATTCATAATCAAGTGATTCCAAAAGTCCATCACTATGGAGTTTCTTCATGCGCTTTACACCAATATGACCTAAACGGCAGTGCCACAAATAAGTTGCACTATCATTATTAACCTTACTTCTTTTGGCTTCAATATTATGAATATGTGTATCACTACGATTGAGATCCAACGAGAATAGACCACTCTTCAAGGGTGCATGACCATAAAAGATATTACTCATATAAATAGAACAACCATTATTCTCAGATTTAAATGAATATATGTCTCGCAATAAACAAGATCTAGATATAATGCCCATGCTTAACGCTGGCACCAAATAACAATTATTCAGGTCTAAAACTAATCCCGAAGGTAGATGTAGAGGTAGCGTGCCGACGGCGATCACATCGACTTTGGAACCATTTCCCACGCGCATCACCACCTCGTCCTTAGCTAATCTTTGTTTAATCCATAGTCCCTGTTTCGAGTTACAAATATTAGCAACCGAACCGGTATCAAATACGCAGGTACTACTACGAGCATTAGTAAGGTACACATCAATAACATGTATATTACATATACCTTTGTTCACCATGCCATCCTTCTTATCCGCCAAATACTTGGGGAAGTTCCGCTTCCAGTGTCTAGTCCCTTTGCAGTAGAAGCACTCAGTTTTAGGCTTGGCTCCAAACTTGAGTTTCTTCGCGGGAGTAGCAACTATCTTGCTATTCTTCTTGAAGTTCCCCTTCTTTCCCTTGCCCTTTTTCTTGAAACTAGTGGTCTTGTTAACCATCAACACTTGATGCTCCTTTTTGATTTCTACCTCCGCAGCTTTGAGCATAGCAAAGAGCTCGGGAATTGTCTTCTGCATCCCTTGCATGTTATAGTTCATCACGAAGCCTTTATAGCTTGGTGGCAGTGATTGAAGAACTCTATCAATAACACTATCTTCGTCAACTTTGTAACCAAGTTGAGTCATATGATTGTAGTACCCAGACATTCTGAGCAAGTGTTCACTGATAGAACTATTCTCCTCCATCTTGGAGCTATAGAACTTATAGGAAATCTCATATTTCTCAATCCGGGCATTTGCTTGAAATATTAACTTCAACTCCTGGAACATCTCATATGCTCCATGGCGTTCAAACGTCATTGAAGTCCCGGTTCTAAGCCGTAAAGCATGGCACACTGAACTATCGTGTAGTCATCAGACCGCGTCTGCCAGACGTTCAAAGCGTCTACATTAGCGGGAGGGGGCTTGTCACCTAGCGGTACTTCAAGGACATAATTCTTCTGTGCAGCAATGAGGATAATCCTCAAGTTACGGACCCAGTCCGTGTAATTGCTACCATCATCTTTCAACTTAGCTTTCTCTAGGAATGCATTAAAATTCAAAGGAACGGTAGCACGGGACATTGATCTAAAACAATATAGATCTGCAAAAACTATCAGGACTAAGTTCATGATAAATTGAAGTTCAATTAATCAAATTACAAAAGAACTCCCACTTAGATAGACATCCCTCTAGTCATCTAAATGATCACGTGATCCAAATCAACTAAACCATGTCCGATCATCACGTGAGATGGAGTAGTTTTCAACGGTGAACATCTTATGTTGATCATATCTACTATATGATTCACGCTCGACCTTTCGGTCTCCAGTGTTCCGAGGCCATATCTGCATATGCTAGGCTCGTCAAGTTTACCTGAGTATTCTGCGTGTGCATAACTGGCTTACACCCGTTGTATGTGAACGTAGAGCTTATCACACCCGATCATCATGTGGTGTCTCGGTACGATGAACTTTCGCAACGGTGCATACTCAGGGAGAACACTTATGCCATATCTTATAATGCTACCGCCGTTCAAAGCAAAAATAAGAAGCATAATAAGATAAACATCACATGCAGTCAAAATATGTGACATGATATGGCCATCATCATCTTGTGCTTTTGATCTCCATATCTAAGGCACAGTCATGATCACCATCGTCACCGGCATGACACCTTGATCTCCATCGTAGCATCGTTGTCTTCTCGCCCACTATTGCTTCCACGACTATCGCTACCGCTTAGTGATAAAGTAAAGCAATTACATGGCAATTGTATTTCATACAATAAAGCGACAACCATATGGCTCCTGTTAGTTGCCGATAACTTTACAAAACATGATCATCTCATACAATAACGTATCACTCATCATGTCTTGACCATATCACATTACAACATGCCCTGCAAAAACAAGTTAGACGTCCTCTACTTTGTTGTTGCAAGTTTTACGTGGCTGCTACGGGCTTAGCAAGAACCGTTCTTACCTACAAATACAAAACCACAATGATATTTCGTCAAGTATGTGATGTTTTAACCTTCACAAGGACCGGGCGCAGCCACACTTGATTCAACTAAAGTTTGAGAAACTGACACCCGCCAGCCACCTGTGTGCGAAGCACATCGGTAGAACCAGTCTCGCATAAGCGTACGCGTAATGTCGGCCCTGGCCGCTTCATCCAACAATACCGCCGAATCAAAGTATGGCATGCTGGTAAGCAGTATGACTAGTATCTTCCACAACTCACTTGTGTTCTACTCATGCATGTCATCTACGCATAGACCTGGCTCATGATGCCACTATTGGGGAACGTAGTATTTTAAAAAATTCCTACGATCACGCAAGATCTATCTACTAGATGCATAGCAACGAGAGGGAAGAGTGTGTCCACGTACCCTCGTAGACCGGGAGCGGAAACGTCTAGTGACGCGGTTGATGTAGTCGAACTTTCTTCGCGATCCAACCGATCAAGCACCGAACGTACGAAGCCTCCGCGTTCAGCACACGTTCAGCTTGATGACATCCCACGAGCTCTTGATTCAGTAAAACCTCGCGGGAGAGTTTTGTCAGCACGACGGCGTGGTGACGGAGATGATGAAGTTACCGGCGCAGGGCTTCGCCTAAGCACTACAACGGTATGAGCGAGGTGTGTTTCTGTGGAGAGGGGCACCGCACACGGTTGGGAGAGATCAACTGATCAACTTGTGTGTCTATGGGGTGCCTCTACCCCCGTATATAAAGGAGGGGAGGGGAGGGGCCGGCCCTCTCTATGGCGTGTCCTAGGGAGTCCTACTCCCACCAAGAGTAGGATTCCCCCCCTTTCCCTAGTAGGAGTAGGAGAAGAAGGAAGGAGGAGAAGGAGAAGAAGGAAAGGGGGTCCGACCCCCCTCCCATTTCAGATTGGGCTGGTGGGGGCGCGCCCCCACCTTGGCCGCCTCCTCTCCCTTTCCCTATGGCCTATTAAGGCCCATTAACTCCCCGGGGGGTTCCGGTAACCCCCCGGTACTCCGGTATATGCTCGAAACCTTTTGGAACCTTTCCGGTGTCCAAACATAGTCGTCCAATATATCAATATTTACGTATCAGACATTCCGAGACTCCTCGTCATATCCGTGATCTGGTCCGGGACTCCGAACTACCTTCGGTACATCAAAACTCATAAACTCATAATATCGATCGTCATCAAACGTTAAGCATGCGGACCCTACGGGTTCGAGAACTATGTAGACATGACCGAGACTCATCTCCGGTCAATAACAAATAGCGGAACCTGGATGCTCATATTGGCTCTTACATATTCTACGAATATCTTTATCGGTCAAACCGCATAACAACATACGTTGTTCCTTTTGTCATCGGTATGTTACTTGCCCGAGATTCGATCATCGGTATCTCAATACCTAGTTCAATCTCGTTACCGGCAAGTCTCTTTACTCGTTCCATAATACATCATATCATGACTAACTCATTAGTCATATGCTTGCAAGGCTTATTATGATGTGTATTACCGAGAGGGCCCAGAGATACCTCTCCGACATTCGGAGTGACAAATCCTATTCTTGATCTATGCCAACACCACGAACACCTTCGGGGACACCTGTAGAGCATCTTTTTAATCACCTAGTTACGTTGTATCGTTTGATAGCACACAAGGTGTTCCTCCGGTATTCGGGAGTTGCATAATATCATAGTCATAGGAACATGTATAAGTCATGGAGAAGGCAATACCAGTAAAACTAAACGATCATACTGATAAGATAACGGATGGGTCTTGTCCATCACATCATTCTCCTAATGATGTGATCTCTTTGATCAAATGACAACTGATGTCTATTGTTAGAAAACATAACCATCTTTGATCAATGAGCTAGTCTAGTAGAGGCATACTAGGGACATACTGTTTTGTCTATGTATTCACACATGTACTAAGTTTCCGGTTAATACAATTCTAGCATGAATAAAAGAAATTTATCATGATATAAGGAAATACAAATAACATCTTTATTATTGCCTCTAGGGCATATTTCCTTCAGCATGTTCTAATGGCTCTCTCCAATGATGGAGATGGGGTGGAGGGGTATATATAGCCTCCACACAAAATCTATCCATTACACACATTTGACCCAACTCGGTCAGACCGGATAAATGAACTCGGTCGGACCGAAGCAGTTCAAAATGTGAATGTTAGCTTTTAGGTGGTACCGACATGATCAACTCGGTGAGACCGGTGTGCTAGGGTTAGGGTAAACCTCATCTCAGTGAGACCGATCACATGAACTCGGTGAGACCGATTTCAGTAATAGGCTAACAGAGACTTGGCCAAGCAAACTGGTTGGGACCTATTGCATATCTCGATGAGACCGAAATAATTGCAATAGGTAACAGAGAGTTTGCAAGCCCATCTCGGTGAGACCGAGATCTCATCGTTGAGACCGAACTGATTAGGGTTTGTGGCAGTGGCTATGTCAAGTGAACTTGGTGGCGCCGGATAGATCAAATTGGTAAGGCCAAGTTTGACTTTGGGTTTAGGACATATGTGGAAATGAGAAAGTGGTTGAGGGCTTTGGAGAATATCATGAAGCACTTTGAGCAAGTAGACCATTAAGCAACACCTCATCCCCTTTTAATAGTATTGGCTTTCCTATGGACTCAATGTGATCTTGGATCACGAAAATAGAAATGAAGAGTCTTGAGCTTTTGCCAATCTTTGTCCTTAGCTTCTGGAATGGGTTCCACATCCTGTTGTCCTGTCACTTCACTGTTGAACTCATCTGAAAAGACTGAAATACACTAGATGGAAATATTAGTCCAACAAGAGATATGTTGTCATTAATTACCAAAATCACCCAGGGAGCACTTGTGCTTTCAGCCGTTGACAGGCCAAAATGTATATATGTCCCTGTTCGGCCCAATAAATTATGGGCTTTAAGCAGTTCGGTATCAACACGGGCCGTAGGTCCAACTGGGTTGCATGCCATTAACGCATGGGTTGTAAGCAGGTCAGATTCAAGGCAGGCTGTAATTAGGACCAACTGTGACACGAAGCATTAACAGGCCGATAGGCACGTTGGGATGAAATTTATCCACGAGGACTACGGGCCATTAAGATGCCTAAAGTCTCGGACAAGAAATAGCCCAGTTGCAGCACAGGTCGTTAAATGGTCGAAAATGAAACCGGTCCGACAACGACCCAGATGCACCAAGGGCTGCTAACAGGCCGAAACGATTATCGGGCCAAACTGGTAAATGGGCATTTAACAAGCCAAAATACAAACCCAGCTTAGAATGAGCCCGAAAGCAAATCGACATGTTAACGGGCCTGATATGATATGGGTTGTAATTTAGCCCAAAACACGACAGGCTATGAACGGGCCAGATCTGATATGGACCGTAATTTGACCAAAAACATGGCAGGCTGTTAACGGTCCAGACCAGTAGTGTCTAACAAAATATGGTGGGCCTTTAGCTGGGACGACCATTTTATCTTAAATGGGCCACTATTGGGCTTTGCCACATGTCGACATATCATAGGCGTCTTCCGTCCATTGTAGGGATGACATCTGTCCCAACGCTGAGCTAACATGTGGATCCTTCAGCCAATGAGAATTTTACACATGAAAAATCCCTATTGGTCCGGACTATTAACGGGTTATTAGATCCAAACTGAAACTCAATAGTTTGGCGGTGACCCATTACGGTGGATGACATGTGTCGGTTACCCTTGACGAAAATAATTCCATGACAACGCCATTTATCGTCATGAAAGTGGACACTTCCATGATGATAATTTTAGTATTGTCATGGAACACTTCTACGACAACACATATATGACTCTCTTGATTCTGTCTTAAAATCATTATGAATATATATGCATGACACAAAACATGACCTACTGTGACAAACACGTATCATCACGGAATGGTTTTTTTTTTTGTGTGTGAACATGGGCAGCACACAGGGTTCCTAAACTCTAGCATCACTACAACAGATCTCACACATGACCCGGCCGCCGGCATCGCAGGGCGTGGGTTGTCCCTTCTCACCTTGCGCCCTCAGTCCTCACAGTGCAAAAAATAAACGGAAAAGCTATTTTCTAGTTAACTGTATTTTCATAACAGATCCGCACGCACTTATTGCCTTGGTTGATCACGAATTTGGAGCCCCACACCTTGTTTTCTAGCTTGTTTTTGTTGTTTTTCGTCCAAATTAGAAAATCCCCACAAAAATAGCCCCACAAATTTTTTTGTGATTTGTGTGTTTTGATGAGATTTTGTTGATTATGATCCGTGGTTGAGTTGTGTGACAAGTGGATTACCCTTTTCCCCACCTCCCCCACCCTCAAATCCGCCTAAAAACCACCAAAATCCGAGAAAAAAAAATCCTTTTCCACCTCTTCCCCGAGCTCATCTCGCAAGGTTTGACAAACCTGGATCATCCGCACATTCATCCGGATCATCCGGCCAGACGTCCAGATCATCCGGCCAACCCTGTCAAAACTGCATTTTGCAGTTTTTCTTCGCCACGTTTCCGCCACCGCAAAAACCCTAGACACCTTTTCCGCTATACACCCCCACTACCATAACATAACCAACATCACTACGGTCTTACCCCTTTGTGTCTTGGATCATTTTGAGTTGTGGTTTTCTCTGTTTCCGTTTGTGTGTCGGCTATCTCGGAGCGGAACGACATCGACAAGACCACCTCTCAACCTCGACAAGGACGGTAACATCGACGACACCTCGTTTACTACCTTGCAATTGCATTGATAGACCCTCATCGGCCATTTTGCGTAGCTTTCCTACCGAGACTAGCCATTTGAGTATTGCCGGGCCACGACACTTGTGCACATTAGTGATACTCATAGACATTGCATACTACATACTTGATCATAGCATCTAGTGTAGTTGAGTGGTACTACATCATCATATCTACGTGTGACACAAGAGTGTTCCGCATACACAATAGCTACCTTGATCCGAGAAGCATGCATAAGTGGCCAAAGAAAGAGCTCACAAGCTTCTAAGCAAAAGAGCCATCCAAAGCTTATACGCAAAAGCACAATAGCATCAAACGCCATGCATCTAAAGAGATCATATGAGATAGCAATACTTCACCTTGTGCTAAAAGCATCGGCACATCATACACTCATAGCATACTTGTGATAGGAAGTCGTTACTTTGCTCTTATAGGTCCTGCACAAGTGCGTATCCGCCTATTAAGCAATCGGTTAGCGTCTCTCTAGCGTTGTGCAACACGAGCATTTTCCGTGGATTCCACATTTTCGCTCACTTTTGGTTGCACAACCACATTTATCTATCCGTGCGTGTGTTCTGTGTGCTACTTCTTCCTTGTGATCTACTTGTTGCATGAGCCGATTGTGAATCATTTTCAACATCATTGAATCTTACTCACTTTTTGCACTGAATTTTTGCCACCATCCTAACCAAGCTCCTCTCAAAGCTTTACTTGTGTAGGTGTGAGAATCGACAAGACTTGGTACCAATAGTGCTATTTCCGGGTTACATTATAGAGTGATCATTGATCCATTGTCAACTTCAATCAAGGTGAATTTGGTGTTGTATTCTCCTTTCTCCCACTCACATACTTGCTTGTGACGATGGATAGGCCAAGTACATCTACGAACGCGCTCTTCGATGATCCTCAAGAATCAAACAACTACGTCACCAAACTACATCTCTTCGGTGTCCAACGAGCTCTACATCAAGAAAATGAAGCTATGCGAGAGCACATTGAGCAAGTCGTCGCCGACGCACGTCAATTTGAAGCAAGAACAAGAGAGCAATTCGACATCATCAACACCAACATGGCTACTCAATTCGATGCGCTACGGACTTTGATAGTCAACCGACGCTCTTCTTCCACATCCTCTCAAAGACGAAGCCGCTCAAGTCGCCACATCGACTCAACGGACGGCTCAAGTACCCCTACATCAAACACTCTTCGTCAAGCCGCACGTCAAGCTCGACATGACAATCGGAATACACTTCATGACAAGAGCTCCCAAGACCTACTCGATGAGCAAGACAGTCGACATCGTCAAAACCAAGCTACACTTGAGCAAGCACAAGAACGGCAAAGACTACGCCAACAACAACAAGAGCAAGCACGTCAACACCAAGAAGAACAAGATGCCGAAGCTCATCGTTGTCAGGACCGGTTTTTCAGTAAAATAATTACCGACAGACCGACCTTTTTATCGAACCAGCAAGGAAGAATACTTCTTGCTGATAGACGATTCCTTGATACAGAATTCCAGAGTACTGAATATTATACAAGGTTGAGCTGAGGTCGCTCAACAATTTATTACAAGTACACCAATATAGTACATAAAGGCGGATATGACACAATGGTAGGGTGGCATACTACTAACTCGTAATAAAAAGGTGGTGGATATGTCACAATGTAGTGGGTGATGTGACTCCATTATCTTACAGTTCATCGAGTGTCAGAGTGAGACCGGATGAATTTATTTGGTGGTTGGCGGAAGCGGTTATATAACAGTGATCAACTCCACGATCGCAAGAGACTGACTGGGACTCCACTAGACGTCGGACTCACTATCGAACTCTTCATCCATGAGATCTCCTTCGTCAACATCTGGCCAAATCAACAAGCCAGGTGAGTACTTTGAATGTACTCGCAAGACAGTTCGGACATAAGATATAATAAATGCAAACATGATGCATATGAGTATTCTAGCAAAATGCAACCGGATAATAACATTTCTGTGCTGCAAGTAAAGATAGAAGTCGGGCGGTAATCCTCCCGAAATCCATAAGATAAATAAAAGAAGACCAAACGAGTGTCTGAGTGACGCCTCGTGAGGAAAAATAAATAGAAATATGCCACAGTCGGGCGTCTGAGCGACACCACATAGAGGGCTTATAAAGAAAATAAATGATAAGAATGCCTCAGTCGGACGTCTGAGCGACATCACATAAAGGGCTTATAATGAAAATAAATAACAGGAATGCCACAGCCGGACGTTTGAGCGACATCACATAAAGGGCTTATAATGAAAATAAATAACAAGAACGCCACAGTCGGACGTCTGAGCGACATCACATAAAGGGCTTATAATGAAAATAAATAACAAGAACGCCACAGTCGGACGTCTGAGCGACATCACATAAAGGGCTTATAAATAACAAGGATGCCACAGTCAGAGTCGGACGTCTGAGCGACATCACATAAAGGGCTTATAAATAACAAGGATGCCACAGTCAGACGTCTGAGCAACATCACAAAAAGGGCTTATAAATAACAAGAATGCCACAGTCGAACATCTGAGCGACATCACATAAAGGGCTTATAAATAACGATAGTATAACGGGAAATACTTCAGGAAGTAAATCTGTATAGAGATAACTGGTCAGTTCATCTACCCAAAATGAACTTGACAAAAATCACCACTCTTGTTACTATCAAGAATCTACTAGAGACGGTCACCGGGGTTGACATGAAGGTTGATTCTAGGCCATAAACATGGCTACACGGAAGATTTGACTGTGCAGAGTTTGTACTCTTAAATCACAGCCAACGGATTCCACTAGCCACAGGGACTAGTTCCGTCTACGGTGTTTTAGCAGAAACACAACTGACCGGTACACACCCATTTCACATCCTGTTGTCCGGAATCACCCGTGACAACATTCACGAAAAACTTTAAGAAGGGGAGGCTACAACCTCGAATAGCATGGGATCAAATTTATATATGCGCGCTCTAAGGGGTGCCCCCCTCTCGGTCCCAACCGGAAACACCCATGCCCCCTGACCGGATGACGGGCTTTAATCCAGGGCCATGGAACCCTCATCCCGGCCCCTCTACTCGGTGTGTACACGGAAAGTGGTTTACAACCGACTAGACCGTAATCTTAACAGACGGCATATGACAGTACCAAAAAGGAGACGAACGGGATCGCGACTTGATCCACGTTGATACTAAAGTTAACCGTGTACTGGCATGCTCCAACATTACCAGTACGCCACCCATCATGTCGCCACATGATCGAGGTGGTTCAACCATTATCATTCGGGGCTCACCCGAAGCTTGCTTGCATGGACTATAATTATCCACAAATGCTCATATGACCATGCTATGAAAAGAACTACTCGAGCAAACATGCAACACACTCATCATATCAAAGGTTCAAACATGCTTGCCTGGTTCGGAGTAGTCGGAGTCTAACTCGGTGAGGTTCGCGGCTCCGTCACGTCCTTCAATATCTACGTATTCAAACAAAACGAATACTAACATAAATATCGCGCGTGCATAAAAGTTGCTCTAGATATTTTTCAAATAAATATGAAAAAAACTAGACAGAAAATTAAAGAGGACAGAAAAAGAATCAACTCAAAATCATCTTTAGTTAAAAAGATATTAGAGTTTCTGTCCAGGGACTCATCTGTAATGAAACAGAAAGTTTCCAGGGGCTAGAATAGAAAACAGAAAAGCGAACCGGTACGCAGTACGCCAGCTGAAAAGGGAGACGTACTTTGCCCGAAGGCGCTTTCTAGAAAAACGTTTCGGAGGGAAACGAGAGGCTGACGAGGGGGTCCCACTTGTCGGGTTTAAAAACTGAAACAGAGCCGCGCCGGCGCCACAAGGCTGCGGTGGTCGCCGGCGCCGATCCACGGCGAGGTAGGGGAAGGGAGGGTTACCTACAGCTTCCTGGTGTTCTTCCGCGTCGGTGGGTGGTGGAGTTGAGCGTCGGCGAGCCCCACGTCGACGGCGACCTTATATTTGGCGGACGGCGGCTCGGGTGGTCGTGGGCCTCGTCGGAGAGAGTCTCTGGGGTCAAATTGGAGTGGGGGTTAGTCTCCTAGAGGTGTCAGGAGGTTACGCTGAAGTCCAGGGCGGCGGAGGAGTTCTCACCAGAGAGAACGTTGCTGGAGCCCGAGGCGGACGGAGTTGGCCGGAGTTGAGGAAGAAGGTCCCCTCGAGGCTCTTCCAGAGGCTAGGCGGGGTCTAGTGAGGTGGTGGAGGTGTGCGGGGTTGAGCGTGAGCTTGGGGATGCTATATATAGCCGGCCCGAGGCGGTTGTCGTGAACGGGATAAGTCCGGCGATCAATTACGGCGGTGCCGTGGCTGGACGGCTGGTTTAGGAGCTTGAGCATCGACTAGGAGGTGCACTGGTTCCATTTTGGTGCTTAACTCAGCACGGGAGGGGCGGTAATGGCATGTCCCCGACGGAACGGCCGTGCGGCACGTCGGCGGCAGAGGGCGCGCCCTGTGCGTGCCAGGCCACGGCGACGGTGCTGCAGGCGTGCGCTGGCGAGGGAGAAGGCCACGCGGAGCTCCCGGGTGGCTTGGGCGGTGCCAAACAGCGTTGTGCCGCAGGGTGCCTCCTTTTGGCCGCCACTGGAGGCCCTGCCGCCGCGGAAGACGCCGGCGTGGGCGGGCCAGGGCGCCACCGACGCCAAGAAGCAGCCAAGCAAGCGTGCAGCGCTCTAGATAAGGAGGTGCAGTGCAGCATGGAGCCAAGGTGGTAGTGGTGAGATTGACGAAGCTGACAGACGAAACTGACGAACTGCATTGTCGCCTGTAAAGTTCAGTTAACGTTTTCTAAAACTGACAGAAACAGTGCACGCCAGGTGTTTGACGAAATGATTTTGGCATGTGGAAAATGTTGTTGGAGCTGATATTTGGTGGAGTGGCCTCTTGATGCATCTAGAGGCTGCCTGAATTTTCACAGAATTTTTGGAAGAAGAAAAATATGAATTTCACCAAAATTTGCAAATCTGGTCCAAACTTGCAGCAGGTGAAATTTGAAAATTTTGAACTGTGGACCAGTGAAACAAGATGGATCTAGGTTGTGGGTACTAAGGACTATCCAGGGAAGTTAGTTTGGAATCAAATATCAAGGTGTACATGGTGGTTCCTTTGTAAATCACCATAGTTCACCTTAGTGGACAGAAATTGTTTTTGGAGCAAAATAAATAGAAGAAAAATTCCAATAAGGTTGAAACTCACTGGAATTGATGAGAGACTTGTCCTAAGGTGAAGAGGAGGTCTTGGAGAGAAATATCTTTACTGGGTGTCATGGCAAGAGGAAAGTTGGAGAGGAAGACAAGCCCAAGGTTATTCCTATGATGGTTAATTCAAAAAGGGAAAAGAATCAAACAAACTCCTTTGAAAATCAACTTGTGTTTGAGCTAACACAAGAAGAAAACCTTCAAGACCAAAAATCAAGCTTGAGAAAAACACACAAATTTTGGTCAGAAAAGATTTTGGAAGGGTTTCAAGAGAAGATCAAATATCCCCCTTCCAAAAGACCAAAAGTTTGGAAGAAAAAACAAAACCAAAAATTTGGAGTGTTACAACACCTACCCCCTTAGGAAAAATCTCGTCCCCGAGATTTCAGCTGATCCTCAAATAGGTGTGGGTGTTCTGTCCGAAGAAAATCTTCCCTTTCCCATGTTGCCTCATCCTCTGTGTGATTACTCCACTGAACCTTGAGAAATTTAATTGTCTTCTGACGGGTTCTCCTTTTAGACTCCTCCAATATTTTTATTGGGTGTTCCCGGTAGGTGAGATCTGGTTGTACATCAAGATTTTCATGCGACACATGCTTCTCTGGGTTGCTTACACACTTCCGTAGTTGCGAAACATGGAACGCGTCGTGGACGTCTGACAGTTCCTTGGGAAGGTCCAACTGGTAGGCCACTGTGCCTCTCCGTGCAACTATACGAAAGGGTCCGATAAATCAGGGAGCTAGTTTTCCTTTGACCTTGAATCGTTGCAGTCCCCTCATAGGAGATACACGTAGGTGCACATCTTCACCGGGTTCAAAACTTACTTCCCGATGCTATTGGTCGTAATAGCTCTTCTGTCGACTTTGGGTTGTCTTGAGTCGATCCCGTATTATCTTAACTTTTTCCTTAGCTTCTTTCAACATGTTCGGGCCGAAGATACGACTGTCCCCTGTTTCCGACCAGTTTAAGGGAGTACGGCATCTTCGTCAGTACAAGGCTTCGAAAGGTGCCATTTTCAGGCTGGCTTGGTAGCTGTTGTTGTATGCAAACTCGGCATACGGTAAGCTTGCCTCCCAACTGGTTCCATAGGTGAGGACACATGCCCTTAGCATGTCTTCTAGTATTTGATTTACTCGTTCCGTTTGTCCTCCAGTCTGGGGGTGATAGGCTGTACTGAACATTAGTTGCGTTCCGAGGGCTTGCTGCAACTGATCCCAAAATTTGGAGACGAACTGAGTGCCTCTGTCGGACATTATAGTCTTTGGAACTCCATGTAGGCATACTATACGGGCGAGGTAAAGTTTGGCAAGCTTTTTGGTGGTGTGGGTTGTTTTGACTGGCATGAAGTATGCCACCTTAGTCGGTCTATCTGTGATGACCCATATGGCATCATTCCCGTGTTGTGACCGTGGCAGTCCCACAATAAAGTCCATCCCAATATCGTCCCATTTCCATTCGGGAATCTTGTTTGGCTGTAACAGTCCTGCGGGTTTTTGGTGCTCGGCTTTAATGCGAAGACATGAATCACAACATGCAATGTATGTGGCTATATCCCTGTTCATACCGTGCCACCAAAATCTTTCCTCAATGTCCTTGTACATTTTGGTCCCTCCAGGGTGAATTGAGTACGGAGCGGTGTGGCTCTCTACTAGAATTTGCTGTTTGAGGTCTTCGCTATTTGGTACGCAAAGCCTGTCTCCGAACCATAATATTCCCTCACTGTCTATTGTAAATTCTGAGGCCTTGCCCTGACTTACTTTTCTTTTTATACCTTCAATGCTGGGGTGTCCATGTTGAGCCTTCTTAATTTGTTCTATTAGTGCATTGTTCAAGAAATCTTCCGATTCAACGATTAATCTTCCGATTTATCGCAAATCGGGGGTGACCGATAAGATTATGCCTTATCTTTTCCATTTATCTTTTGGACCGATTTATCGTTCTGATAAGCGATTTATTAGGAATGTACCGATAAATCGGACCTACTTGTAACACTATGTTTGCAAAACCTATGTTTATTTATGTTTTGTGGACCTTGTTATGGAATCTGTAGTATTGTCCTGTTTTGTTTGCCATTATACGAGGATTCAAAGGCTAGAAATCAAGGTAACACTTTTATCAAATATTGTTTTTGGGTTGAATATAGCGTATTTTAGTGTTGAGCACCTCAGATTTGAAACAAATTAGTCGATTAATAGTCGACCAATAAAATCGACTAGTCGGCCGGTTTCCGTTTAATCTCTAATCCTTAGTTGACCGAGACGATAACGATAAGCGATATCCTAACATTGTATTAGTGTAGGCCGTATTTCCATATTTGACACTTCGCCTTCAGTGACCATCATTAAGTTGAGCTTGGCGAATTCTCATTGAAATTCGGGTCTCGGGTTCTGTAGGCTGCTGTTGTCCGGGCTGGGGTTACGGCTGAGAGCATCTGCTACTACGTTTACCTTTCCTGGGTGATAGTGGATGCCAACGTCATAATCTTTTACCAGTTCCAACCAGCGTCGTTGTCGTAAATTGAGCTCTGGTTGTGTGAAAATATATTTGAGGCTCTTATGGTCTGTATATATTTCACAACGATTCCCAAGCAAAAAGTGCCTCCACTCCTTGAGTGCATGAATGACTGATGCCAATTCCAAATCATGAGTAGGATAATTTTCTTCATGTTTCCGTAGTTGCCGGGAAGCGTATGCGACTACTTTGCCTTCTTGCATTAGTACGCATCCGAGGCCTTTCCGGAATGCGTCACAATATACTTCAAAACTTTTGTGGATGTTTGGTACAACCAATACTGGGGTTGTTGTTAATTTCTTTTTGAGTTCCTGGAAGCTCTTCTCACAAGCTTCGGTCCATACGAATTTCTTATCCTTCTTGAGTAACTGTGTCATTGGTTTGGCTATGGTGGAAAATCCTTCAATAAACCTCCGGTAATATCCAGCCATTCTGAGGAAACTTCGTATATCTATTACATTGGCCGGTGACTTCCAACCAAGTACTGCGTTGACTTTTTCCGGGTCCACAGCAACTCCTTCTTGTGTCAATACGTGGCCTAGAAAACCAACTTGTCTTAACCAAAATTCACATTTGCTGAATTTGGCGTAGAGTTGATGTTTCCTTAATTCTCCCAGTACAATAGGAGATGTTCAGCATGCTCTTCTGGTGTCCTTGAATATACCAAGATATCATCAATAAATACCACCACAAATTTGTCCATGAATTTCATAAACACTTTGTTCATGAGGTGGACAAAATATGCGGGGGCGTTGGTCAGTCCAAACGGCATTACTGTAAATTCATATAGTCTGTATCTGGAGGTGAATGCTGTTTTCGGGATGTCTTCTGTCCGTACTTTTAATTGATGATAACCCGACCTTAAATCAACCTTTGAGAAAACCTTGGCTTGCGCGAGCTGGTCAAATAAATCATTTATCCGTGGCATCGGATATTTGTTCTTGATAGTGACCATGTTGAGTGCTCGGTAGTCTATACACAATCTCATAGTCCCATCCTTCTTTTTGGCGAATAATACCGGCGAACCCCAAGGTGAGGAGCTGGCCCGTATAAATCCTTTGTCCAGTAATTCCTTTATTTGTTTCTTTAGTTCAACCAACTCAGATGGTGCCATTCCGTATGGTTTCTTGTATATGGGGGTGGTTCCAGGCGCTAGCTCAATAATGAATTCTATTTCTCTGTCTGGTGGCATGCCTGGCAGTTCTTCAGGAAATACGCCTGGAAACTCACATACTACTGGAACCTTGCTTAATTCCGTAGTGTCTACCTTGTTTAATTTTGGTTGCCGCAATACTGGTCTTTCTTGAGCTGCGACTCTTATTGTCTTTCCGTGATGATGAGTAAGAATCACAGTTCGGTTGAAGCAGTCGATAAATCCTTTGTTGGTGGTTAGCCAGTCCATACCCAGGATAACATCGAGTCCCTTGTTTTCCAACACGATGAGGTTTGCGTGAAACTTTAACCCTTCAATTTCAATGGTTATACCTTGGTAGTAATTTTGAGTGATCTGCTTACTCCCGGGGGACTTGATAGTCATTGACTTTCCCAAGGGAAGCATCGAAAAACCATGTTGCAAAGCAAAACTCTTCGAAATGAACGAATGAGAAGCTCCAGAATCAAACAAAACCGTGGCAGGTATTGTGTTGACAGGGAACGTACCGAGTACGATATCCGGGGCATCCTGTGCTTGCTCCTTGGTCACATGGTTCAGGTGGCCTTTCTTGTTGTAATGCCCAGGATGGGACTATACCTCCTACATGTCGAGGCACGACTTAAAGGTATAAGCCCATCCTAGAATGATATCAAGTTTGGTATCTTTGCACGACTCATGTAAAAGAGGGATTAAATTGCAAAAGGAGATAGTTGGCTTACACTCGCCACTTCACACAATACATTACATAAGCAATCATCATTCAAAACATCACAACCCGACTACGGGCGAAGATCCAAAAGAAAGATACCAAAACAACATAAAGCCACAGGTCAGGATCGAATCCTAGTAGAAACCACTACTGATCGTCGAAGCGTCACACGCATACGGCCAAACTCTTCATCGAGCTCCTGGTGAAGTACTTCAACCAGCTCCTGCATCAAACTCGGCTGAACCTGCATCTGGTGTGGTGAAGTAACTGTGAGCCACAGAGGACTCAGCAATCCCGTTCCCGGGTAACAAGACTATTTAAGCCTTGGGTGTGGAACAAGGCTGAAGAAAGAATAAGAGGTGAAGGAACAACAAGAGTCTGCAGCAGCAACTAGCAACTAGCTTACGTGATAGAGAGCGAGAAAAGAAAGCCTCGGTCGAGAGATGATCACGAAGTGATCCTAACTAAAGCCAGTCAAACATAACCCCACCGTGTTCAACTCCCGAATCCCTATTCGGAAATTGACAGTCACGGTACACACGCTGGTAGTGTATTAGAACATTGTGTCAAGTTTTCTACAACCGGATATTAACAAGCTCCCATCTGCCACATAACCGCGGGCACGGCTTTCGAAAGTTCATAACCCTGCAGGGGTGTTCCAACTTGACCCATTACAAGCCCACGATCCGCGGAGTCGCAACTCCAAGGTGGGAAGACCCGAGTATTCTCGGAATCCCGTGCTCAAGTTAAACCGAACTAAGGTAAGGCTAATCCAGCAAATCCTCCCGGCGTGTCGACACCCTGATAGTAGCCGCGCGTATCTAAGTCTCAGGACACGACCGGATGGGCGATGCTACAGGACCCAATCCTCGAGTTTCCCCGTGGTGGTTCCCGCAGGACCCCCGTTTGGGACCAACACCAACAGCACTGGCCCCCCTGCTATGTAGAATTAGGAAACCCCGAGGGAGCGACCCCCTATGCAA
The DNA here is from genome assembly GCA_902687465.1 of Secale cereale. Taxonomy (NCBI): domain Eukaryota; kingdom Viridiplantae; phylum Streptophyta; class Magnoliopsida; order Poales; family Poaceae; genus Secale; species Secale cereale. Next base: position 441,306,709 of record LR738713.1, on the reverse strand, counting down.
ATTTAATTAATTAATTAAGTTGTTATTATGAGGCAAATAGTACCAAATGTTGGGACTTGCTGGAAAAGACTTAGCACTTAGCGGTTTATCAAGGGGGTCCCATACACCCCAACCGTGTTAGGAACGCATAATCAAGGAACATAACACCGGTTTATACGGTTCCTAACGGCATGAGTGGAACAAAACACCAAGCAAAAGGCTTAGCCTTGCACCCTTGCCAATATATAGATGATTTCATTTTTAAGCATATATATGGTGTGATATAACCCAACCAAACTTCAACATGAAGCAAGCATCTTCAATCTTCACCTGCAACTAACAATGCTATAAGAGGGGCTGAGCGGAGCGTACTTAGCCAAGCAACGGTTTGCATAGGTAGGGTGGTTAAACAGGTTCATGGTTACAAGTAGGAGGCTGACAAGAAAGACATGGGCATCGAGGCAAAACTATAGAGCGGAACTACTAGCAATAGGCAAAGATAGTAATGGTATCCGGGTTCGGTCATCTTGCCTGGGATTCCGCAAAGGAGGAAGAACGGGTCCATGAAGTAGACGGCGCAACACAGTCGAGAGAAACCTCACAACTCCGGAATGAAACCGAAGCTAACAAGAGAAGCGACCGGAAAGAAAGAAACAACACGGTAAACACACAATCATAAACATGTCATGATGCACAAGCAAGCATGATGCATGTCCGGTTTAAATATGCATGGCATGGCAAAGTGCACAAACAAAACTACAAGTTAAGTGGAGCTCAATATGCAACGAGTTGCATATTGACGAAACACCACATTTTATTATTTAATTGACTCTTGTTTATTTACAAGACAAGATTAAATGTTTTTAACATGGCAAGAGGTGAAGCATAAGTGAACTAACTATCTAGGCATTTTAAATGAGGCCGGAAATAACAACAACATATCCGGAAAATCCCCATGAGCATGTTTAGTAATTAAAGCAAACAAAAATTTAACATATTATAATGTTGTTAACATGATGCGGATGACATGATCAAGTTTATGCAATTATTATTAAAAGTTGACATGAAGAAGATAAGGAGCATTGTCACCGTGGTGGAAGAAAAAGTTGCCACGGCAACGATCCGAAAATGATGCAACATAACATCTCGGTTCCGGTAACTCGTTGAGAGTCTGGTGCAAAAAGAAAGATGGCGGAGTGATCGAGTCGAACAAGATGAAAGAGGTGGGGTGATCCCGTTGCCGGGTTCCCACGAGTCGGCGACGAGGCAACCGAGGAACATGACAAAAGGTCTGAACGGGCACGGTGCACACAAGGGCAAACATTTCATACAACACAACAACACACGGGTCATAGTCTCGGGTTATACCTTCGAAACACTCGTTTCGGGACGGTTCGAGTTCGTAGTGGAAGTAGTGGAACACGGTTCGTAGAGAAAGTAGTCGCTCCGTGAGTCGTGGTACACGTTCGTAGAGGTACTTGAGGGTCTCGGCGACGGTAGTTGAAGTAGTGGTACATGTTGGCGTTTCCGTTTCCGAAGAGGTACTTGCCGAGTCATCTTGTGTCGACGTTCTCGTATCGTAGATGTACACATACGTAGATGTTCGAGGTCGGTGTCGAGGTACTTGACGCATCCGGTAGTCGTACTCGTACGTCGTGGTACTTGTCGGGTCGCCGTGTACTCGTTCATGTAGTCGTTCTCGAGGTCGTCGTGGGAAGTAGTGGTTCACGGAGCTCGTTATCCCGTAGATGTTCGGGGTACATGGCGTCCATGAGGTCTCCGATAAACTTGACGGACCGGTTGCGGGGTGTTGGCGTCTCGGACTCGCTGATCCAAAACAAAACAAAAAGAAGCAGCAAGGCAGGGCAGCACGTCCAAAGGGCCAGCGGAGGAGATGCACGGAGGAGCTGCACGGGAGCCGGTGACCGGCGCTGCAGAGGCGGGGCAAAGAGGAGGCGGCCGCTCTGGCGCGAAGGGAGGACGAGGCAGAGCGGCTTCAGGCGAGGGAGGCCACGGGCGCACGGGGCTGGCTGCAGGCCTCGGGCTGCTGCCTTTCGCGGAGGGGAGGACCGGCGCTGGAGAGGAGGCCGCAGCTCCTGGCCACGGGAGGAGGAGGCCGCGGCATGGAGGCGAGGGCCTGGCCGGCTTTGGCTCCTGGCCGCTGGAGTCTGAAGAGGAGGGACGCGGCGCTCTGGTGCTGGAGAGGAGGTCGCAGGGACCTCGGCCGCGATGGCGATGCGGGCGCGGCCCTGGCGCTCGTCTTCTGGAGAAGGAGGGGCGCTCGAGGCAGGCCAGGTCGAGGGCTCCCGACCGGCCCGTCGGCTTGAGGCGGTCGGCTCGTTGGGCGCCCGGCGCGGGCGCTCGAGGAAAGGGTGATGAGGAGGAGGCGTCCGACGCGGTTCCTGGCCGGCCCACGGGCGACGCCGGACGGGGCTGCTTCGAGAGGAAGGGGGGGCGCTCGAGGGAACCGAGAGGCTGAGGCTGGCCGTGGCCATGGGAGCACGGAGGAGAAAGGGGATCGGGCGCTGGGAGATGGCTCGCGCGCGAGGGAGAGAGCGAGAGGTTGCGGGGTCGAGCAGGAGTGAGGGGTGCTCGAGGGAAACTGGCGGCGCTGGTTCGATGGGAGGAGGAGCGAGCGAGGATGCGGTCGGTGCTAGGGTTAGGGAAAGACTGGGCCAATGGGCCGGCCTGGGAGGGAAGGGCGGCTGCTCTTCTTATTTTCTTCTACTGCCATTACTCCAAACAGTAAAAAAAATAGCAAAGAAGAAAAAGAGAAGAAAGGAAGGGGAAGAATTTGGGCAAGAGGATTATCTTCCCGGACTCGTAAAAAGGTACACGGTCCACGAAAAATAGGAGAGGCGCTACGAAAGATGTAATTCAAATGATTTGAACTATGACATGGTTCCGGAAGTGCCCAAAATGTTGAGGATTTTAGGAGGAACCTCGATAAACGAGAAAAGAAAATATAGGGAAGGTTTTGACGGTGAAACTAGAATTAAGAGGCATGGGAAAAAATATGCAAGTGTGTTGGGTTAATTCCAACGAATGGAATATTTAATATAGCTCCCTAATAATATTGAGAGACTTTTATATGTTATAAAGAGAAGTCACACTTCCCTCGTTTTAAATGGACCGAAGGTCCACACGATTTATTTAGGTTGAGATGCAAAAGAAAAATATGACATGATGGCATGATGACATGATGCAATGCAAAAATAAATAACACAAGCAAAAGAAACACACGGGCAACCCGGAACATCTGGAATCTCCGGGAATCTTCTGGAATCTTCTGGGACGTCGGTCTTCGGGCGTCACAACTCTCCCACACTAACAGAGGATCTCGACCCGAGATCCTAGAGATAGCACCGGGTAAAAACGAAAAGAAGAGGAAGAGGTAAAACAAAGTTGATTCTTTGACAGACGAGTGAAACCAGGAACCTGAGAGGTTAAACAAGTTGAAAGAAAGAAAGAATGCAACGGAGATGAACGAAGATGAAAACACTCCGTTAGAAAAGAGGAACAAGGAGCATAACAAGAACCTTGTAGGTTGAAAGACATGAAACAAGAGCTTACGAACGAAAAGAATAAGAAACCGCAATGGTATAGCCAAGGAATAAGAATGACAGAATTCGGGCAGCACTTCGGTTGAAAATGGAAGGAAATGAACAAGAAGTTGAGGAGATGGAATGATACTTGATGAAATCAACAACACACTGCCTCCGAAACAATTAAAAGAATGGCACAAGGTTAAGAAGAATTCAGACAACACTCCGGTTGAAAAGAGAGGCAAACTTGATAAGATGGGAACTAGAATGTAGGGCACAACACTCCGGTTAAATAGATAGACAAGGAAAAGAACATGATCTCGATAAAAACGAGATGATGGTTAAAGAGGGCAATATCACAATGCCTCCGGAATGAAAGAATAGAGTATATAGCTCAACGAAAGAAATGAATGGAGAAGAAAATGACAACTTCTCCCAAAATGAATTTGAAAGAGCATCCTTACGAAGAAGGGTTGAACGGAGTTGTTGGGAAATCAACAACGAAAGAATAAGCTCGTTGTGGGCTTATGGAAAATACCTCAAAATTATGAGGTGACAACCAGCCACTGACGAAAACATTTGATTTGATAGAGGTAAGCAAGGAGATGAAAGAGTTATTTCACCGGAATGATAAATGAAGAACTCGGGTCATTTATAAGCACCATAATAGCAACAATCCTTAGGGAAAGCTTTTAGGTGAAATACAATCCCAAGATAACTCCAACGAATAAATTGAAGGGTTGAAAAGATCTCCTGAACAAGGAAAATGATGGGTTTAAATATCTCATTCTTGATAACTTGAGAGTCATGAAACATGAAGGGAAAATTGTCAAGAATGACATAACACCATCTGAAAAGATAAGGTAGGACGGATTGCAATTGGAAAGCATGATGAAGAATGCTTGAGCTCCAACAAGAATCTTGATGAAGACTTTGAGGATGAATTAAATGATGATGAACCACCATGAAGAACTTCGGTAATGAAAACATGAGAAGCGAAAGATGAAAAGAATAAGATTCAAGGCCTGCGATGAATCAGATGGAGCTTCGAAATGATATAATTGAAATAACTTGGAGCTCCGAAAAACAAGATGAAGAATTTAGAACCAAGGATATGATATGATGAACAAGCTCCAGACAAAAGAATTAAATCACCTTGAAGGAACAAGAATAAGAATTATGTTATGCATCTCCTTCACCAATTTAAATTGATGACAACCAAAGGATTTGGCATACTACTTATTCTCCTTGGAAAGAATTAAAAGAGATCTCGCACAAGCTTGGGTAAATCTTCAACGAACCACCGGTAGGATTGTGAAAGAACAAATTAATTAAAACGATAACAAGGAAGAGTAAACTTGAAAGAACCACCGTAAAATATGGAGACGAACGAAGAGACATCAATGAAGAATATTTGGAGGACGAAGTTGAAAACTCAGAACGAAGAAATATTTTGAAATGATGGCCTTCGGAGGATCACAAAGAAAAGAATTTATGAAAAGCTTCGGATGGGTATGAAAATAATTCCTCACAATCGAAACAATAATGAGGATGGCATGAAGCTAGAACCACAACTCATAAAGAGAACGGGCCAAGATTTAAGAGGAACTCTTCTCCGATCTTCAAATGTTGAGAATGAAGACGAGAAATGCCATAAGAATTATTGAGCACTCCGGAATGAAGAATTAAAAGGTTGAACCAATGATGAAAAATAATTTGAAAGCGGTCTTCTTACGTCACACTTTGAAAAGAATTTGAGTATAACTCCGGAAATTAGAAGAGTCATGTAAGATCCTGGGAAAAAGACCTGTGGGTTAGGGCCCAGTCAAAAGAAATCACCGTTGAAAAGATTGCTTAAGAGATATTGCACCGGTTGAATTAAATGGCTTGAATAAGATAGCAATCTCAAAATAGCTTAAACTGATTAAGAATGGAATTATGAATCTTCTGATATATCTTCAACACTCCGGATATGAATAACAAGAGGAGAATGATTAATTGGTGCACTGGAATAAGAAAGCATTGTGGAAAGAGGAAAAGGATAAGATCAACATCGAAATCTTGAATTACATCCACCGGCAGAATTGAGAACAAAAGAATGATGAACTTGAAGCTCTTGAGCATCTTCAAGATAATCACCGGATAAGGGCATTGAAGGAAAAGAATGAAGAAATATGACATGAATAAAATGGATATTTCATCTGAGAATTTCTGGCTCCGAGAAGAAGAAGGGTGGGAGGGTGGGGAAAACAAAGACAACTTGAGACGAACAAAATGGACACCGGTTGAAAAAGAATTTAACATGACCATCTTGATGGTCAAGAAGAATTAGCACTCCCATAGAAATATGAGAACATCGATTAGGAAAGGTATGGAATCAACATTTGACATCGAAGCAACTCGAATACCAGAATCAAATGAAACAAAGGATAGAATGTTGCAGAAGAATCTTCACAATATCATCCGAACAGAGAATTGAACGAATGAATTCCGTAGGTACATCAACTTGATGAGAAGCCACTTGGAGAACAAAAAATAAATAAAAGCAACAAGGATCAGATAGAACAAATACAAGATAGAAGCTTTGTTCGACATCTTCGTGCTGAAAGCTCATGGAACGTGTTACAAAAGGGTTTTGCAATCCCCGGATCAGCATAGCCAAGGACCCTTTAAGATGCAACTCCCGATCAGAACAAGTCCATAAAACCACTTCAGTCAATGTAGAACCCCGAACTTCATATCGTGCATCCGTTGGAAGAATGCCTAGAACAACTAGATGAACCCACCTATAGATTTCCGAAAGTTTCCAGTTATGCAATCAGGTGTTGGGGATACACGGGAAGCACCGCGCAATCAACTCTAAACCTACATCCAGGTGTATCCATCCTTCAACACATAACCAGTCTTTCTCGGAAACTGTGTACCTCGGACCTTCGAAAAGCATCCACTATAACAAGCTATGGCAATACTCCCGAACTACCTCCCCAGTACTGGGTGATGTCGGGGTTATCTTGCCACTAACCGCATAGGAGAGTTTTCGATGTCGGCCGTCTTAAGTATTCTAGTACTGCCGCGATGGATTTGTGACGACGACACCTCGGAGCTCAACTCCCCGGGACACTGCCACAACCCCTAATGACAGGAGGCATCGAGAACAATGTTCTCGTCACAATGACATCGAAACAATCGAAACAATACTCGCGAGATCCTAAAAAAAAATTTGGTGCATTTTTGAAAGTAGAAGAGATAAGAGTAGTCGTCAGGAGTCCTCACCAGAATGAAAAGAGATGAGAAGCAAAGAAATCCTACTCTCCGATATAAATATAGGACTCAAATCATTTTCAAGTGTGTGCCTAGACTCAACCGTCAACGATTCGATCAATCAGTGGGGCTTCTAGGTCGGAGAAGGCTCTGATACCAACTTGTAATGCCTAGGATGGGACTATACCTCCTACGTGTCGAGGCACGACTTAAAGGTATAAGCCCATCCTAGAATGATCTCAAGTTTGGTATCTTTGCACGACTCATGTAAAAGAGGGATTAAATTGCAAAAGGAGATAGTTGGCTTACACTCGCCACTTCACACAATACATTACATAAGCAATCATCATTCAAAACATCACAACCCGACTACGGGCGAAGATCCAAAAGAAAGATACCAAAACAACATAAAGCCACAGGTCAGGATCGAATCCTAGTAGAAACCACTACTGATCGTCGAAGCGTCACACGCATACGGCCAAACTCTTCATCGAGCTCTTGGTGAAGTACTTGAACCAGCTCCTGCATCAAACTCGGCTGAACCTGCATCTGGTGTGGTGAAGTAACTGTGAGCCACAGAGGACTCAGCAATCCCGTTCCCGGGTAACAAGACTATTTAAGCCTTGGGTGTGGAACAAGGCTGAAGAAAGAATAAGATGTGAAGGAACAACAAGAGTCTGCAGCAGCAACTAGCAACTAGCTTACGTGATAGAGAGCAAGAAAAGAAAGCCTCGGTCGAGAGATGATCACGAAGTGATCCTAACTAAAGCCAATCAAACATAACCCCACCGTGTTCAACTCCCGAATCCCTATTCGGAAATTGACAGTCACGGTACACACGCTGGTAGTGTATTAGAACATTGTGTCAAGTTTTCTACAACCGGATATTAACAAGCTCCCATCTGCCACATAACCGCGGGCACGGCTTTCGAAAGTTCATAACCCTGCAGGGGTGTTCCAACTTGACCCATTACAAGCCCACGATCCGCGGAGTCGCAACTCCAAGGTGGGAAGACCCGAGTATTCTCGGAATCCCGTGCTCAAGTTAAATCGAACTAAGGTAAGGCTAATCCAGCAAATCCTCCCGGCGTGTCGACACCCTGATAGTAGCCGCGCGTATCTAAGTCTCAGGACACGACCGGATGGGCGATGCTACAGGACCCAATCCTCGAGTTTCCCCGTGGTGGTTCCCGCAGGACCCCCGTTTAGGACCAACACCATCAGCACTGGCCCCCCCTGCTATGTAGAATTAGGAATCCCCGAGGGAGCGACCCCCTATGCAAATTTAATTAATTAATTAAGTTGTTATTATGAGGCAAATAGTACCAAATGTTGGGACTTGCTGGAAAAGACTTAGCACTTAGCGGTTTATCAAGGGGGTCCCATACACCCCAACCGTGTTAGGAACACATAATCAAGGAACATAACACCGGTTTATACGGTTCCTAACGGCATGAGTGGAACAAAACACCAAGCAAAAGGCTTAGCCTTGCACCCTTGACAATATATAGATGATTTCATTTTTAAGCATATATATAGTGTGATATAACCCAACCAAACTTCAACATGAAGCAAGCATCTTCAATCTTCACCTGCAACTAACAATGCTATAAGAGGGGCTGAGCGAAGCGTACTTAGCCAAGCAACGGTTTGCATAGGTAGGGTGGTTAAACAGGTTCATGGTTACAAGTAGGAGGCTGACAAGAAAGACATGGGCATCGAGGCAAAACTATAGAGCGGAACTACTAGCAATAGGCAAAGATAGTAATGGTATCTGGGTTCGGTCATCTTGCCTGGGATTTCGCAAAGGAGGAAGAACGGGTCCATGAAGTAGACGGCGCAACACAGTCGAGAGAAACCTCACAACTCCGGAACGAAACCGAAGCTAACAAGAGAAGCGACCGGAAAGAAAGAAACAACACGGTAAACACACAATCATAAACATGTCATGATGCACAAGCAAGCATGATGCATGTCCGGTTTAAATATGCATGGCATGGCAAAGTGCACAAACAAAACTACAAGTTAAGTGGAGCTCAATATGCAACGAGTTGCATATTGACGAAACACCACATTTTATTATTTAATTGACTCTCGTTTATTTACAAGACAAGATTAAATGTTTTTAACATGGCAAGAGGTGAAGCATAAGTGAACTAACTATCTAGGCATTTTAAATGAGGCCGAAAATAACAACAACATGTCCGGAAAATCCCCATGAGCATGTTTAGTAATTAAAGCAAACAATAATTTAACATATTATAATGTTGTTAACATGATGCGGATGACATGATCAAGTTTATGCAATTATTATTAAAAGTTGACATGAAGAAGATAAGGAGCATTGTCACCGTGGTGGAAGAAAAAGGTGCCACGGCAACGATCCGAAAATGATGCAACGCAACATCTCGGTTCCGGTAACTCGTTGAGAGTCCGGTGCAAAAGGAAAGATGGCGGAGTGATCGAGTCGAACAAGATGAAAGAGGTGGGGTGATCCCGTTGCCGGGTTCCCACGAGTCGGCGACGAGGCAACCGAGGAACATGACAAAAGGTCGGAACGGGCATGGTGCACACAAGGGCAAACATTTCATACAACACAACAACACACGGGTCATCGTCTCAGGTTATACCTTCGAAACACTCGTTTCGGGACGGTTCGAGTTCGTAGTGGAAGTAGTGGAACACGGTTCGTAGAGGAAGTAGTCGTTCCGTGAGTCGTGGTACACGTTCGTAGAGGTACTTGAGGGTCTCGGCGATGGTAGTTGAAGTAGTGGTACATGTTGGCGTTTCCGTTTCCGTTTCCGAAGAGGTACTTGCCGCGTCATCTTGTGTCGGCGTTCTCGTATCGTAGATGTACACATACGTAGATGTTCGAGGTCGGTGTCGAGGTACTTGACGCATCCGGTAGTCGTACTCGTACGTCGTGGTACTTGTCGGGTCGCCGTGTACTCGTTCATGTAGTTGTTCTCGAGGTCGTCGTGGGAAGTAGTGGTTCACGGAGCTCGTTATCCCGTAGATGTTCGGGGTACATGGCGTCCATGAGGTCTTCGATAAACTTGACGGACCGGTTGCGGGGTGTTGGCGTCTCGGACTCGCTGATCCAAAACAAAACAAAAAGAAGCAGCAAGGCAGGGCAGCACGTCCAAAGGGCCAGCGGAGGAGACGCACGGAGGAGCTGCACGGGAGCCGGTGACCGGCGCTGTAGAGGTGGGGCGAAGAGGAGGCGGCCGCTCTGGCGCGAAGGGAGGACGAGGCAGAGCGGCTTCAGGCGAGGGAGGCCACGGGCGCACGAGGCTGGCTGCAGGCCTCGGGCTGCTGCCTTTCGCGGAGGGGAGGACCGGCGCTGGAGAGGAGGCCGCAGCTCCTGGCCACGGGAGGAGGAGGCCGCGGCATGGAGGCGAGGTCTTGGCCAGCTTTGGCTCCTGGCCGCTGGAGTCTGAAGAGGAGGGACGTGGCGCTCTGGTGCTGGAGAGGAGGTCACAGGGACCTCGGCCGCGATGGCGATGCGGGCGCGGCCCTGGCGCTCGTCTTCTGGAGAAGGAGGGGCGCTCGAGGCAGGCCAGGTCGAGGGCTCCCGACCGGCCCGTCGGCTTGAGGCGGTCGGCTCGCTGGGCGCCCGGCGCGGGCGCTGGAGGAAGGGGCGATGAGGAGGAGGCGTCCGACGCGGTTCCTGGCCGGCCCACGGGCGACGCCGGACGGGGCTGCTTCGAGAGGAAGGGGGGGCGCTCGAGGGAACCGAGAGGCTGAGGCTGGCCGCGGCCATGGGAGCACGGAGGAGAAAGGGGATCGGGCGCTGGGAGATGGCTCGCGCGCGAGGGAGAGAGCGAGAGGTTGCGGGGTCGAGCAGGAGCGAGGGGTGCTCGAGGGAAACTGGCGGCGCTGGTTCGATGGGAGGAGGAGCGAGCGAGGATGCGGTCGCTGCTAGGGTTAGGGAAAGACTGGGCCAATGGGCCGGCCTGGGAGGGAAGGGCGGCTGCTCTTCTTATTTTCTTCTACTGCCATTACTCAAAACGGTAAAAAAAATAAAATAGCAAAGAAGAAAAAGAGAAGAAAGGAAGGGGAAGAATTTGGGCAAGAGGATTATCTTCCCGGACTCGTAAAAAGGTACACGGTCCACGAAAAATAGGAGAGGCGCTACGAAAGATGTAATTCAAATGATTTGAACTATGACATGGTTCCGGAAGTGCCCAAAATGTTGAGGATTTTAGGAGGAACCTCGATAAACGAGAAAAGAAAATATAGGGAAGGTTTTGACGGTGAAACTAGAATTAAGAGGCATGGGAAAAAATATGCAAGTGTGTTGGGTTAATTCCAACGAATGGAATATTTAATATAGCTCCCTAATAATATTGAGAGACTTTTATATGTTATAAAGAGAAGTCACACTTCCCTCGATTTAAATGGACCGAAGGTCCACACGATTTATTTAGGTTGAGATGCAAAAGAAAAATATGACATGATGGCATGATGACATGATGCAATGCAAAAATAAATAACACAAGCAAAAGAAACACACGGGCAACCCGGAACATCTGGAATCTCCGGGAATCTTCTGGAATCTTCTGGGACGTCGGTCTTCGGGCGTCACACTTGTGGTTGTTATTGGGGTTGAAGTTGTTACGCTTGGGCGCGGAATTGTTTCCATTGCTGTTTGGCTTCGGTGCCGAGTTTCTTGGCTTTGGGCACTGTTTAGCATAGTGCCCCTCTTCTCCACAAGCGTAGCAAGTAACACCTGGGCGATATGTGAAATCCTTGTCCCTTGCATGAATTTTTTTTGTTTGGGCGTGTGTCATTTGTCATGGATTTGTTCGTCCCATTTTTCTGAAAATTTACCTTATTCCTGTTGTTGCGAGGGTGGTTGGTTTGATCCCTTTTTCGCTTGCGAATGTCTTCCAGACTGCGACGCTCATTTTCCAAGGTAATAGCCTTGTCCACCAGTGTCTTGAAATCTGGAAATGTGTGTACAACTAACTGGCATTTAAGTGCTGGTGCCAGACCGTCCAGGAATTTTTCCATCTTCTTATTTTCAGTCAAACGCTCTTCATTGGCATAACGAGATAATTGAGTAAATTGGATGTTGTACTCAGTTACAGTCATGCCCCTTTGCTTGAGGTCATAAAATTCTCTTTTCTTGATCTTCATAATGCTTCTAGGGATGTGCGCCCCACGAAAGCCTTCTTTAAAATCTTCCCAGGTGATATCATTTTCGTTGGGGTGCATATGCAGAAAATTCTTCCACCATGACGCGGCTGCTCCAGTAAGATAATGTGGTGCGTAAAGTACCTTTTCCCGGTCTGAGCATTGTGCCACAATTAATTTTCTTTCAATGTCTCGAAGCCAATCATCGGCCTCCAGAGGTCTGTCTGTGTGAGAAAATGTTGGCGGACGTGTCTTCTATAATTCAGACAATTTTGAATGATGCTGGTATGGCTCACTGTGATTTCCCATGTTAATGACATGATTCATCATTTCCTGATGTTGCTGCTGACTTTGCTCGTAAAGACGGCAAACTTGAGAAAATGATGTTTTGCTGCCCTGCTGACTTGACTGCCCCTGTGCGAAATTGTTACCTGTCTGTGTGCCATAATCTTCCTCTGGTGGACTTGGCATGGAACGTGTCCAAGGACGAGTCATTTCTCAGTCTGGGGGTATTATTGCAGAAATCATGAGAAGAACTGAGCGGAAAAAATAAACCAAGATTTGCAAAAGCAGCAAAAAAACACGAGCATCCAAAGATTTCAAAATAAAAAAAAAACTTGATTGCGAACGGAGAAGGACCGCTTAGTACATATCTTACACGCGAGTCGTAATTATACATACGTCACTCAGGATGTGCGTACACATTCCTGGCATGTTATTTACGCTAGTGCACTTCTCCAAGTTCCTACATGATGCGCAAACAGACTACTCCCCAACAACCTATTTTACATAACATACAAATCATACAAGCGAGCTTGACGTGTCGCGGACAGGCGCACTAGTCGGAGATGTTGAAGACTTCCCTTGGCCTGCCGAGGGTAAGGCCCGGTGGTGATGGAGACTCAACTTCCTCCTCACTAATGGGCTCCAGGCGTGGAGTATTGGTATGAGGTGTTGATGCGGGTGCGGCAGGTGGTGCAGCTCTGACTGGGGCAGGAGCAATGACCTGGTCAAACTCCTCAGTGGTAGGCAGACGGCGAGCGGTGGCTAAGATGGAAGGTGCATAAGATGCGGAGGAGGAGACAAAAGTTAGTGGTGGCAAAGTATGGAGTAGCTCCCTCCTGTTGGCGGAGCCACTCTGGACCAAGTCCATACGAGCAGCCACCAAGTCGTCCACAAGATTATCAAACGCTGCCTCAAGTGCCTTCAGGTACTCAACCATTGATTCGATGGCTTCATCACGTTCCCCATTTTACGCAAGCAAACGCATAGTGGCACGTGTAGGGCACGTGGCATGGGAGGTACCGGTAGCGACGAGTCTTCATTGAAGGAAGAATATCCCAGAGACAAGCTATCGCCTCACGGGCAGCCATTTGCATGGCATGCCTCTCCGTAGGCATGGCCCTGCCCACAAATCGGAGCCGGCGCGCTTCCGAACGCCCCCCTTGAATTGCACCACGGCCTGGTGCATCGACACGCTGTCGCTGAGCTTGTGACAGTAGAGTGTAAACTCTGGACGGGTTGATGGCCCGATCGCGACCTTGGTGATGGCGAAGAGGAGCTTGATAAACCCCTCAGGAATGTTGGCGAACACTTGTGAATCGCAGTCGCCGCTGGCCATCTACAAAAGTAGACAAAAATTTCGAATAGTCAAGTCATAAATTTATGATGACTAACAGAATTGCTACAAATGCAAAAATGCCGAATAGCATTTATTATGCTAATAACCGATTAGCGATCGCACCTAGTGGCTTCCTACAGTCAGCCTGGCTCTGGTACTAAGGTTGTCAGGACCGGTTTTTCAGTAAAATAATTACCGAGAGACCGACCTTTTTATCGAACCAGCAAGGAAGAATACTTCTTGCTGATAGACGATTCCTTGATACAGAATTCCAGAGTACTGAATATTATATAAGGTTGAGCTGAGGTCGCTCAACAATTTATTACAAGTACGCCAATATAGTGCATAAAGGCGGATATGACACAATGGTAGGGTGGCATACTACTAACTCGTAATAAAAAGGTGGTGGATATGTCACAGTGTAGTGGGTGATGTGACTCCATTAGCTTACAGTTCATCGAGTGTCGGAGTGAGACCCGATGAATTTATTTGGTGGTTGGCGGAAGCGGTTATATAACAGTGATCAACTCCAGGATCGCAAGAGACTGACTGGGACTCCACTAGACGTCGGACTCGCTATCGAACTCTTCATCCATGAGATCGCCTTCGTCAACATCTGGCCAAATCAACAAGCTAGGTGAGTACTTTGAATGTACTTGCAAGACAGTTCGGACATAAGATATAATAAATGCAAACATGATGCATATGAGTATTCTAGCAAAATGCAACCGGATAATAAAATTTATGTGCTGCAAGTAAAGATAGAAGTCGGGCGGTAATCCTCCCGAAATCCATAAGATAAATAAAAGAAGACCAAACGAGTGCCTGAGTGACGCCTCGTGAGGAAAAATAAATAGAAATATGCCACAGTCGGGCGTCTAAGCGACACCACATAGAGGGCTTATAAAGAAAATAAATGATAAGAATGCCTCAGTCGGACGTCTGAGCGACATCACATAAAGGGCTTATAATGAAAATAAATAACAGGAATGCCATAGTCGGACATCTGAGCAACATCACATAAAGGGCTTATAATGAAAATAAATAACAAGAACGCCACAGTCGGACGTCTGAGCGACATCACATAAAGGGCTTATAATGAAAATAAATAACAAGAACACCACAGTCGGATGTCTGAGCGACATCACATAAAGGGCTTATAATGAAAATAAATAACAAGAACGCCACAGTCGGACGTCTGAGCGACATCACATAAAGGGCTTATAAATAACAATAATGCCACAGTCGAACGTCTGAGCGACATCACAAAAAGGGCTTATAAATAACAAGAATGCCACAGTCGGACGTCTGAGCGACATCACATAAACGGCTTATAAATAACGATAGTATAAAGGGAAATACTTCAGGAAGTAAATCAGTATAGAGATAACTGGTCAGTTCATCTACCCAAAATGAACTTGACAAAAATTACCACTCTTGTTACTATCAAGAATCTACTAGAGACGGTCACCGGGGTTGACACGAAGGTTGACTCTAGGCCATAAACATGGCTACACGGAAGATTTGACTCTGCAGAGTTTGTACTCTTAAATCACAGCCAACGGATTCCACTAGCCACAGGGACTAGTTCCGTCTACGGTGTTTTAGCAGAAACACAACTGACCGGTACACACACATTTCACATCCTGTTGTCCGGAATCACCCGTGACAACATTCACGAAAAACTTTAAGATTGGAAGGCTACAACCTCGAATTGCATGGGATCAAATTTATATATGCGCGCCCTAAGGGGTGCCCCCCTCTCGGTCCCAACCGGAAACACCCATGCCCCCTGACCGGATGACGGGCTTTAATCCAGGGCCATCGAACCCTCATCCCGGCCCCTCTACTTGGTGTGTACACGGAAAGTGGTTTACAACCGACTAGACCGTAATCTTAACAGACGGCATATGACAGTACCAAAAAGGAGACGAACGGGATCGCGACTTGATCCTCGTTGATACTAAAGTTAACCGTCTCCTGGCATGCTCCAACATTACAAGTACGCCACCCATCATGTCACCACATGATCGAGGTGGTTCAACCATTATCATTCGGGGCTCACCCGAAGCTTGCTTGCATGGACTATAATCATCCACAAATGCTCATATGACCATGCTATGAAAAGAACTACTCGAGCAAACATGCAACACACTCATCATATCAAAGGTTCAAACATGCTTGCCTGGTTCGGAGTAGTCGGAGTCTAACTCGGTGAGGTTCGCGGCTCCGTCACGTCCTTCGGTATCTACGTATTCAAACAAAATGAATACTAACACAAATACCGCGCGTGCATAAAAGTTGCTCCAGATATTTTTCAAATAAATATGAAAAAAAACTAGACAGAAAACTAAAGAGGAGAGAAAAAGAATCAACTCAAAGTCATCTTTAGTTAAAAAGATATTAGAGTTTCTGTCCAGGGACTCATCTGTAATGAAACAGAAAGTTTCCAGGGGCTAGAATAGAAAACAGAAAAGCGAACCGGTACGCAGTACGCCAGCTGAAAAGGGAGACGTACTTTGCCCGAAGGCGCTTTCCAGAAAAACGTTTCGGAGGGAAACGAGAGGCTGACGAGGGGGTCCCACTTGTCGGGTTTAAAAACTGAAACAGAGCCGCGCCGGCGCCAGAAGGCTGCGGTGGTCGCCGGCGCCGATCCACGGCGAGGTAGGGGAAGGAAGGGGTACCCACAGCTTCCTGGTGTTCTTCCACGTCGGTGGGTGGTGGAGTTGAGCGTCGGTGTCACATCCCTAGATCAACCTCTGTGGTCTTTGCCTGATCATCATGTCATCATGTTTAAATTTTTGTTAAACTTGAATTGGGGATTGTTTAAACCCTAGCACCAAATCAAAGCAATTAGGTTTAACCTAAAATCTTTTCCAATGACCAAAATGCCTTCATCAATGTTTGCTAATTTTGGCAAGGCTTTGAGACCAAACCAAAAATAGTGAACATTTTTGTAGAATATTTTGGGCACTGAATTAAATCATATCTTATTTGCATTTGGGCATTTAAATATTATATATTATTTTAAATGCTCAAATAATCATAAACTAAAATGTTTACTGTTAGATTTATTCTAAACAGTAGCCATGCTTGGTTTCATGATTTTTTGGAAATGCCCTGGCATTTTTATTAAAGCCCTAAAGTTTACAAAGAAAAGAAATAGAAAACGGTAATTAAAATAGAAAGCAGTGAGGGAGAGAAGTACCTGGGCCTTCTTACCTGGCTGGCCCATGAGGAGGCCCAGCTCTTGTTTAGGCCCAGCCCACCAGGGGCAAGGTTGTCTTCAACCTTGTGCCCACTAGCAGCCAGCGCACGCGCCCGACCGCGCCACCTCTTGCTTCGCCGTGTCGCGCTCCCCTTCGACCCAATCCGGGCGCCAAGAGACGTGGACGAAGCTCCGCAGCGATCCCCTCCTCCTCTGGCCACCCTCCCCTTTCTCCCTGCTCGCTCTCGAGCCCGGCCGAACGAGCTTGTCGCCGCCGTCCACTGCTCGCATGACCACCGGCCACCCCTCGTTCCGTGACCATGTCCAAGAGCTCCCTCTCCTCACGTTGAAGCTCCACTTCGATCCGCCCGACGCCGGGAGCCCCTGGAGCAGCGTCTTCGACCTCTTCTTCCTCCTACGGCCGCGGAGATCGCCGGCGACTGTGCGCCACTCCGAC
>LR738713.1:441272739-441289352 GCA_902687465.1 Secale cereale | reverse complement strand
CCCCCCCCCGAGCATCCCGTCCGCCTCCCTGTGAGCTCCTGCGCCGAAACCCCCTCTTCCCGGCTTCTTTTTCGTGCCGTAGCCGCCGCCCCGCGAGCACCCGACACCGTCGTCTGCCATGGCCGGTGAGCCCCGTGCTCTCGAGCCCCTCCACTCGAACCCGTGGCACCAGCGTGCTTCTGGTGACCCGCAGGTGCGACCTAGCCCATCAGCTCCTCCCCTAGCGCACCGCAACCCCGAAACCATCTGCTCCAGAACTCCGGCGCCGCCAAACCTCGACGCCGCGCTTGCTTCCGGCCACCCCAGCCGCTGACTCCGGTTCCTTTGGATGCGGAAGAGCGCCAGCTACGCGTAGAGACCAACCATGGCTCAAACTGTGGCCTGTAGGCGAAACCCGAGCCGCTCCAGCGTGCCTCCGCCGCGTTTTTGGTCGCCGCCGGCGTAACTCCGGTGACGCCGACGTGGCAAGTCATTAGCCACTAATGACGCCCTAACTAACCCCCTAGAGCCACTGCCATGTGGGCCCATGTACCTGTTTAGGTTAGTTTTATTTTCTGTTTAGATTAATCCATAAACAGTGGGACCCACCCGTCAGCTTTGACTCTGCTGACGTGGTCGTTAACCTGACCCCACCTGTCTGTGACTCTAGGCAGCTTTGTGTCACTGGCACGTGGAGCCCACATGTCAGAATTGACCTGGACCAGCCTGTTGACCTGATGACGTCATGATGAGGCAGTGCTGACGCAGTAATGTTTTCTGAGATTTTAAATAAATCAGAAATGATTTATTTATTTCAGAAATTAGCTAAAACTTCTAAAATTCATATAAAATCAACCGTAGCTCAGATGAAAATAATTTATATATGAAAAATGATCAGAAAAATATGAGGAGTCTGTTTACGACATTTTCATGCATGTTTGAGTAACTTACAGCCACTGTTTAGGGCAATTTGAAGAAATAGCATTCAAATAATCACATGTGTAGTTTGAATTTGAACCTTTGGTTCAAACCAACTTCATTTAACCTGTTGCTAGTTGCATTAGCTCAAATCACATCATATTGCCATGTCATGTTCATGCATCATATTGTTGCATTGCATTGATTGTGTTCCTTCTCTGTTTGTCGGTTTTGTCCCCTCTCAGTAGACGGCGTTCCAACGATGAGTTCGATGACACCGATGAAGAACTATTACTATCTTCAGAAGTGCCAGGCAAGTAGAACCCCCTTGTTCATTCCGATACAATCCCACTCTCTCGCTCCTGCTCTCTTTACTGCATTAGGACAACAATGTTTCAACTGTTACCTGCTGCGATAGTTGAACCCCTTTCCCCTGCATGACCTGTCATTGCCACAGTAAATAGTTGAAACCCACTAGCATGAGTAGGAGTTGTTTGAGCCATGTTGTGCCTACTCATTCATGCTTTCTGGTTATGCCTGCTATTGCTTAGAGTTGTGTCAAGTCTGATTCATCGAGGATGAATTGGAAAGTTATGAACATGTCCTACTGTGTGTGAGCTAAGTGTGTGAACACGATTTGGTAAAGGTAGCGGTGAGAGGCCATGTAGGAGTACATGGTGGGTTGTCTCACTGGGACCGTCCTTAAGAACTGAGTTCTGTGTAAGTTGTCCAATGACTAGCTACTACCACACATTGGGTTTCGGTAACTCGACCCCTCTCGACTTATTAATCAACTAGATCTCTGTCCAGGAGTTGCAACTAGTTTCTGGTATTTGTAGGTAGTGCTAGTTGAAGGAAATATGCCCTGGAGGCAATAATAAAGTTATTATTTATTTCCTTATATCATGATAAATGTTTATTATTCATGCTAGAATTGTATTAACCGGAAACTTAATACATGTGTGAATACATAGACAAAACAGAGTGTCCCTAGTATGCCTCTACTAGACTAGCTCATTGATCAAAGATGGTTATGTTTCCTAGCCATAGACATGAGTTGTCATTTGATCAACGGGATCACATAATTAGGAGAATGATCTGATGGACAAGACCCATCCGTTAGCTTAGCACTATGATCGTTTAAGTTTTACTGCTATTGCTTTCTTCATGACTTATACATGTTCCTATGACTATGAGATTATGCAACTCCCGAATACCGGAGGAACACTTTGTGTGCTACCAAACATCACAACGTAACTGGGTGATTATAAAGGTACTCTACAGGTGTCTCCGAAGGTACTTGTTGGGTTGGCGTATTTCAAGATTAGGATTTGTCACTCCGATTGTCGGAGAGGTATCTCTGGGCCCACTCGGTAATGCACATCACTATAAGCCTTGCAAGCATTGCAGCTAATGAGTTAGTTGCGGGATGATGTATTACGGAACGAGTAAAGAGACTTGTTGGTAACGAGATTGAACTAGGTATTGAGATACCGACGATCGAATCTCGGGCATGTAACATACCGATGACAAAGGGAACAATGTATGTTGTTATGCGGTTTGACCGATAAAGATCTTCGTAGAATATGTGGGAGCCAATATGAGCATCCAGGTTCCGCTATTGGCTATTGACCGGAGACGTGTCTCGGTCATGTCTACATAGTTCTCGAACCCGTAGGGTCCGCACGCTTAAGGTTTCGATGATAGTTTTATTATGAGTTTATGAGTTTTGATGTACCGAAGGAGTTCGGAGTCCCGGATGAGATCGGGGAAATGACGAGGTGTCTCAAAATGGTCGAGATGTAAAAATCGATATATTGGACGACTATATTCGGACATCGGAAAGGTTCCGAGTGATTCGGGTATTTTCGGAGTACCGGGGAGTTACGGGAATAGAGGAGAGAGGCCAAAAGGAAGGAGGCGTGCACCCCCCTTCTGGTCCGAATTGGACAAGGGGTGCAGCCCCCTTTTCCTTCTCCCTCTCCCCCTCTTTCCTTCTCTCCTACTCCGGAAAGGAAAGGGGAATCCTACTAGGACTTGGGAGTCCTAGTAGGACTCCCCACACTTGGTGCGCCCCCTCTAGGGCCGGCCTCTCCCTCCCTCCTTTATATACGGGGGCAGGGGGGCACCTCTAGACACAACAATTGATCTCTTGATCTCTTAGCCGTGTGCGGTGCCCCCCTCCACCATAGTTCTCCTCGATAAATATTGTAGCGGTGCTTAGGCGAAGCCCTGCGACGGTAGAACATCAAGATCGTCACCACGCCGTCGTGCTGACGGAACTCTCCCTCGACACTCGGCTGGATCGGAGTTCGAGGGACGTCATCGAGCTGAAAGTGTGCTAGAACTCAGACGTGTCGTAGTTTCGGTGCTTGATCGGTCGGGCCGTGAAGACGTACGACTACATCAACCGCGTTGTTCTAACGCTTCCGTTTTCGGTCTACGAGGGTACGTAGACTCACTCTCCCCTCTCATTGCTATGCATCTTGTAGATAGATCTTGCGTGATCGTAGGAAAATTTTAAAATACTACATTCCCCAACAGTGGCATCATGAGCCAGGTCTATGCGTAGATGATATGCACGAGTAGAACACAAGTGAGTTGTGGACGATACTAGTCATACTGCTTACCAGCATGTCATACTTTGATTTGGCGGTATTGTTGGATGAAGCGGCCCGGACCGACATTACGCGTACGCTTACGCGAGACTGGTTCTACCGACATGCTTCGCACCCAGGTGGCTGGCGGGTGTCAGTTTCTCCAACTTTAGTTGAATCAAGTGTGGCTACACCCGGTCCTTGTGAAGGTTAAAACAGCACATACTTGACGAAATATCGTTGTGGTTTTGTATGCGTAGGTAAGAACGGTTCTTGCTAAGCCCGTAGCAGCCACGTAAAACTTGCAACGACAAAGTAGAGGACGTCTAACTTGTTTTTGCAGGGCATGTTGTGATGTGATATGGTCAAGACATGATGAGTTATACGGTTTTGTATGAAATGATCATGTTTTGTAAAGTTATCGGCAACTGGCAGGAGCCATATGGTTGTCGCTTTATTGTATGAAATGCAATCGCCATGTAATTGCTTTACTTTATCACTAAGCGGTGACGATAGTCGTAGAAGCAATAGTTGGCGAGACGACAACGATGCTACGATGGAGATCAAGGTGTCGCGCCGGTGACGAAGGTGATCATGACGGTGCTTTGGAGATGGAGATCAAAAGCACAAGATGATGATGGCCATATCATGTCACATATTTTGATTGCATGTGATGTTTATCTTATTATGCTTCTTATTTTGCTTAGTTCGACGGTAGCATTATAAGATGATCCCTTACTAAATTTCAAGGTATAAGTGTTCTCCCTGAGTATGCACCGTTGCGAAACTTCGTCGTGCCGAGACACCACGTGATGATCGGGTGTGATAAGCTCTGCGTTCAAATACAACGGGTGTAAGCCAGTTTTGCACACGCAGAATACTCGGGTTAAACTTGACGAGCCTAGCATATGCAGATATGGCCTCGGAACACTGGAGACCGAAAGGTCGAGCGTGAATCATATAGTAGATATGATCAACATAAGATGTTCACCATTGAAACTACTCCATCTCACGTGATGATCGGACATGGTTTAGTTGATTTGGATCACGTGATCATTTAGATGACTAGAGGGATGTCTATCTAAGTGGGAGTTCTTAAGTAATATGATTAAATTGAACTTTAATTTATCATGAACTTAGTCCTCGTAGTATTAGCATATCTATGTTGTAGATCAATAGCTCGCGATGTTGCTCCCCGTTTATTTTTTATATGTTCCTAGAGAAAACTAAGTTGAAAGATGTTAGTAGCAATGATGCGGAATTGTTCCGTGATCTGAGGATTATCCTCATTGCTGCACAGAGAATTATGTCCTTGATGCACCGCTAGGTGACATACCTATTGCACGAGCAGATGTAGACGTTATGAATGTTTTGACAAAAGCTCGGTATGATGACTACTTGATAGTTTAAGTGCACCATGCTTTATGGCTTAGAACCGGGACTTCAAAAATGTTTTGAACACCACGGAGCATATAAGATGTTCCAAGAGTTGAAATTAGTATTTCATACTCATGCCCGTGTCGAGAGGTATAAGACTTCTGACAGTACTTTGCCTACAAGATGGAGGAGAATAGCTCAACCAGTGAGCATGTGCTCAGATTGTCTGGGTACTACAATTACTTGAATCAAGTGGGAGTTAATCTTCCAGATAAGATAGTAATTGACAAAGTTCTCTAGTCACTATCACCAAGTTAGTAGAACTTTGTGATGAACTATAATATGCAAGGGATGACGAAAGGAATTCCCGAGCTCTTCGCAATGCTGAAGTCGGCGAAGGTAGAAATCATGAAAAAGCATCAAGTGTTGATGGTTAACAAGACCACTTGTTTCAAGTAAAGGGCAAATGGATAGAAGGGGAACTTCAAGAAGAATGACAAGCAAGTTGTCACTCCCGTGAAGAAACCCAAAGCTAAAACTCAAGCCTGAAACTAAGTGCTTCTACTGCAAAGGAAATGGCCACTGGAAGTGGAACTGCCCTAGATACTTGGCGGATAAGAAGGATGGCAAAGTGAACAAAGGTATATTTTGATATACAGATTATTGATGTGTACTTTACTAGTGTTCATAGCAACCCCTTGGTATTTGATACTGGTTCAGTTGCTAAAATTAGTAACTTGAAATGAGAAATGCAGAATGAACAGAGACTAGTTAAAGGTGAAGTGACGATGTGTGTTGGAAGTGGTTCCAAGATTGATATGATCATCATCGCACACTCCCTATACTTTCGGGATTAGTGTAAAACCTAAATAAATGTTATTTGGCATTTGCGTTGAGCATGAATATGATTTGATCATATTTGTTGCAATACGGTTATTCATTTAAAGTCATAGAATAATTGTTATTCTGTTTACATGAATAAAACCTTCGATGGTCATACACCCAATGAAAATAGTTTGTTGGATCTCGATCGTGGTGATACACATATTCATAATATTGAAGCCAAAAGATGCAAGGTTAATAATGATTGTGCAACTTATTTGTGGCACTGCTGTTTAGGTCATAATGGTGTAAAGCGCATGAAGAAACTCCATAGTGATGGACTTTTGGAATCACTTGATTATGAATCACTTGGTGCTTGCGAACCATGCCTCATGGGCAAGATGACTAAAACTCCGTTCTCCGGAACAATGGAGCGAGCAACAGATTTGTTGGAGATCATACATACAAATGTATGTGGACCAATGAGTGTTGAAGCTCGCGGCGGGTATCGTTATTTTCTGACCTTCACTGATGATTTGAGCAGATATAGGTATATCTATTTAATGAAGCACAAGTCTAAAACATTTGAAAAGTTCAAAGAATTTCAGAGTGAAGTGGAGAATCATCATAACAAGAAAATAAGAGTTTCTACGATATGATCGTAGAGGTAAAATATTTGAGTTAGCGAGTTTGGCCTTCAGTAAAAACAATGTGAAATAGTTTCACTACTCACGCCACCTGGAACACCATAGTGTAATGGTGTGTCCGAACGTCATAACCGTACTTTATTAGATATGGTGCAATCGATGATGTCTCTTACCAATCTATCACTATCGCTTTTGGGGTTATGCATTAGAGACAGATACATTTACGTTAAATAGGGCACCATCTAAATCCGTGGAGATGACACCGTATGAACTGTGGTTTGACGAGAAACCTAAGCTGTCATTTCTTTAAGTTTGGGACTGCGATGCTTATGTGAAAAAGTTTCAACATGATAAGCTCGAACCCAAAACGGAGAAGTAAATCTTCATAGGATACCCAAAAGAAACTGTTGGGTACACCTTCTATCATGGATCTGAAGGCAAGGTCTTTGTTGCTAAGAGTGGATCCTTTCTAGAGAAGGATTTTCTCTCGAAAGAAGTGAGTGGGAGGAAAGTGAAACTTGATGAGGTAATTGTACCTTCTCCCGAATTGGATAGTAGTACATCACAGAGACTGGTTCCAGTGATTCCTACACCAATTAGTGAGGAAGCTAATGATGATGATCATGAAACTTCGGATCAAGTTACTGCTGAACTTCGTAGATCAACCAGAGTACGTTCCGCATCAGAGTGGTACGGCAACCTGGTTCTGGAAGTCATGTTACTAGACCATGATGAACCTACGAACTATGAGGAAGCGATGATGAGCCCAGATTCCGCAAAATGGCTTGAGACCATGAAATTTGAGATGGGATCCATGTATGAGAACAAAGTGTGGACTTTGGTTGACTTGCCCGTTGGTCGGCAAGCCATCGAAAATAAATGGATCTTCAAGAGGAAGACTGACGCTGACAGTAATGTTACTGTTTACAAAGCTCGACTTGTTGCGAAAGTTTTTCAACAAGTTCAAGGAGTTGACTACGATGAGACTTTCTCACCCGTAGCGATGCTTAAGTCTGTCCGAATCATGTTAGCAATTGCCGCATTTTATGAAATCTGGCAAATGGATAACAAAACTGCATTCTTTAATGGATTTATTAAAGAAGACTTGTATATGATGCAACCAGAAGGTTTTGTCAATCCTAAAGGTGCTAACAAAATGTGCAAGCTCCAGCGATCCATCTATGGACTGGTGCAAGCATCTCGGAGTTGGAATATACGCTTTGATAAGTTGATCAAAGCATATAGATTTATACAGACTTGCAGTGAAGCCTGTATTTACAAGAAGTGAGTGGGAGCACTACAACCTTTCTGATAAGTATATGTGAATGACATATTGTCGATCGGAAATGATGTAGAATTTTCTGGAAAGCATAAAGGAGTGTTTGAAAGGAGTTTTTCAAAGAAAGACCTTGGTGAAGCTGCTTACATATTGGGCATCAAGATCTATAGAGATAGATCAAGACGCTTGATAAGACTTTCGATGAGTACATACCTTGATATGATTTTGAAGTAGTTCAAAATGGATCAGTCAAAGAAGGAGTTCTTACCTGACTTGTAAGGTGTGAAGTTGATTAAGACTCAAAGCCAGACCACGGCAGAAAAATATAGAGAGAAAGAAAGTCATTCCCTATGCCTTATCCATAGGTTCTATAAAGTATGCCATGCTGTGTACCAAACATGTTGTGTACCTTGCCATGAGTTTGTCAAGAGGGTACAATAGTGATCCAGGAGTAGATCACTGTACAGCGGTCAAAATTATCCTTAGTAACTGGATGACTAAGGAAATGTTTCTCGATTATGGAGGTGATAAAGAGTTCGTCGTAAAGGGTTACGCCGATGCAAGATTTGACACTAAATCCAGCTGACTCTAAGTATCAATCTGGATGCGTATTGAAAGTGGGAGCAATTAGCTAGAGTAGCTCCATGCAGAGCATTGTAGACACATAGACATTTGCGAAATACATACGGATCTGAATGTGATAGACCTGTTGACGAAACTTCTCTCACAAAGCAAAACATGATCACACCTTAGTACTCTTTGGGTGTTAATCACATAGCGATGTGAACTAGATTATTGACTCTAGTAAACCCTTTGGGTGTTAATCACATGACGATGTGAACTATCGGTGTTAAATCACATGGCGATGTGAACTAGATTATTGACTCTAGTGCAAGTGGGAGACTAAAGGAAATATGCCCTAGAGGCAATAATAAAGTTATTATTTATTTCCTTATATCATGATAAATGTTTATTATTCATGCTAGAATTGTATTAACCGGAAACTTAATACATGTGTGAATACATAGACAAAACAGAGTGTCCCTAGTATGCCTCTACTAGACTAGCTCATTGATCAAAGATGGTTATGTTTCCTAGCCATAGACATGAGTTGTCATTTGATCAACGGGATCACATAATTAGGAGAATGATCTGATGGACAAGACCCATCCGTTAGCTTAGCACTATGATCGTTTAAGTTTTACTGCTATTGCTTTCTTCGTGACTTATACATGTTCCTATGACTATGAGATTATGCAACTCCCGAATACCGGAGGAACACTTTGTGTGCTACCAAACGTCACAACGTAACTGGGTGATTATAAAGGTACTCTACAGGTGTCTCCGAAGGTACTTGTTGGCTTGGCGTATTTCAAGATTAGGATTTGTCACTCCGATTATCGGAGAGGTATCTCTAGGCCCACTCGGTAATGCACATCACTATAAGCCTTGCAAGCATTGCAGCTAATGAGTTAGTTGCGGGATGATGTATTACGGAACGAGTAAAGAGACTTGTTGGTAACGAGATTGAACTAGGTATTGAGATACCGACGATCGAATCTCGGGCATGTAACATACCGATGACAAAGGGAACAATGTATGTTGTTATGCGGTTTGACCGATAAAGATCTTCGTAGAATATGTGGGAGCCAATATGAGCATCCAGGTTCCGCTATTGGTTATTGACCGGAGACGTGTCTCGGTCATGTCTACATAGTTCTCGAACCCGTAGGGTCCGCACGCTTAAGGTTTCGATGATAGTTTTATTATGAGTTTATGAGTTTTGATGTACCGAAGGAGTTCGTAGTCCCGGATGAGATCGGGGACATGACGAGGAGTCTCAAAATGGTCGAGACGTAAAAATCGATATATTGGACGACTATATTCGGACATCGGAAAGGTTCCGAGTGATTCGGGTATTTTCGGAGTACCGGGGAGTTACGGGAATAGAGGAGAGAGGCTAAAAGGAAGGAGGCGTGCACCCCCCTTCTGGTCCGAATTGGACAAGGGGTGCAGCCCCCTTTTCCTTCTCCCTCTCCCCCTCTTTCCTTCTCTCCTACTCCGGAAAGGAAAGGGGAATCCTACTAGGACTTGGGAGTCCTAGTAGGACTCCCCACACTTGGTGCGCCCCCTCTAGGGCCGGCCTCTCCCTCCCTCCTTTATATACGGGGGCAGGGGGCACCTCTAGACACAACAATTGATCTCTTGATCTCTTAGCCGTGTGCGGTGCCCCCCTCCACCATAGTTCTCCTCGATAAATATTGTAGCGGTGCTTAGGAGAAGCCCTGTGACGGTAGAACATCAAGATCGTCACCACGCCGTCGTGCTGACGGAACTCTCCCTCGACACTCGGCTGGATCGGAGTTCGAGGGACGTCATCGAGCTGAACGTGTGCTAGAACTCAGAGGTGCCGTAGTTTCGGTGCTTGATCGGTCGGGCCGTGAAGACGTACGACTACATCAACCGCGTTGTTCTAACGCTTCCGTTTTCGGTCTACGAGGGTACGTAGACTCACTCTCCCCTCTCGTTGCTATGCATCTGGTAGATAGATCTTGCGTGATCGTAGGAAAATTTTAAAATACTACGTTCCCCAACACTAGTAGTCTACCAAGTGGCACCCGGTACAGGTGGGCTTGGGACAGACTAGGTGCAGTGGCCCGGTGTACCAAGTGGCACCCGATTGGTGGGCTTGGGAACCCTGCACACATCATTTGGGGCCGTGAGCGACACCCCGGCCGGATCTCCTTACGGATGGAACCCAAATAGGCGATAAACCTGGAAGAGAGACTTGTGTGGTTAGTCGGGTCGTGACCGACACCCTCGCCAGGCTTCCGCTTGAAGGTTGTCGAGATACACGACGTGTACATGGCGGTAAGTGGCGAGAGCATGTGTGAAGAAGTACACCCCTGCAGGGTTAACATGATCTATTCGAATAGCCGGGTCCGCGGTTATGGACTTCTTGGATGCTTACGTGGTACATAGACAAGTGAAAGTGGATACTCTAAAATACTCAAGACAAGTGTGAGTGCTATGGATGGCCTTCTCGTAGGTAGACAGGAATGGATCCATAGTGGTGTATTGATTGGTGAATATGTGGACTCGTGTGCGCCACCTCAAAGAGTTACTTGCAGTTGTAGTTCAGGATAGCCACCGAGTCAAAGCTGGCTTGCTGCAGTCAAACTCCACCATCCCTTTGTTGATACTGATGCATATGTAGTTAGTTCTGATGTAAGTCTTGCTGAGTACCTTTGTACTCACGTTTGCTTAATTTATGTTTTTGCAGAGAGACTTCAGTCTCGCTAGTGGTTCCGTGTGGACTTCGACGTTTAGCTTGTTACCTCAGCTACGATCTTGTGCCCTCGGGAGGGTCTTATAGATAGTCAGGCTTCTTAGCCTTTTTCATTTGTAGTTGTCTGTACTCAGACATGTTATGCTTCCGTTGCCTGTATGCTCTGAATGTTGGGTCATATGGCCTCTGATTGTAATAAATGCTATGATGGCTCTTCTGGTCCTTTATCTATATGAGTTGTTGAGTTATGTTGTGATGCCATGTTGTACATCACATACTTGCATGTTATGCGTACGTGTAATGTGTATTGCTATGTGTGGGATCCGACACCTAGTTGTTTACCTTTGGTAGCCTATCTTACAGGGAAATGTCTCCTAGTGCTTCCACTAAGCCTTGGTAGATTGCTACTGCTCCGGAACACTTAGGCTGGCCGGCATGTGTCCTTCTTCGTTCCTGTGTCTGTCCCTTAGGGGAAATGTCATGCGTTGTTCCTTTAAGTCCTTGTAGATTGCTACGACTTGGGTTCATACATTGATGACCGACACGTTCGTTGCTGGGTCATGTATGCCTGTCTCTGTAATTTAGCGCCACTTTTGGTTTATAACTAGTCATGTCGGCCCGGGTTCTCTGTCATATGGATGCTAGCGACACTATCATATACGTGTGCCAAAATGCGCAAACGGTCTCGGGCCAGGTAAGGTGGCACCCGTGGGGATACCGTGCGTGAGGCCACAAAGTGATATGATGTGTTACAGGCTAGACCTGTGTGACTTAGGATCGGGGTCCCGACAGCTTTGGTATCAGAGCCTAACTGCCTGTAGGATTAGCAAGCCAAATTGGTCGAAGTCGTGTCTAGAAATTCCTTAGTTATATAAGGGAATTGATTGTGGAAGTGAACGTAAGGCTCTTTTTACTTCTTTACCCTATGACCTTCTGATATGAGTCACCTTCTCCTTTCTACGGGGGTTAAGAAAACTAGGCTTCTCATTCTAATTATCAGGATCACGTTAATTGTGGATTCAACACTCGGTTCAGTTTCTTCTACCTCCGGGTGTTCAACTGTTGATCTCAGAACCTTGACATTATGATGTTGGATGGTTATGCTATCGTTGTGCATGAGTCTCAGAAGTATTTTCGAGCATTTACAGCCGTTATGCTGGCCGAGTCATACCAGGTCTCTAAACAATATGATGCATTTGCAAATCATTCCTTCATGTTCTTCATGTCCTTTTAGGCCAGATTAACCACACTATTCGGTGAGTTGAGGTACTCTGTTGCCTCGACATATATGTTGGAGTTATTATTATGACCCTAGGTGTCCTAGAGAATCACCCAGTAATCTAGCAATACTCTGTATTTCCAGTGTGATAATTCTGGCCGTCAATCTCGAAAGCATGCCGTGATGGCATTTAGTTGGTAGGTATTCTATTCCTGGGTTCTTGAACCCAAGACTCACTCCACTTACCTCCTGTTGATAGTATTTGCTCGTTCCTTTAGGATATTAGTAACCTTGTGATAGTCCTCGAGGTTCGTGGTATATCCTTCTTCCAACACCATGAACCATTATGGTAGAAGTTCTTCTGAACCAAAAGATCACAACCAGAGTGCTCCTGAGTAGTACTTCATTCATGTTGTGACTCTGCCAATCCTACCTTTCTGCATAGATTATCCGGAAGAAATATGTTGAACTAGTTCGGCACGCTAATCTATGCATCCGCAACTCAGAAAGTTATATGTTCCTTGAGTTGTCCCTCTTTAGTTGTATTATGTCCCTCGTCTATCAGTTGATAGTCAGGAGTAGTTGTGCACTCGTGTGTATCGATGCCTTTTACTCTTGTGGACCGTCAAGCCATTCTATTCTGGAATGACTAGGAGAAACAAACTCCAGTACCTCATCCATTCCTAGGATTGGGTCAAAGAAGTTGTACTCCGCAGATGAAGAATGTTAATCCATCTTCTAATCTGTTCTACCTTGGAGTATTACCATCTTTATATCAAGAATGCCATGGGAATTGCACAACCTCCTATAAACTCTTGATACAGTAATACTTCTCACCATTGTCATTCATTCCTCGGTCTCCGTGTTGTTATGACCGGAATACCGACAAGTGAATTGTGATGTGCGAAATCAATACTCCTAGCAACTCCATTGCTTGGTAGTTAATGGACGATGATCTCATTCTTAGTGTGCTGGTTACTGAATCATCATTCTAAGATTGATCGTGCTACCTAGTCCATTTTCTGGTGCACTCTTCGATCAATGAGTTAGGATTGTGTCAATCTCTCGCTCTTTTGATCTTATCGTCTTGCCCTGAAAAGCAAGATTGTTCTCGAGCTTCTTAACATATTGGTGGTTCGTGATTTTCCGAATATCTTCTCGGAAGTATTACCAGGTTGTTCTCTGACCGTTATGTTGAGCTCGTGATCAAGTTGGTATTCTTGTAAACCACCCCTTCTCCAAGAATCTTGAGTTGGATACCCCTGAACTAGTTGGTTAAGCTAAACAACAACTTGGAGAGTTGGAAGATAAAAGCTTAATCCACATAGCTCACTCCAAAGGGATATCTTGTGTGTGTATTGAAGATAGATGATATCTTCTTCAATTGATCTTCGTGATCATTTGTGGATCTATTGTCTTGTCCAGACTTTGATTTGGGTATGGGTTATCGTCAAGTCAAATCAGAACCAACGATATTCGTAATGGTGTCTTACTCGTGGTTGATCCCTCGAGCATACACCGTTGCATCTTTTGGTCTGACCAATGCTATCACCGTGCTCACTTAATTGTGGAATTCCACCTATATGGAAACCTGGATGAGTTATTGTTGAGCCCATCGACAACATCCTTATCCTCTCCATGATTTTGTTGGACATTAAGCTAGTGTTGGAAACTTTGTAAGCAATGCCTTCGTGTTCCGTCATGAAGCTTATGCTTGGATGGAAGAAGTGACTCCTCCAATTTGTGTGCATTTGGTGCAAGTTGCCGCCGTGAGTCCGAGAAAGTTTGTTTTGTTTCTTCTGGATCATCCCAAGTCAGTTATGCATGTGCAAATGTATACTATGGTTTGGCAGATTAATTACCTCCACTCCATATGTATTCCCTAGCACCCAAGCCACTGATTAAATTGTTAAAGCAGAAGAAGTTCCTTCTTAAGAGCATGCCTTATGCAAGGACTTCGTTATCCTTGATGATGGTTCCCCCTGAACTCGGTAGTGTTTCGTTATAAGACTACCATGTGGTCATGCTTGTCTTGGACAGCGTGTTCACATGTATGTAGCAGAACCAGCTCATGTTTTGGAGCTTGCTATTGTAGTTCACTCCCCGAGAATCTCGCAACATCATCTCATCGATTTGTGTTGCAAACCTTCATTTTTCTTCCTAGACTCGATGAGTCTGGAATATCCTGACACTAACCAGAACTGAATCTCAGGCAGATATGATGGTTGGAGCATTTCCCAAGAACTATAATATTGGCCTCTCAATAACCGGTAAAGTGGATGTCATGGCCAACACACCCAGCCGGAAGACCTATTGTTGTAGTATCTTGATTGAAGAAGTTGGCCACCTTCCCATAAGGATTTCATAGGATTTACTTCCTAGTTGTTCCTTATGGCTTCTTGTGCTCCCGAAGTCCGACCTTTTACTTGACGTTCTAGGTACCAAACCATTTTAATAAATGGGTTGCGCTAGCACATCAAGGAGAACATTAGGAACGGAGTGCTAAATGTCTCTCGGTCGATCATCCAGATTTCATCCCCTTGGACTCCGCCAAGGAGAAATCTGAGAAAGTGTTATTTTCCTTTGCATCTGCACCATCCATCATTATTCATCATGGTAGTATGTGGTGTTACCATAATCCTTGACACGGATATTGGTAAAACCTTGATGAATACGGGAATGCTCAAGTTCTTGAGAGCACGCACAAGCACTAGGTGTTATCACCGGCACTAACCGGGATTGCTCCTAGTGTTCTTAGTTATGCTATAACCTCTCAAACAGTAGATTCACTCTCTACTGTTGGGTTTCTTCCCAGTTACCAGAATCATTCCCAGCATTTGCATTTTGTTCCCAGCTTGCACCGCCAATGTGCCAATTTTCCATGGGTTACCGTTCTCAGCCACTGTTGTTCAGGATTATCTTCAGTAGTGGACTTGCCATGGGTCCCATTCATTTCCGATGATAAGCAAATCATCCCTTGTGTTGTCTTCAACAAGGTAGTCCACATCATCCATTCTGGCCCGAGAATGTCATTCTTTCGGACTCCGTCAAACGATCATTTGTGAATACCTTAAGCTGGTATAGAGAATTTCAGTGATCTCTATATCAAAAGTAATTCTTTTTGCCATTTAAGGGGATAATTCTACGATTCACCTTCTCTAAGGTGCCCCGTCTGGTGACCTCGATCACCATCTTCTTAGGTGTGGAATTATTGCCTACCAAGTGAATCTTCATCATTTGTTTCACTACATCCCTCTGGATGCGTGTTCTGTGTCTCAGCTCAAGAGGTGTTCTTACGTCTCACTCCATGAGTTGATCTTGAGTTGCTCGGTCTTTATGAAGATCGAATTATGTAGAGTTTCCACCTCTTCTGTCATCATTGTTGGGTGAAGATCACGAAAGCAAGGGTGTCAAGATCAACACGATGCAAGCAATCAACATTCATGTGAAGGGCACTTGGATCATGAAGATTGTGTTAGTTAGTGTCCCCTCTGATTTCTTACCCTACGCTTGAATCTCGGGACGAGATTTTTGTTTAGTAGGGGTGAGTTGTCACATCCCTAGATCAACCTCTGTGGTCTTTGCCTGATCATCATGTCATCATGTTTAAATTTTTGTTAAACTTGAATTGGGGATTGTTTAAACCCTAGCACCAAAATCAAAGCAATTAGGTTTAACCTAAAATCTTTTCCGATGACCAAAATGC
Organism: Secale cereale; assembly: GCA_902687465.1. NCBI lineage: Eukaryota > Viridiplantae > Streptophyta > Magnoliopsida > Poales > Poaceae > Secale > Secale cereale. The sequence goes on along the minus strand of LR738713.1, from coordinate 441,273,519 downwards.
CTTCATCGATGTTTGCTAATTTTGGCAAGGCTTTGAGACCAAACCAAAAATAGTGAACATTTTTGTAGAATATTTTGGGCACTGAATTAAATCATATCTTATTTGCATTTGGGCATTTAAATATTATATATTATTTTAAATGCTCAAATAATCATAAACTAAAATGTTTACTGTTAGATTTATTCTAAACAGTAGCCATGCTTGGTTTCATGATTTTTTGGAAATGCCCTGGCATTTTTATTAAAGCCCTAAAGTTTACAAAGAAAAGAAATAGAAAACAATAATTAAAATAGAAAGCAGTGAGGGAGAGAAGTACCTGGGCCTTCTTACCTGGCTGGCCCATGAGGAGGCCCAGCTCCTGTTTAGGCCCAGCCCACCAGGGGCAAGGTTGTCTTCAACCTTGTGCCCACTGGCAGCCAGCGCACGTGCCCGACCGCGCCACCTCCTGCTTCGCCGTGTCGCGCTCCCCTTCGACCCAATCCAGGCGCTAAGAGACGTGGACGAAGCTCCGCAGCGATCCCCTCCTCCTCTGGCCACCCTCCCCTTTCTCCCCGCTCACTCTCGAGCCCGGCCGAACGAGCTTGTCGCCGCCGTCCACTGCTCGCATGACCACCGGCCACCCCTCGTTTCGTGACCATGTCCAAGAGCTCCCTCTCCTCACGTTGAAGCTCCTCTCCGATCCGCCCGACGCCGGGAGCCCCTGGAGCGGCATCTTCGGCCTCTTCTTCTTCCTACAGCCGCGAGATCGCCAGCGACTGTGCACCGCTCCGACGCGTCCCC